>OW387024.1:48572334-49166131 GCA_936439885.1 Nowickia ferox | reverse complement strand
CAGCTATTTAACGCAAATTTTTAATGAAATGGAATATGAGAAATTGATAATGTTTTTTTAACTGATCTAAAAAAAATTATAAATAAAGTAAGAAATTGATTTAAATTATTTGGAAACATCAAAGAAAGCATTACACTAACTATAGATGTTTTTTAATGCTACTTTAATTATATCACCAACATTAACAATTTGCGAAAGAAACTTTTCTACTTGTTCATTTATTAAAAGTAAAAAAAAGAATCGTCTACAAGCTAAATGACTATTTTAAAAGAAATCAATGACATATTAAACTTAAAAATTTTTTGTAAATGTGTATATACACGTATACTTTTTAACTAATTTCGTTTCGATTTTTAACCCCCGACCAAAAAAAGGTTGTTTCTAGTGCTGGGCCAATTTTAATTTAGTTTTTTCTGTTTGAAAGGAGACTTGATGGAGAGTGTTCTTAGTTATGTCTATTGGTCCAGCTGCTTATTTTCTAGTTTAAACTTGAAGAAAATCGATTCAGCCGATTGGAAGTTATCATAAATTTTTTATATATTCATTTACTATTTTATTTTTTGCGATTCTGTTACTTCAATAATATTAGTGGAACAAAGGGTCCTTAACTTATGATTCAGCATCAACTGCGTCGGTTTTTAAAAGTTTTCATTTTTGTTATTAATATTTTTATTTATTAATACTCGTATTTCTAAGTTTGCACATGCGTGACGTTTTCTGCAAACTTTTTTAAAATTATTCGAATACATTTTTTTATATTCGTTTGAATATTCGAACCAAATTTCAAAATTATTCGTCTGTTCGAACAAAAAAAAATTATGAAATTTGATTCGAACAAATATAAAAGGCGAATAATTAACAACACTAATATTTACTAACTAACGGCCTGGCCTACTATGTCGACAAGAAAGTTTCTTTCGCTTACTTACATTGAAAACAAAAACAAAATAAGAGAATTTGTTTTGTTTGTTAAGAGAATTTGTTTTTGTTTTCAATATAAGTAAGCGAAAGAAACTTTCTTGTCGACATCGTGGGCCAGGCCGTAAAATTAAGAATTAAATGATACGACAACTTCAAAAGTAACACACACACACACATACAAATAAGTAAACCAACACACACCCTCTGTCACCATAGCAAAAGTATCGCATACAAAAAGACACTATAACGATGACTTAACACCCACGAACAGAAACATACATATATACACACGATCACTTGCGCACACATATATCCATACACAATCCTGTGCTATCAGTCAGCCGTTTTCGTGAAGTAACGCCACCTGGTTGTCAAAATTTCAATCAGCTATAACAAGGTTGCCACTTTTTTCCTTTTTTCCCGGTTGTGAATTCCCCAACATGTCGTCCTTCACCATAACCTTTCTGCTAATATTGCATTATAAATTTGTATTTATATGTATATACGAACCAACATGATCATTTGGCTCAATTTTCCCTTTTTCTTGCAACAGAGCAGCAATTTTTTCCGCCCGTTTATGCAGTTCAGAACAAGTTAACGTTTTTGCAATTGTACCTTAAAAGAGAAAAAATTCAAATTATAATGTGTATAAAAATATTTGTTTTTAAATAATAAAAAAACAAGCATTAATGAGAAAGATAATATTATGATTATAAAAGGATTAAGTGTAAACAATGCAGTTTGTCTTATTAAACATGTTCTTTTTTACATACGCAAAATGTAGGGAAATTTTGTTTAAATTTGCTTTGTTTTCATCGTCATGATCTGGTCTTATTAAAAACACGATAATTTCTTAGTTATGAGTTTTACATATAAATTTCATTATTATATACATATATATCTGAGCTGCCCCAATTTGCACCAGAGTGCCGAACATCAATCGGCTTCTTATACAAATGAATACACATACGCGAATACATTTCTTTCGTATTTCTCACCGTGGCCAGCTCTGATATACATATATACATGAGGGAGCGGCAAGTAATTTTGAGTAGAGTCCGGGTAATGTTGAGCTGCTTTTGTAAAGGTTAACATAGGGAAATTTAATGGTTGCAAACATACATTTTTATTTGACTTTCAAATAAAAAAAAAAAAATTAATGCGAAAAATAACATATGGAAATTTGCATATAAAATTTCACTTTTAGTCACGTTACGTTACTTGGTAACATAGCTTGTTCTTTAAAGAAATACTTATGTTTTATATTTTTTGTGGATATTGGGTTAGAACGTAGTTAGCTCTACATTAAAAAAAATAGAAATAAATCGAACAGCATGGCTTTAAATTACAAGATTAATTGCTTGGTGACGTAACGTAGCAATACGTAACGTTACTGTAGAAATTCTCATATGCGACTTTGACTAAAGTTTGCGTCTTGAGGAGAACAGCATATGCGAAGGGTATCCTCAAGGTGCGGGTCTGTTAATCTGGAATGATATTTCTTTTTCAAAAAATCTAGGCCCACGGCAATGCACGCAGTGTGTATATTTACACGAAACCACCCGACTTGATTTTGCCATCCTAAAACTTTAAATTTTTTATCGTAAAATGATGGGAAATGTGTCACAATTGTGCCATTTCTGGCACTATTGGATGTTAGCTGGCACCGTGGCACTCTCCCTACTGGCATTTTTTGTCTATTCGATCCATAACCGCCAAAAAAGCTTAAGCGGCATATTTTTTAACTTTTTTTTTGACAAAAATCGATTATCTGCGATCGTAACTTATCAATTTTCAGCCAAAAAACTCGAAAATTATGTTGCTTAAGCTATAATAACTAATAATAATAACTTAGCTCGAATTAGGAAAATTTCCGGTGCCCATTGAATGTTTGGGCCGATTTATTAATAAAATGAATACCCAACTAAAAAATATACATAAGTACGAATATGGTCCATATATTTCTAATATATATATGAAATTATATACATAAATATATATGAATTATATACATAAATATATACATTTCACGATTTTATAAATTTCGGCCCTTATTAATAAATGCAATAATTAAAAGGATTAATTCAGTCATTAATTTTATAGAAAATAACGGAATTCTCTAAATATTCCGAAGAAATAAAGTTTGTAATACTCGTTATACAAAAAATAATATTGAAAACTAGTTTTAGTACAAAAACGGAATATTTTTTTTATAAATGCATTAGTTCTTAATATCATATCTTAAATTAAATTTTGAGCAAGAACTTTCAATTTCTTTTTTATAATTGATTCATCTTTTTTTTAAATGAGGAATGAAATATCTTTTAGTTAGTTTTTAATTATATCGTTCGAACTTATTTGTTTCTCTGCTCATGATTCGATTTGGTTAAAGTTGGTACCACTCTATATCTCAAATTACATATGATAATTTTTAAGGAAACAATTGCACTTATAATATTTTAAAAACAAGATACTAACGAGTTTATTTTTAATTAATTGTTGAGCATTTATTATTAGCTAGGCAGCCGCTAGTGAGACTGCTCGCTATGACTGTTGTTATCTGAATATGCTTTTATTTTTCTTAATTCTATCTTATGCTTATACATTTTATTGTGACTGTTGTTATCTGAATATGCTTTTATTTTTCTTAATTCTATCTTATGCTTATACATTTTATTGTGGTGGGAATGTGCAAACACTGCATATTCCCACACATAAGTTCAGTGTATGTGTGGACAAATATTTAAAATTATAACAACGGTGTCGTATGACCAGCGTTACCATTTGTCAAGTTTTCCCTTTTTTTGGGAGTTTTTTGAAATGCCAAAAAGTTTTTTTAAAATATAAAGTTTTTTAATAAATACATAATTTAACTTTTGCAGTATATTATATCTTATATTTTCTTACTCCCTTATTACTGCAACAGTGTCTAATTGTGTTTACTCCCTCTTACATATGTACGACTATGTCGTTTAAATGGCTTTAAATTTTAATAAAACAATGTACAAATAGGAAATATATTTATTTATGTATGTAATATTTTTTTAAAGGTCTCTAAATCTAAATATGAGTTTTATTTAATGTTTTTTTGTTATAAGTAGTAGGGAAGTGGCGGTTCGGCCGCAATTAAAATTGTTAAATTGTGGGCTGAAATTGTTAAATTGTGGCTGAAATTGTTAAATTTGGGTAATTAAAATTTGAAAATTTTAAAATTCTTGGAAATTTGATACCTACGAGGGTGGTTCAATAAGTCCGTCCGATTTTTTGTTTACATAAGGAGTTTTTTGTTTACATAAGGAGTTTTTTTATTATTACTACATACGAGGGCGGTTCAATAAGACAGGTTTTTTATGACAGTGGGAATTTATATGTATGTATGTTTGTGGGGTGGATTAAGGGGTTTCATAAGATTAATATTTCATAAGTATACATGTATGCCGACTGGAAAATCATGAAAATGATTTTTCCTAATACCAACGGGAAAATCATGAGATGATTTTTCCTAATACCAATGGAGGGAGTTGTGAAACTTAATTTTTCCTAATGCCTACGGCAATGCATGATTATTTTTTTCAAATGTCGACGGCAATACATGATTATTTTTTCTAATGCCTACGGCAATGTATGATAATATTTTCAAATGCCGACGGCAAAACATGATTATTTTTTTCAAATGCCGACGGCAATACATGATTATTTTTTCTAATGCCTACGGCAATGTATGATAATTTTTTCAAATGCCGGCGGCAAAACATGATTATCTTTTTCAAATGCCGACGGCAATGCATGATTACTATATTTCTTAATGCCGACGGGAAAATGATTTTTCCAAAGGGAAAATTGCCAGTGTTGCCAGACTGTATAAATTTGTTATCGTAATACTATATCAGTAATATCAGAGAAAATAGATTTGATGAATACTAGGCGATTCTCATATGAATCGTGGGAACGTGTATGTGTGATTTCCTCACGCTAATAAATTGTTTATAAATAAAATAAATTGTTTATAAATAAAATAATTAAATAAATTAAATTAATTTATTCAATTATTTATAAAATGTTCTCATGTATGAACACCCTAAAATGTTCTCATGTATGTGAACCCCCTAATGCTTGTGTGTGGGTGGTCCAGCTTGATTGTCGATGGTAATTGTATATTGTGTTTATTTGTTTAAGAAATATATTTGTATGTATGTATGTATGTATGTATGTATGAATGTATAAATGTATGTATGCATGTATGAATGTATAAATGTATAAATGAATGTATAAATGTGCGATCGTGGGAACTTGTGCGTGGAATATTTTGTGCTTGTGTAGAATACATTTATATTTTGCAACGTAGTCATTTTCTTTGTCTACAATTCTTTTTTTTTTTTTAATGAAGATCAGCAGAGAAACAAAAAGTAAAAATTTGTAAGTAAGCAAAAAAGTTAACTTCTCCTCCTCCCCACTTCCTTCTATTCCCTTTATGTAGTTTGTATTTGAAATAAGAAAACACTTGTACATTCTTTTATTTTGTATACATTTATTGTTAAAATTTTATTTTAAATTTTATAATAATACATACATTAATATTTTAAAAAGTAAAAAGATCATTTAAAGCAAGACATTTCTTTTGAGAGTAAAATAGCATTTCTTAATGCGCAAACACCAAAATTATGATAATTACAATAAAAATATTCTGGATACTTGATTTCCATTTGTTTAAAGTTGATGCAGCCTATATCCTCAACGTTAGAAATTTTTCGGTGTAACATTTTTTCCAACCATAGTCTTTTTTCTTCACCTTTTACGTAAATTTTAGAACATCTTACGTTGGCTTTTAAAAAATTGCAAACGCTATGAAATGAAACTGATCCACCAGTCCAGCTTAGGTGATGATAGTTTTTTGTTAGCCACTTTGCTTCTCTTTGCTTTTTTATTGATAAGCATTTAAAATCAAATGGTGGTTTTATAATGAAGTTGTTATATTCATAATTGTTGAAAACAATCGCTACTTCTTTTGCGATGAAATCGTTTGAATTAGTTTTGAAACCTTGTACGTCTATAAAAATTATGTTATTTTCCATGTTATTCAATTTATAACACTTTTCGAACTTGTCCTTTGATGGGTATATATTCTATTATACGATCATGAATAAGAATGCAGTAAGCTGATGTCTTTGCTGCAATATTAGTTGCTGTTTCAAATGCTATTTTTATATCAATCGGTCCATTATTGAGTGATTCATTCTGATGACTGACATCTACTACAATAATAGGAGCTTTTGTCTTAAACTCTGATGCAGTTAGAAGCGGTTGAGATTCTTTCATATAGTAGCTTTGTTGGAATCTTAGATACATATCATATAGAATTGCATAACGTTCATTTTTGAACTTTATGTTAAGATCATCATACGGGTATGAGACTGAATTTAAATGTACTTTTAAATTAGTCAAATCACAATGAACAAATTTATTTTCTTGTTGAAAAGCAATCAACACAAAACGGGGGCGTTCTCTATTTGCAGCCAGTTTAACATTCCAAATATGGCTAGTTCCTGTGTTTAATTGTGGATTAATATGACAATCCCAACTGCGAAATGCCATGGGTATAGAAGCACCATTGTTAATAATTTTAATCATATTCAATTTGCTAAGGTCAGATAATTGAACATGAGGTATTCTCCATGAGATGAGTGAAATTGTAAGTTTAGCTTTTTCAGTAGAAACACTCGAGCGTACAAGATCTTCGTCGTTCTTATTGCGCAAGAGTATCAGTTCATGTTTTCCATTTAATATAACTGTGTTGTAGTCTTCGGCGAATCCTAGAAGCATTTTTAGAGGTACATAGAAATTGAAAAATCCATTTGCAAGAGTGACATCGTCAATTTTGTTCCATCCAGCATTTTGCATCACATTGCTTTCGTTTGGTGATAGAGAAACCAAGTTCTTTATGGTGCTCGTGGCTCCTAAATATCTTGTACGATCAATTTCAATTCCATTGAGCTCATAGCGGATTTCATCAAATAGATATGCTACAAAGTTGTTTTTTAATTTAAAGTTCTCTGAAGAAGAAGATTTAGGGGCATTATCATCGGCAACAAACCCCTCTACATAAATGTAGCTCTCACTGGGTAGCACGTATAAATCTTGATTTTGTATTGAAATTCTAATTTCATCATTATTGTTGTAAGATTGTAAGTATGGTACATATGTATGATAATCCTTTTTGATTATATTCTCATCAGAGAAAGGTTTATCTAAGACATCTATTATTGAACTCATTTTGTCTTCAATTTAAAATTCAAGGACTTTAGAAAATTTTTATTTGATGTTGTTAGTGCTTTCTGTTGAAGTGGTCGCTTTAATGTTCTTGTTGTTGTTGTTACTGCTTTATTTTTCAATGTATTTGTGTTGTATATTAGCATTATTTAGTTGACCTCAAATGTATTCGTATTGTAATTTCCTCTCCTCGAAAATTAATTAAATCACCGTGTTGATCAACTACTCTCAGCGTTAGTGAACTTATCTCTCTGGTGTTCACAGGTAAATAGATGAGATTTCTTGGAACCTCATCTATTTTATAGCCTGGAGGCACATTAATCGGAAATTCATGAAGTGTATGCGATTTGGAGTTATTCATATATGTGTTAATAGCGATACTACTTTCAATTCGCAAGAGATTCACTTTAAAAATATTAACTGGAAGATCTGAGTAATAATATTTGTTTGGTGTTAGGATTTTGCTATTGAATCCTAAAAGTTTTCCAATTGTGTTGTCTTTATTAAAATATACAGGATCTTTGGAACTATTAACTTTAACTTGCATTGTATTGTTATTGGCTTCAATAAAAATCTTATTTTCTGGACAGAGTCTTCTGTATTGCTCTTGTATAAAATCTACAATATCATTCAATTCGTAAGATCCAATTGGTATTTCAATTGTATGTTCCCCTATATGAAACATATTGTTGTAGGTGTCTACATTTGGAATGCTGTTGTATGAATGAAAATCAGTTAGAGCACACTCATATGCACCATGTACTTCAATAGGAGGAAAGTAACTAGCAGATAATTCTGATGAGTTAAAGCTCAGAGTAAGTGTTATTGACATTATAACTGTCTGATTACAATTAAATAAAGTTTAGTACAACATATGGTTTATAAGCATGATTTACATATTTATTTCATTTTCTTATTTTAAAATTAACATTAGTTTCTTAATATTACTGTTGTTGTTGTTGATGATGGTATTCAGCTATAATATTTCGTTCTTACTTATCCAAGAATTGTGTTGATTAGAAAATCCCAACCATTTAACGTATGCCTCCTTTCCTTTAGTTTTAAGAACCTTTTCAACTAGATATGTATTTGGATATCTAGTTTTCGAAAGTTCTTCAGTATAGAATCCACCTTTAATAGGATTACCAAGATAATCTTCTAATATGAATGTTGTAGGATTTGTATTTTGAACTCTTGTAATTGTGAAAATTTCTGTAGTCCAATTTGGAGTATAACCTTTTTCAAATGTATGCTTATATTTGCTTATGCGTACATGATCTCCAACATTAAATTTCGACATTTTGTACATCTTCAAATGACTGTATACTGTATTTAGTAGCTTTTGCTCATTTGTTGAGTTAACTTTAATCGGAGACATTTTGATGGTACGGTGAACTTTTCTATTGTATGCATTAAGTAAATCTTTGTATATATCAATCCACTTATATGAACCATTAAAGCTAACTTCTTTCCACATCATTCCTTTCAATGTTCTGTTAAATCGTTCTACTATTGATGCTTTCATACTGCTATATGTTGAGTAGTGATTAATGTTGTATTTATCCATTGATTTTCTAAAGTGTTTGTTGAAAAATTCTTTACCATCATCTGTTTGTAAGTTTTTTGGTACTCGTCCTAATTCAAAAATATTTTCCATCGCCTTGGTTGTTTCGAGTGCAGTTTTAGTTTTTAGTGGTACTGCCCATGCAAATTTTGAAAATGTGTCAATTACAGTTAACAAAAATCGATAATTTCTGTTTTCTCTAGAATAGATCCCCATTTCAACTAAATCAGCTTGCCAAAGATCATCTATTCCTTTCATTACAACTCTCCGACGCATAAAAACTTTTCGAGCTTGCTTATGCAGTTCGTTTACTAAATTTCTTTTTGAAAACATTAAGTTGTTTTACAGATTTTTTGGAGAGTGTTGTGATCTACTTGACGCACTTTCAGCTATTGATACAAACATGTAATTTTCCAATCTATAAATTTTCTCATTAAGCTGTTCAATTTGTTCTTCAAAGGATGTTTTAATTTGTAGAATGTCTTTTTGAATTTTATAATTTTCTTCTATATCTAATTTTATTTCGCGTTGTAGCTCCTCAATTTGCATTTGAATATCTTCTTGAATTATAGTATTATCTTCCTTAAAGTATGTTAATAATTTCTCTTCTAATTTTTCGATTTGAGTTTGCAGAAACAATTTATTGATAACATCGTTTTCCTCCAGAGCTTTTGCAACATTTTTGATTCTTTTGTTTTGGACATCAATGTTGTTGTTCGTATCCATAAAGAACCCCAGCAGTTTAGGTGCATTTTTCAAAGAAATTATACTGCTAGTATCGTTTAAATAGTGGCCAAATTTATCAAGAGACATGCTTTATATACTTTATTAAAGTTAATGTATTATATTTGCTTCACGTAGTTCTTCAATAATTGATACAATCTCGTTATTGTGATTAGTATGACCTGCACCTTGTGATGCAAGCAGTAGTCGAAGACGATCTACTAACTCATTTGGATCGTCCCAGTATATATAGTTTGGCTTATGGGCGTTAAATTCCATCATTCCATCACCTAAATAACTACCTTTTGGCTTAGATCCTGTTGATTCAGCTAAATTCTTTTGATTTTTCTCGTCAATAAATTTCTTAATAATATGTTTGTATTTATATCCTCTAGTACCCTTAATTTGACCATCAGGTTTATAGTCCCTTCTATATGCATTAGTAGTAATTAAAATCTTTTTATAGATTTCGAGTTCAAATTTATCATAATTTTTTGGTATTTTATGAAACATTAGAGAAAATAGTCCTGGTGTTAGAGCCCATATTTGACCACCAACTTGTATTTTATCTTCACTAAGTTTGAGGTTACTATCACCAAATTTCCATTCATTATTGAAATCTTTATGTGGACCATAGTTTGTATCTAATTCATTTCTTCCTTCCAAGACTGATAAGTCAGTATAAGTATCTTCTGTATTGGAAGTCTGTGAGTAAAAATCATCTTCATCATCGTCATCATCATTCACAGTATTAGCATCATTAAACAAGATGGTATTATCGAATATTGTTCCTTCTGCTAGTTTCTTTGGTGTACTTGTCTCTATCTTGACTGATGTTTTTTCAGGTTTAAAACTTGTATTATTTTCAACTTCTGTCTTCATTTTACTTTCTTCTTTTATGGGAATTCTTTTAATATTTTTAGAACTATTTATGAATTCTTTGAGTGGTTCTGTTATAGGTTTAAATGTATCTCTTAGTTGTTCACGTGTATCTATTTCACCAGTTTTTATACTACGAAGCTTTTTCTTCAAGACATTTCTTGTCAACACCAACTGTTTTAAAATTTTCTCATCCATGTTTAGCAAATAAGAGGTATCAGCTATTAGATCAGGTATCAGCTTATCAGGACCTGGTCTGGTTTTCAGATCAGCTTATCAGGACCTGGTCTGGTTTTCAGATCAGCTTATCAGGACCTGGTCTGGTTTTCAGATCAGCTTATTAGGACCTGGTCTGGTTTTCAGATCAGCTTATCAGGACCTGATCTGGTTTTCAGATCAGCTAATCAGGACCTGATCTGGTTTTCAGATCAGCTTATTAGGACCTGATCTGGTTTTCAGATCAGCTTATTAGGACCTGGTCTGGTTTTCAGATCAGCTTATTAGGACGTGGTCTGGTTTTCAGATCAGCTTATCAGGACCTGGTCTGGTTTTCAGATCAGCTTATCAGGACCTGATCTGGTTTTCAGATCAGCTTATCAGGACCTGATCTGGTTTTCAGATCAGCTTATTAGGACCTGGTCTGGTTTTCAGATCAGCTTATCAGGACCTGGTCTGGTTTTCAGATCAGCTTATCAGGACCTGGTCTGGTTTTCAGATCAGCTTATCAGGACCTGGTCTGGTTTTCAGATCAGCTTATCAGGTATCAGATGAGGTTATAGCAAATGGATGTATCAAGTTTAAAGTTAGATTAATAACTAGAGATAATTTTTATGAGTAGTTGCTTATATAGTTATGAAATAGTCAAATTGCTTTCTGTAGCGACCATCGTTTAATTCGTTATCTTATGCTTATCATCAAAAATCCATATTTATCCTTCCAACATTCTCGACAAATTTCTTGAAACTTTTCATAGCTCATATCGCTGGCAACATGATCCTTATAAACATGCTTCATATTTGTCTCATCTTGCTTAAACATTATAATAACATTTGCATTGTCTCTTATTAAATGCTTGGGAATTCTGGTATAAGTTTGACACAGGTAGAATGAATCAACATCCCTATGTCGCCCCATACAAAAATATGTACGTATATTATTCTGCTTTTCACATGCAACATCATCAAATATCATAATTGAATTAGTTTTAGCTTCGTCAGGTGGAATAACTGATTCATTATCGGTGAATGTATAATACCCCATACCTTTAATTGGTGAAATTAGTTTCTTTAGGTATTCATATTTAGGTTGATAGAGAGATTTTGAGTATAAATAGATGTTTTCAAACTTGAGTCCATTAGGACTTTCTAGCAAGCCAATCATAACATTAGTCTTTCCACAATTTGATGGTCCCACTATTAGAGCACGAATAGAATTTGGTAAGAGAGGACTATGCTTTATTTTTGAACTGATGTTCGCTGAATCATCAATATTACGAACTAAAATATTTTTATGTTGTTTTACTAACTGCATTTTTGTAACTAAATGCATTTCATATATATTACCTCTTATATAGGAAAAATTAGATAATATGGTTATAAGATATCAGAAAACTTTTAGTCATAAAAACACCGTCGTTGGAGGAGGTCTAGTAGACAAAATAATAAACTCTCTACCTGTTGAACTTCATCTACCTGGATATCAGTACTGTGGACCTGGAACAAAACTACAAAAACGTTTAAATCGAGGTGATAAGTAGGTTGTTTGTGGGGTTTCGCGACCATGATCCTCATACAAAATTTGGATCATGCCTACGCTACAGCCGGCATTTAAGTTAGTTGATTGGTTTGCTACATTGTGTTGTATGGAGTAGGGGTATGTTGTGTGAAAATCGACCATTACCGATGTTCTTTAGGTAGGGTGTCAAACCGCAAAGATGGTGTGACGATTGTAGGGTTTTGATTTTGTTGTGGAGGGGGTGCGTGTGTGTATGTATGTATGTTTTTGAAAATATATGTATGTGTGTGTGTGTGTGTATGTTAGTTTATAAATGTGCATACCTTAACCCTTTAACGGTCGTTGGGGTTAAATTCGACTCTATGATATTTTGTGTTATGAGGCGGCAGCGTGTTCGGTTTTGCTTAAAGTGAAGTCGTGGTGGATGTTATTTTTGTTGAAGTTAGAGGGTTAATACAATATGAATTAAACTACATTAGGGCGATTTACGAAAGTCTGTGATTTTTTTGCTAGTATTTAAGGTGTTGGTTAGGATTTGTGTACTAATTTTGTATGAGAAAACTAACAACGATGATATACATAAGTGCCACCCTATTGTATTGTTGTTCTGTTGTTAAAAATTCTGTTATGGTTTTTTTCATTCGTTTCGTTGATATGTATGAATGTGTGTGTGTGTGTGTGTGTGTGTTTGAAACAGTTGATTAAATTTGTTTGAATTTGAAATTATTTGAATACAAGACTCTAACCATACACAACAATTTGAAATTATTTGAATACAAGACCCTAACCATACACAACAAAGTTGATAAGAAATAAAAAAAACCCAAAGCAATACTATTTATGTACTTATATATTTTATTTATTAATTTGTTTAAAAATTTTACAATATAATAAAAAAATGGTAAAAAAGTTGGTGTAATTATACTTTTAGTTATTTAGTGCATCTTCTTTCTTTAGTGTATCTTGAGCTACAACGATAACAAAAAATAATATTTAGATTTAATAATAATAAAATAAATAAAAAAACTATTTACCAAAAATTACCTGTTGCAGCTGCATTTATAGTTAGTTCATAATATTTATTGCTGCTGCTGCTATCTTCGCTACCTTTTCTTTCTTTTAAAAGGTAGTAGGTATTGCGGTCAAATTCCGCAATAGTAGCATCATCTATGGTGTTATTGAATATGCTCGGTAGATATATATATTTATTCGCTTCCACCAGACAACGAATTTTTGTCCCAAAGCGTGTTTGTACACGCTCCATCTTCGTAATTTTATAGTTATGGTTAAAAACCATCTCTTTTACAGGGAGAATGGTTTTATTTTGACTTTTTTTAAATATTGTTTTTAGGTGTGCTTCCATTACTTGAATAGTAAATTAAAGTAGAACTAGAGAGGGTTTTTATACAAAATTCTGAAATGTAATTTTGTTTCTAAACAGGAAAAATGTGGTTAAAATTTTAATGTTGTGAGAATTTAATTTTAAAAAGTTTCCGTTGCGGTTTTTCAATTTTATAAAGTTGTTATTTAATTAAAATGTATGAGAAAATTTTAAAAAGTTTCTGTTGCGGTTTTTCCGTTTTTTTTTTTTATAAAGTTTCTATTTAATCAAATGTGAAAGAAATTTTAATGTATGCAGAGTTTTGTTAATATATATATATATATATACATAAATATATATGATTTTAATTTTAAAAGGTTTCTGTTTCGTGGATTGTTTAAAATGTGTTTTCTATTTCATCATCATCATCATCATCATCGTCTTCTTCAGTACTGTTATACAAGTTGTTGTAGAATACAAATTGCTTCTTCTTTTTAAGGATTAGAGTATATGACCCCTTCACTTCTTTAACTTTCTTTAAAATGTGTGGAGTTGTGTTTAGATAATCCATCTGATTTTTAGTAATAATCAGAAATCGTTTAGGTAAATAAATGTAATATTCGTTATTTAGATCACATCTTATACTTTCACCATATTTTGTATCTACTCGATCTATCTTGTTGATTTCATATATAGTATTTTCTTCCATATTCTTTAAAGGTAAGTATGTAATATTAGAACTTTGAAACAATTTTATTAAGCTTGCCCTCATTTTTTTTTTTTTTTTTTTTTTTGCTTTCAAGTTTTCACCGTAAGACGAACTTTCAAACTGATTCTTTATATTCAATAATTGATAGTATAAGACGTTTTTAGATATTTCAATAACTTCTTATCAGTTGCGGTTAAGTATACGTGTATGCATACATATACACATATATATATATATATATATATATATATATATATATATATATATATATATATATATATATGCATATATAAAAAGAGATTCAGTTAAATTAAAACTTTGATAAATATGTATTGGGGTCAATTTTTAAAAACTGGTGATAAATATTGTACTTGTCATGCACAGTGGAAAACTTTTCAAATAATAAATGCAATAGTTTTGGATATTATAATGCAGGTGTTTCTAACTGCAGAAGGAGGGACTAGAACGCAAATTTTTTCTCTTAATAGAGGACAACAAATGCCAACAAATATTCCAATATTTCAATTTAGTCACAATCAACATATAAAAATTGAGGTTATTGGTGGTATGATATCACTAGTCGGAACAGTCTATGAGGGTGGTTTTAAAGATATAAATGTAGACTCATACAAACCATCATGCGCGTATAGTGAAATAGATGAATATGTTTTTAGTGGTGCAACTATATATATATATATATATTAAAAAAAGAAAAATTAAAATGAAAAATATTTTTATCATATTTTTTTCATATATCTATATCATACAAGTGTTTTTAGCTTCATTACCTATTGATTTGAGTGAAAATGAACTTAAAAATACAGAATTTGCAATAAAATTACCGAATAATGATACTGTGAGCATACAACTAAATTTCAAACTTTTAAAGTATAGTAATGATTTAAATAAAAACATCGAGTCAACAACAACAACAATAGCAGAATATGAATCAAACGAAGAACAAGAAGACTCCCCACCACCACCACCTATAAATCAATCTTTTACTGTTGAACAAGCTATTGAAGCATTTAGGCAAGATTTAGTAAAAAAAGAAAAAAATATTGCAGGAATAATTGAAAGTTCGGCTCCATTTTATAGACATTTTCAACTTCAATACAAAGATAATATAAAATTGAGAATCCGTTGTATATATAACAGCAATTACTTGAAACGTCGATTAAATATTTCATGTTTCGAATACCGTCAAGTTGAATACGAGAGAATTTTAAGTAATGGTGAAATTGAGACGGTTTCTGAGGATGATACTACATACCGATCCGATATGACATTAATCAACATTCAAGATTATACCCATGATTTGGATATGGAAATATCATAAATTAACTAATATGATGAAATACATTTACTACTACCACTTAATATAAACTTTGTTGTTGATGTGTTAAGAACATTTATTTAACATAAATAAAAAAATTAAAATAAGAAAAATAATGAACAATCAGTTTTATTCGAAAATTTTACATGACTTCTTGAACGAAGAAAGGTTTTTGTGGTATGAACATGAGATTATTTTGAAGAAATTAAAAACTCAATTCGATGAATATGCATTTTATAAGAAAAGTAAATCACAATTTGGATATCATTACACCAATTGTGTGTGGTCCAACAATGAAACAACTTGTGGACCTGATACCTGTAAATGTTCCCTTATCGATAAAAGTTGGGAACAAGCATTATGTATAATGAATTTTTATAATAATTTAAAAACATAGACTTTATCATTCAGAACAACTAATTTCGGCTTCTGTTCACTAATTTTTTTATACTCTTAACCACAACTTTTTATCAAACTTGTATTTTAGTAAGAATAAAAAGTATATAAGAACATTTGTTAATGAATTTTTATAATAATTTATAAACAGTTCTACAGTCGTCGTTGTGACTTGATTAGTACTAAACAATGTCGGAGGAGAGAATATTAGTTGTAGACGTACAAGGTTTTTATCTCAACAATAAATTCATTGTAAAAGAACTGAGTATTTCAATTGACGACTCACAAGTTCAAACATTTATTATTAAACCACCTTTTCCATATTCATCGTTGACAACAAAAGAAAAATATTCAATCAATTGGCTTTATAATCATCATCATGGATTAAAATGGAAAGATGGCGATTCAACCTTAGCAAATATTGTGGAATATTATATTGAGCATGTTAAAGATAAAAATTTTATTTGTTATGCTAAAGGATTAGAAAAAATTAAGTGGATTCAAAATATTTTTAAGGATAAAATTAATTTTTATAACCTGGATGATTTAAATTGTCCAAATTTAAAAACATTATATCAAAATGATGAATCTGTAAATGTTTGTTGTTATCATAGAAAATATTGTATATGTGCTCAAAAAAATGTAATACTCTTAAGAAAGTTTATTAAATCAAATATTAATAAAGAAAACATAAAATTATAAAAGACATTTTTTCTTTTTTTTGGATTTATTATTTAACACTTAAATCAGATAGAATAATCATCAAACATCATCAGTTCATTCTGAATACTTGAAATGTCAATAACAATAATTTTAAACGGAAACACTTCAACTCTGGTTGGAGAATATTTTCCTCCAATTGAACTCCCTACAAAATATGTTTCTGGACTTATTGATTTTGTAACATTCAATTCCATACCCAATGTAGATGTTCACAACAATTTGTTTCATATAGGAAATCATATTATTACTATTCCGGTTGGTTCATATGAACTTGAGGATATTGATTTTTTCTTAAACTCAAGCTTAAAAGATATTGATGAATCAATTTATCTAGTAATTGAAGCTAACAATAACACACTTAAAACTGAAATAACCTCATCAATGGATATAGATTTTTCACAACCAAACAGTATAGGAAAGTTGCTCGGATTTAGCAAAAGTAAATTAGAAGTAAATTCAACTGAATATTATAACACTGATCAAAATCTTCAAAATGATAAATCTGTGGAAGTGATGATTGTAGATATTAATCAATTGAATACTACAAGGTTATTTGAATCTGACTTACCTGCACATATTACGAATGTTAATACAATACGCATTGAAAGCAACTTAACAACCGGATCATTTATTAATAATACTTCGAATCATGCTATTCATGAATTTCCTCTTGATGTTCCTCCAGGATATAAAATAAGCGAAAAACCTCGAAATGTTATTTATTTTCCCGTCAACTGTCAGCAAATAAACAACATAACGATTAGAATCTTAAATCAAGACGGTGAACTTATAAATTTTAGAGGAGAAAAAATCACTCTTAGACTCCACTTCAAACCAGAATAATGATAATTTACAATAAAAACGTAATGCAAAGAGGATTGCCATTCAATCCCTCATCAACTCGCATTCGAGAAAGTATAAAAAATAAAAAAAACCCGTTAACATCATATAATATAGAATACTTGAAATCATTAGGATTTAATCTTCAACAATGAATGAAATACTAAATGTCCTTCAAAAACCTATATATGATGAGAGTATTGTAAAAAGGGAATATCATAGTTACTCTCCATATCTAAAATCATTCAACAACAATGATGAAATTCATATACCAATTCAAAATCAGGATCTCTTTGTCTTACCAAGTGAGAGTATGATTTACATTCATGGTTTTATAGTGAAGAAGGAAGCAAACAAAGAGGTTCCAGCTACAGATGTGAAATTTAAAAACAACTTTGTTTCATATTTGTTCGATGAAATTCGTTATGAAATTAATGGTTTTGAAGTTGATCGTACACGCAAACTTGGAATTTCATCTACCATGAAAAATTTTATATCATTGAATAAGGCTGAAAGTGCTACACTAAAAAACGCTGGTTGGTGTCTTAAAGAAACTTTTGTTTTAGAAAAAAGTCATTTTAGCTGTTGTATACCTCTGAAAATGTGGATGGGTTTTGCTGAAGATTATAACAAAATACTATTAAATTCGAAACATGAGCTCATTCTTCAACGTTCGACATCCGATGAGAGATCATATTATTCTACAAATACAACTGATCAGTTGAAGTTAACAATTCTGGATATAACATGGAAAATGCCGCATATTCAACTATCAGACTTTGCAAAATTGGAAATGTTTAAGATAATCAACAACAAAAATTCTATACCAATTGCATTTCGTAGTTGGGATTGTCATGTAAATCCTGCACTACCAACGACTACAAAGGTTTTATGGAATGTAAAGCTTTCTCCACAAAACGAAAGACCACGATTTCTTATAATTGGTTTACAAAAAGTGAAAAGTAAAGAACAAGGAAATATATTTGACCATTGTAATATCTCTAATTTAAAAGTATATCTAAACTCAGAGTCATATCCATATGATGATTTACATAATCGTTTTGAAAATGGCCAGTATTCTGTACTATATAATATGTATGCAAAATTTCAACAAGGCTTTTACATGCGAGAACCTGAACCATTGCTGGATGTTAATGATTACAAGTCTTACGCACCGCTTATTGTTGTTGATGTTTCACATCAAAATGAAACTGTTAAAATTGGACCTATTGATGTACGAATTGAATTTGATACTGAAGCAAACAAACCAATTCCAGAAAAAACATCAGCATACTGTTTAGTTATTCATGATCGCTTAATCGAATACTCACCTCTAACAAGTGAAATTAGATAAATTATTTAATTCTAATATTTCTTTTAAAATTTTTAATAAATGAAAAAAAAATTTTATATATATATAAATAAAACAAGATTTTTTTAATTCTTAATCAATGTATTTTATTAAAAAACATTTATAGTTTCTTTTTAGTTTAGCTTCGAAAACAAAAATTTTAAACATAAATGACCACAATTTATTGTATTAAAATTTTGATATCTATCATAATTATAACTAATGTTTTTTCCTAAATATTTTATTAATTGTTTTGGTGGTTGCAAATTGCCAAAGCTATCAAAATATTCGATTTGATTGTTGTTTTTCCAGTATGCTACCCAATGTGTGCCAGGGCCCTTTGAAGTATCCAGATTGATTATTCCACATTCTTTTTTAAATGGTTTGCTGCTTGGAAGGGTGTTACACATAAACACACCTCTAAAATTTGGAATATGTTTTGCATATTTTCTCAAGTCTACATCAGAAAGGGCTCTTTTAGGTAGCTTCATTAAAAATTTTGTTGATAAGGCTTTAAATATAATCCAAAACCTTTTTTATATGGTTTTAAGAACATGCCTTTTCCCATCGCAATGGCTTCCATTGTATTATTGTGTCGTTTTGCTTCAGTCAGCTGTTCCTTTCCATTTTTAACTGCATTGATTGCTTTTGTAATACCAGATACACCACCAGCTAAACCACCAAGTGCACCCAGTGCAGCAAATATAGGGGCAAGTGGAAGAAAACCTCCAGATTTTGGTAGCGGTATTATTCGAGGCGTTTTTATTAACGATTTTTTCTTCCCCTTGAAAATATTGTTTACAACTTTTCGTGAAATCTTTATAGCATCTTTCAAGTTTTCACTTTTCTTTATATTCTTTCTTGCACTTTTCAATGCATGTGTAAACAGTTTGTGGGTATTTACTGGAGACGACTTTTTAGTTTTACTAATAACGTTACCCATACCGAATTTTGTTTTTGCTTTCATTGCAGTAGCAACAAACCAAGCGTTTGATTTTTCACCCAAACTACTATCACTTGCTTTGACCCTTTGCCAAGCCTTTTCAGTTAAAATTCTATCAGCAATATGTCTTTTCTCTAAATCTTTATTGTTTGAGTATGCTATATCGTGCTCTCTGCAAGCAGTATCCAATGGATTGATTCCTTGATCACCTCTTTCTAAACGTTTCTTTAATTTTGTACCAGGTCCGCAAAATTGATAACCGGGTAGATGAAGTTCAATCGGAAGTTTATTAATTATTTTATTTAGAAAACCTTTACCAATGAAGGATGGATGACGATTGAATATCTTTTTATAAATGATTGTCATATCTATTGATACTTTGTCGATTAAAGATTAAAATCAAATTGATTGAAAACAAATAAAAGAGACTGGTTTATATATTATGTTATCATTAGATTTCAGAATGCGCTTTTTTAAACAACATAAAAGGATTAACGTAAAGAATATCGAATCAAAGTTCGATTCATCAAATAAAATTCGTCATAGTTCATTACTACCGAATTCTATTCGAGCTCTTATTGTAGGTCCATCAAATTGCGGAAAAACAAATGTTATGATCAGTCTTATTGAAAGTCCTCATGGATTGAAATTTAAAAATATTTACTTATATTCAAAATCAACACAACAACCGAAATATAAGTACTTAGAAAGTCTAATTAAACCCATTAAGGAGATAAATTTTTCATCATTTTCCAATAATGATGATGTTCTATCGCCAGACGAAGTTAAACCAAATTCAGTATTTATATTCGACGATATAGCTTGTGAGAAACAAAATCATGTACGTGCCTACTTCTGTATGGGTCGTCATAAAGATATTGATAGTTTTTATTTATGTCAAACATATACACGTATACCAAAACACTTGATTCGCGATAATGCTAATATGATTATAATTTTCAAACAGGATGCAATGAATATTAAGCATATTTACAATGATCATGTTGGTTCTGATATGACTTTGAAAACATTTCATGAGTTATGTACCGAGTGTTGGAAAGAAAAATATGGTTTTCTAGTTATTAACAAAGATGATCCTATGAATAATGGTCGATATAGAAAAGGTTTCGATATATTTATAAAGCTATAAAAGAAATATTACAGATACTTTAAAAAAATCAGTACAAGATTAATTATTAAACTTATAGCTTCTCAACTATTAAACTGCTAACTGCTAAATTGCTATACTGCTATACTGCTATACTGCTAAACTGCTAAACTGATCTGTTTTGAATCTGTTTCTAATTCAACCTATAAATATGAACACAAATCTAGTTAATAATCTTATTAAAACTCGAAATATTTTAAAAAAGAAATATAAGAATATTTTGCTTGGAGAAATTGCAAATGATGAATTGTTGGAAAAGACATTGAAACCAATATCAAAACCATTAAAAGAATTAGTTCAATCAACTAATAATAATAATAATAATAATAATAATAATAACACCATTATAAAACATGAAAAATATCCGGATGGCTCCTTTAAACATGATCTTGAGAATAATAAAGTTGCCTTCAGTACACCATATAAAAAGAGTAAGCTTGATTATAACACGTTTTCTTCAAGCTCTAATAACAAGAAAATCGAGAAAAGTTCAAACACGTTTCAATCATTTGATGATGAAAATTATCATGATGATGACCATGATGATGATGATGATGATAATAATGATAATGTTGATAATGAGGATGATAACAATGATGATGATAACACCATTGCAATACATCCCAATCAAAGTATTCAATATAATTTATCAAAAGTTAACTTAAATATATATGATAAGACCTATGGTCCTCATAAGGATAAAAATCAAATATGGAGACTGGGTAATGAACCCATCGCTTTCAATTCAACCAATATTACTGTAGGTAATTTAAAATGGCCCTTCACATCAGGCTTATATGAATTGTTAGTTTATAAGAAACCAATCAGTTATAATAAAACAGATTTAAATAATTATAAACAAATATTGGAGATGACTAATGTCCATAAACGAAATAACAGTATTAATGGCCAGATTAAAGGAAATCGTTCAATTAAATATACAACGATTATTAAAAACCTATTTAAACAACAGAAAATTCATGAGGGAAAAGGTTTAATGAAATTGAATAGAAAAAAGCATAATTATGTTTATTGGGATGATCCTAATGAATTGGTTGATAGATTGCGTCTTTTGATTTCATCAACAACAGCTGGTCACTCAAATCTTAATAATGAAATTGTATCAATTATTGAGGAATTGAGAGAAGCAAAAATTATTATATAAATAGACTCAAAAAATGTACAAACAATTCATATTCATAAAATGCCTATCGATAAGTTTGGACATTATATTGAAAGATCTGTAAGATACCAAAATCAACATTTCAAGATTCATTTGGATAGTGATCGTAATTTCAACTTTAACTTGCGGAGAATAAAAAATATTGCTAGTCCTGTATTGGAAAACGATGCCGTAAACAAAATTTACATGAAAACTTATTTAAGTGAAATAAAGAAACAACTGGATACAATGTATATGGAGAGAATTAAGGGAATGGAGGATCGTTTTAACGAAATAATACAACAACAAAACGTGTTGACTACAGAAAAATTTGATAATGTAGAAACACGTTTAAGTAAATTAATACATGGTCAAAGTATAATACTAAATAATCTCAATCAATCACTAAATGAAATGAAATCGTTATTTAATCACAAAATTGATTCAGTTGAAGAACGTCTAAATGAAAAAACGAAGCTCATTACAAAGCATTTAAAGATAGATATATAAATCGTTTTTGATTTAAATTCAATATCAACAGCATTTAAATTGATGTAATCTGTAAGATAGACGTTAGAAATGGAGCGACAAGAAGTGATTCAGGAGCTTCATAAGCAAGCACGTAGAAATTTCATTCGACGTCGAGTGGTAGTCAAGGGAATTGATGATCTTTGGCAAGCAGATCTTGTTGAAATGGGTGCTTACTCAAAATATAACAAAGGCTATAGATTTATTTTAACAGTTATAGATACATTTTCAAAGTTTGCTTGGGCTGTACTGTAAAATCTAAAAGTAGTGAAGATATAACCAATGCTATGCAATCTATTTTTTCGCTAAAGAGAATTCCAAAAAACTTGCAAACCGATAATGGTAAAGAGTTCTATAATAAAATATTTCAAAACTTGATGAAAAAACATAATATCAACCACTATTCTACATATAGTATCATGAAAGCGTCTATTGTAGAACGATTTAATAGAACTCTAAAAGGAATGATGTGGAAAAATTTTAGTCTACAAGGAAATTATCAATGGATACATATATGCAAGGATTTAATTAATCAATATAATAATAAAAAGCATAGAACAATTGGAATGACACCAAAGTCTGTTAACGCAGAAAATGAAAGTTCTATACTAAAACAAGTCTATAATCATCCCAAAATATATAAATCTGGTAAACTAAAAGTTGGAGATCACGTTCGAATTAGCAAATATAAACATATTTTTTCAAAAGGATATACTCCAAACTGGACAACTGAAATTTTTAAAATTCGTACTTTACAGAACACAAACCCCATTACCTATTTATTGGAAGACTATCAAAGGAATCCGATTGTTGGTGGATTCTATGAACATGAACTATTAAAGACACATTTTCCAAATACATACTTGATTGAAAATGTTATTAAAACTAAGGGGCACCAGGCGTACGTAAAATGATTGGGATTTTCCAATCAACATAATTCTTGGATCAATAAAGATGAACTTCAATAATATTATATATACTTCAATATGAGATTTATTTTTATTATATTATAAAATTCTCAAAAAAATAAAATAATATATAAAAAAGTTTTGTTTTGATTTTTTTTATTTCTAAACGATTAAATTTTATATCAACTTAGTTGAGTAAGGTTAAGAACAAGCACGATTAAATTTTATTCACACAAAAACAAATTGTGGTTACTTGTGTTTAAAATTCCTATTCAATAGATGACTATAGTTTAAAATAAAAACAAACTAAAATATTTTAATGATATTCTTTATTTATTTATTTATTTATTGTTTTTTTCACGTTATATATATATATTCACTTATAATCTAAAATCACTTAATACTATTGTACAATATTATCACTTGAAGATGATGTTAATACATTTTCATTGGGATATGATGATGATGATGATGATGATGATGATGGTTGTTGACTATTTATTGCATAATGTCCCCATGCATATGTATTAATACTATTATCTCTAATAAATCGCTTATCATCTAAATAACTTAATGCTAATTTACTAATGTGTTGAGTATATATTTCATGAATCTTTGATCTAAATACATACATAGAATCATAGTACATTTTTTTTTCAAATAAACATTTTCTAAAGTCATTAATCGTTAGTCTATTGGTTACGCATTTTTTAACTCCTTTAATTTTTTTAATTTCTTTTTCCTCCTCATCAATTTTAATTGAATACATTTTAGAGCGTAAACCAATGAACTCCTTAATTATTTTACCATTACATTCATCCTTCATCATTCCTAATACTTTTTTATTGACAAGCGGTAAATTATAGATATTATCTTTCGGATACCCAGATGTATCAAACTGATTTCGTACATCGTTTCTAATATCGTTGTATAGATCATCCGTTCTAATATCACATATAAACGAGTCCGTGTCCATATAATTTAAATTAATATTTTCACAATATTTCGGTTTCATATATTCGTAGTGAAAATTATACATTTTATGTTTCGAGAGTTCCAAGACAGAAAATCCAATGTAAATGGGTTTGTCGTACACAGTTCGTACTCTTTTCAATTGAATCGCAACCATTTGTTCATGAATTTTCAGACAACTGTGAAAATTAGGTTTGGCAATAAGAGCTCTAGCTCCTAATCTCTTCCCTCTACTCTCCCATTCACATACTAATTTTATATCTTTTCTTTTATCAACATTTTCCATTGTCTTCCCATATACTGCATTATTTAACAATTTAAAAAAGTTCTGTTCAAATACATTCTTACCCAATGTTCGGTGATAGTTATTTATGTCAATATATTTTTTCAACCAATCTGACTGATTAAATTGAAGAATTCTATGAATTTTCCTTAAAATCAAACCATGTTGAAGACATTGTTGCAGATTGCGATAGTGTATTATGTAATTGGTTTTATTGTTTAAGTCTGTTATTAATTTTTGCTGTTTCATGCCCCCAATTTTTTTATTTTCTGCACAGAATGGAAAATCGCTATGACGGTCGTGCAGTGTACTTGGATATTCCAAGTCTACTTCTAATATGTAACCAATTTCTGAGTCTTCTTCCACTACATGTATATTAAAGTCTTCAACGTTTTCAAACCATTTAAAATTTTTAAAGGGAAGATACTGCGACATTGCATATCCATATAAATTATTTACATCAAAATACATTAGATAATTTGATTCTTTTGTGGGATCATAATCATTAACGTATTTATTATTTACTATGGTGTGCCGTTTACTACACTGAACAATACCTCCCCTAATACCTCGTACAACGAAATTGTACATGTTAATATCTGTTAGTAATTCCAATTCTATTTTAGTTGTTTTCAACATTGCATCCCAAGATAAGCCTGGAGTAGTATAATATTGACAAGGGTCTAAATTGTAAATTTTCTTACAAACTTTACGGAAATTTTCAAATATATCACATAGCAAGAGAACATCTACTTTTAGATATAATAGAAGATAGTCCAACAATTTGTTGCAATTAAATGTATTCCAAACATTTTCAGCATGTTCATAATCATCTATACTGCACGACTCATTTGTAAGTTTATTAAAGAAACATGATCGCGGTGGTAGTTGTGTTTCCTCCAGCCGATCAAGTTAAGAAAGTCATATGGAAAGACACCTTTACGCTTCATTAAACTGAATTCATTATGAGTTTGATAGATTAATTTTACTGTCGTCAAGTCATCATCAGACAAATAGCTAGCTAGTTTTTCTAAGCTCGACGGCATAAATCGAAAAGAATCTAGAAAACGTAATTCTATTGTCTTATCATTATCACCATTATCATCATCATCATCATCATCATTATCAACATCATTATCAATGGAATCATTAACCGAAATTCTTTTCGATATAGATACATATAATTCCTTATTGAAAGGAATTATATTTATATCACCTTTAATACATGATAATTCTCTAATAAACAAATGACAATCATATGCCGAAAGATTGTGAAAAAATATCGGAACAAAGTTTGCAATTTGAAATTCTAAATTGCATTTTTTGTGTGCGGGACCTCTATATTCACCCGTTAGATGACAATGATCAGCCACACGATCTTCAACAGATAGCAAACATTCACAAATGTGACAAATTTTGTCCTCCATTTGTCTGATCTGTTGAAGTGGTGTTAAGGAATTCATTGGTTTTACTACACTTAAATAATTCTTATAGATATATCTTATATCTTTAACTAAACTCTTAAAGAAATGATTAGGTGCGTCATCAGCACCATTATAAATTCTAAATATATCTAAATTAGAGTTAAATGTACATTTAATATAATAACTGTATGCAAATGGAATGTGCTTTTGTATAGATTTAATATTTGCAGAATTTTGAATATCAACTGATTTTAGAATACATTCAAAATCAGCGTATACTATAAAAGGTACATCCATTTGCTTTTTAAAATTCCTAAAACTTACTAAATTATTGTCTTCAGTTGGCATCTTAGTTATCATTTTATTGCAATGCTGTTTGTGTATGTTTAATGATGAATGAGAATGGAAATGTATTAAACAGGTATTGCATACATATGCCATAGTTTTATGTTTCGTTACTTGACTTTTAATTAATCTGTAAATATAAAGAAAAACTTAATTAGTATAAAATTATTGAAGAATATATATTCTTTACAATTACCTTGATATATTTTTTATCCATACATAATGGAATCTTCCTTCTCCTTCCTCCAAAAGCAACAAATTGATGTGTTGGAATTTTTCCTGCACAGTAAAATAGTATGGACCGACTATATTATTATCATCGCCCAATCCAAACACATTAATACTTATATCAGGATTTTTACTTTCGAACACTTTGATTTTATTAAGTGGTAGAGGAAAATGCAGACTTTTAAAATTTAATATTATATTATTTTCAAGCGTTATGATTTCTTCATTTATGTTGTTAACTTTATATGATGAACATCTATTGGTATGCAAATCAACTGGATAAAGTGCTGATATTATAGCCCACTTAAAACAATATATATCAGTATTTTGGACATTGATGCAAGCAAACTTTCTCTGTATTGTTAGAGGTAATGGAATATATTGTGACCCTTTAATACATTTATATTTGTTGACATTGATTTCAAGATGTGATATTTTAATTAATGACCATCCGCTATCACGTTCCTGAAATTCACTCATTTTTTTAATTATATTATTACATTGTTCATTATAAAGGTCAATAATGTCATCACTTGTCGTTGATATGCTTAGGATCACCATTTTTGTTTGATGCGATTTAACTTCTATGATACATGTATCATGATCTTCCTTAACCAACATATACTTGCAAAATAATTCAATATTAAATTTTACACTCGAATATTCCTGTGTCACATTATATAACAATTCCATGACATTGTCTCTAATTGTATACAGAAAGTTTTCTGGTATTAAATCAGTTTCATTGCTATTTTCAATCAAATATGTTATGATGCGATTATTGAATACAGACTTGATACACTTTAAACTACCGTCATAGTTATTATATTTCTCTGTTTTTTCCGCACTGTTAGTTTTATGCATATTTGTTCTTATATGATAATGCCATTTAGTATTTGATATATATGTTCTACATTTGTCACAATATATATTGATTGCACCGCTGTCTGATATAGTATGAGAGTGTTGTTCCCATTCCTCGCGGTTTGAAAAATATAGCTTACACGTTGTACACTTAAACGATGAGGAAGACCCTTGATGATGTAATCTAATATGTCTCCTTAAATTTGTATTCGTAGTGAACTCTTTCTTACAAAATTCACAAATAAATTTAGTCATTTTTATAAATATTTTTATTTAGACGTTGTTAGAGAAAAGTGGTTGAAATAAGAATGATGATATATTTGAACATATGCAGTATTTAATCTCTTTCTTAGAGTATACGATTTACATATAACTTTTTTTCAGTAATTACAGTTAAAGAATACATATTTGTGGTTAAATAGTTTTATTTTAAAAAACATTTCTATCCATATATTCATTTCTTATCACAAACGTAAAATTTTTATAATTCTAATTATAAACTTTTTACAACAATAGAAACCACTGCACCTGCGTTTGCTACAAATATTATCAACTTTTTATAAACTAACATACACACACATACATATATTTTCAAAAACATACATACATACACACACGCACCCCCTCCACAACAAAATCAAAACCCTACAATCGTCACACCATCTTTGCGGTTTGACACCCTACCTAAAGAACATCGGTAATGGTCGATTTTCACACAACATACCCCTACTCCATACAACACAATGTAGCAAACCAATCAACTAACTTAAATGCCGGCTGTAGCGTAGGCATGATCCAAATTTTGTATGAGGATCATGGTCGCGAAACCCCACAAACAACCTACTGTGATAAAGGAATTAATTTATTGGACTCTGCGTGTAAAAATCACGATATTGCTTATTCCAAAAATAAGGATTTAAGTAGCAGACATAAAGCTGATAAAATACTTGAAAACTTCGCTTGGGATCGAGTTTTATCAAAGATAGTAGTCTTGCTGAAAAATCATTTGCATATATGGTTACTAACGCAATGAAAGCCAAAACAAAATTTGGTATGGGTGTGGAGAAAAAGAAAAATGTAAAAAAGAACAAACTAAATGTTAAAACACTATTTAGAACATCAGTTAGAGCTGCAACAAAAATACTAAAAAAAGAAAAACCATTAGATATTAACACAGCTATTAAAATTGCACGAAAAACTATTAACAAGTCATTAAAAGGAAGAAAGTCTCAAATTATAGTACCACGTGTGATACGTGTCCCAAAAATTGGTGGTTTTTTACCTCTAATACCGATTTTAACTGCTCTGGGTGCAATTGGTAGTCTAACAACTGGAGGTGCTGCCATACCTAAAGCTGTAAATGCAACAAAGAATGCTAAAAATCAACTTGATGAAGCAACTAGACATAATAGAGCGATGGAATCTATAGCAGTTGGAAAAGGACTTTACTTAAAACCATATAAAAAGGGTTATGGCTTAGTTCATAAAGAAGAATCAAAAAACTCTTAAAGATGCACCCAACAGACCACTATCTGATGTGGACCTAAGACGTTTCACTATAAATATTCCATATTTTAGAGGAGTTTTCATGTTAAATACTCTACCAAAACGATAAAAGAAAATAGAATGTGGAATAATCAATTTAGATGTATCAACAGGACCTGGTACACATTGGGTAGCATATTATAAAAACATCAATGAAAAAGAATATTTCGACAGCTTTGGAAACTTACAACCTCCTTCAGAAGTAGTCAAATATCTTGGTACAAATATAAAATACAACTATAATCAACATCAGAATTTTAATACATTTACCTGTGGACATTTATGTCTTAAATTTCTTTATGAAATAACTGAAAATATTAAATAAAAACACAAACATTTATATTTTACAAAACTCTTTAATGTCTTTTTATTTATAATTTAATACAGAATTAATGTATTTTATTGCCAAATAGGATACTGTGAATTTTGAATCAAAAATTCACTCAGCTCACTCTCAAGGATTAAGTTTTGTTCACCTTCTCTGCTTAAGTGATATGATCCGCTCGAGAGATCCTTAATTTCATCATCGGTTAAACTGTTGTATCGTTTAGGCAGGAACATAATGTTGTTTTCCAATTCAACTTTTAGTGTGGGTCCATATTTGGTTGTTACACGTTTTACATTTTGAATATTGTATTTAATTGATGTCTCAAGCTCCTTTATATGAATTAATGTTTTGTTTTTCAGAGAATTAAATCTTGATGTTAGATTTTTGGTGGAGTCCATTTTTTTATATAGTTCTTATCACTTTGAATGTTTAATTGAAAATGAACTGAAAAGTATTGGTAATGACTTCAAGAAGGCTAATCGAAAATATTTATGGTGAATAAGTGGGGTATAGTGATAGAGAGAAAGAGATAGTTATAGAGAGAGAAAAGGTATAAAGAGAGAGAGAGAGAAAGTGTTAAAAAGGAGTATGGAATAGAGATGCTAGTATAGATATTTTAAAGATCAGGAGATGTTGCTTTAAAAATTTAGGGAGCAAATTAGTATCAAAGGAATCTTCAAACAATCGTCATCATTCATTTATCAGCAAATAAAATGAGCCAAATTAGACGTACTCTAAACCAATTTCTAACAGATTTTAAAAGCTTCTGGTTATATGATCATTGGGAGATGATCAAATTCTTTCAAAATATGCTGGAGGAAAATGAACAATATGGCGTCATAGAAGACGAAGACAACACAGAAGGGCATTTTGCAAACTGCCCATGGTACGATCCGAAGTGTGAGGAAGGACCTGATACTTGTAGATGTACAATATATTTTTTACGGAAAAGTATATTAGAACATCTAATAATTGGATACTATGAAATGTTTCCATCATTATAAATAAAATATTTAAGAAATTAAATTAAATGGTATTATTAACAGAAATAAAATAAAATTGTATTATTAAAATATTCCTTGTTTTGCATTATTTTTTTCAAAAGAAAAATTAGGAATCATCTGTTCGAATATAAAATAACAGAAACTTGTAAGTAGTGAAAAATATAAGGACTTATCCGATTATCTTAATTGTGTCTCTTTATAAAAATATCTAATGGAATTTCACAATATTGTGAAATTCAATTTCTCTTGTAGAGAACCTCTCAAAGAAAACAAGATTGTGCATGTTTAATTTATGTGAAGACAAGACTGTGCATGTTTAAGCAATATGAAAACAAGAATTTACAAATAAGCAAAAACAAAAACTGTTTGATCCAACGAAGTAAAGCCAATAAAGAAATAAACACCATTTCATTCTTTTTTCAATATTTTATTTTTTTTTCTTAAAAATTTATATAGATATGTACAATAATTTTTCTTAAAAAATAAATAGGATTTTATTTACAATAATTTTTCTTATTAAATAAATATGATTTTATATACAACAATTTTTCTTAATGAATATGATTTTATATACAATTTAAAAATTAACTAAAAATTAATTAATTTTAACAATTTTCTTGCATTCTAGCAATCTCATCTAGCAACATATCAAGTTCGTATTCAGGGTTAGTTTCCTTAATACGAAAATGATACCATGCATATGTATTAATGTTATTTGATCTAATTTTTCTCTTATCGTCTCCATAACTTAAGACTACCTTATTTAGTTGACTAGTATATATCTGATGTAGCTTAGATTTAAATGTTAACATATTATCATACACATTAGTCTTATTAAATAAACAATTTTTATAAGTAGCTAAACTATATTTATCTAATATGGCTCTCTTTACCCCCTTCGATTTTTTAACGTCATTTTGATTTTGTACACTGAATGAGTACATTTTTGATCGCAGCCCAACAAATTCTGTCATTATTTTACCGCAATTTTCATCCTTCATCATACCAATGACTTTTTTATTTACTAGTGGAAAATTATAAATATTGTCTGTAGGATAGTCTGATGTATCAAATTGTTCTTGTATGTCATTTTTGATGTCAGCGTAAAAGTCGTCCGTTTTTATTGAATATATAAAAGAGTCCGTGTCCATATAGTTCAATGAGAGTTTTGTCTTAAACTTAGGTTGCATGTACCCGTAATGGAAATTATACATTTTCCATTTGGACAGCTCGAGTACACAAAATCCTAAGTAAATTGGTTTATTGTAGCAGGTTTTGACTCTAGTCATTTCGATTGCTACTAGATCTTCGGAAAATATAGATAAACTATGAGAATTTGGTTTTGATATCCAATCTTGGGCCCCCAAACGATTACAATTCGTTCTCTCCCAACTATTAACATTTTTAACATCTCTCCTCTTATCCACATTTTCCATGGTTTTACCATACACTGCATTATTAAGTAGTTTGAAAAAAATTTTTTCAAAAGCATTTTTAGCAGTGGCCCTATGTCTGGTATTTAGGTCAATATAGCCTTTTAACCATAGAGATTGTTTAAATGCTAGAATACGATGAGTTTTCTTTAAAACTAAGCCATATTCTAAGCACTGTTTCAGAACTCTAAAGTGTATCACGTATGATTGCTTTGTAGAGAAATCGGTTATCAACTTGCTATACTTCGCTTGCATAACTTTTTTATTTTCAGCGCAAAAAGGAAGGTCATTATGCAAGTCCTGTAAATGAGAGGGATAATCCAACGTGACCTCATATACATAACCGTCTGTTCCATTGTCAGCTATGCTGTTTGGGTCCAGATTCAGCTCGTCTTGCGATAACCATCTGAACCCACCATGAGGAAGATATTCCGACATCGCTCAACCATACAAATTGTTAGCGTCTAAATAGACGAGAAATTCTGAGGGCTTCTCTTTATCGAAATCTTCCAAATATTTGTTATTCGCTTTCGAATATCTTTGACTACACTGTACGATCCCTCCACGTATACCTTTTTTCATAAAATTGTACATGTCTATGTCTGTCAATAATTCTAATTCAATTTTTGTGTATTTGAGCATTGCATCCCAGGAAAGGCCAGGTGCTGTATAATATTGGCATGGATCGAGCTCATAAATACCTTTACAAACTTTTCTAAAGTTCTCGAAAATATCTGTCAGTAAGAGGACATCTGTTTTTAAGTAAAGTTCCATGTAATCTTTCATAGTTTTGCAACCAAAAGTATTCCATACCTCTTCAGCATGTGAGTATTCCTCTAAAGAACACTCTTTATTGTTCAACTTATTAAAGAAATCACTGCGTGAAGGCAGCTGACACTCATCTAATTTTTGGAATGAATTTAGGTACTCATACGAGAAAATACCTTTTTTCTTAATAAGCTGAAATTCTTTTTCTGACTGAAATAAGGACCTTATAGTTCTGAAATCATTATCCGACAAATTGCAGGCTAATGATTCTAAACTCTCAGCCATAAAGCGTATTGTATCAAGAAATCTTATTTCAAGCTTATGGCCATCACTCATTTCTGTAAATTGGGAGAGGGATATATAAAATTCCTTATTGAGAGGGAGTACTTTCAGTTGCATTGAAATTTCACCTAGATCTTTAATAAAAAGATGTGAGTCATAATTTGAGTAGTTGTGAAAGTAAACTGGTATAAACTTGGGAATTTGGTAATTTAAATTACAGTTATTGTGGGCTGCACCTCTATATTTACCACTAATGTGACAATGATCTCTAACGCGATCTTTACCTAGAAATTTTTGACAAATATGACAATTCACCGCACTATAAAAATTATAAATATCAGAAGGGGATAAAGTATCCATTTGTCTATTATTTACTAAGTGACTATTGTATATATCCTCACAGTATTTAATTAAATATGATACAAATTTTTTTGAGGCATCTTTTCCTGTGTATATCCTTAATTTATCTAACTTATTGCTATGGAGACATTTAATATAATAGCTAAATGCACAAGGAGTGTGCTTTTTGACTAGACTAGTTTTATTACTTACACTATTACTAACTTCTTCCAAGATGCATTCGAAGTCCGCATATACCACGAAGGGTACATCCATTTTTCTTTGATGTCCCTTGAAGCTCAGAATTGCATCCGGACCTGATGGCATAGTTGTAACAATTTTACCGCACTCCGCCTTATGATTTGTCATACCATTTTCGATGTGGGTGTACTGGAGACAGCTGTTGCAGAAATGTAGTTCGTGTTCGTTCTTTGTTATCTGATTCCTTAAAAGCCTGTGAATGATAAAAAAATAAATAAAAGTTTATAAGTTAAATGTACATAGTATAAAGTATATAAACAAGTATTTGTATCCTTAAAACAAAAACAGTTGTATATTTTTTTAACTTACCTTGATATATTCTTTATCAATATGTAGTGATGACCTGCAGCATTCTCTAAAAGTAGTAAGTTGACGTGGTTCACTTTCTCGTCCTTGGTCACATAATAAGGACCAATGATCTGATCTGCTCCCTCATCATACCCAAATACGTTCACACTTATAGCCGGATTGTTTGCCTCAAACTCTTTGATTTTGTTAAGTGCTAATGGGTAGCTTAAATTTTTGAAATTTAAAGTTACACCATTTCGCGTAACAATTGTCTCTGCAGCAATGTCCTGGATATTATACGAGCTGCAACGTCTTGCATCATGATATTTGGTTGTATCCATTGCAGCAATCAGACACCACTTGAAGCAATATTCATCATCGTTTTGTATGTTGATGCAGGCAAATCTTCTTACAAGTTTTTCAGGAGTGGATATCCAATTCGAGCCTTTGACGAGCGACGATTTGTTGATGTTGATTTCTGCTCGGACTATGCGTGATAAGGTCCAACCAGAATCTCGCTCTTCGAATTCGGACATTTTGGTTGAAATCTCCTCAACCTGTTTACGTAATATTTCTTCTATATTGTCTGCCTTTGTCAGTAAACTCATTTTGGCTACATGTGATATTATGCACAAATCCAATTCCTCTCCCACAATTTTTATATACTCCGCCACAATACTCACATGAAATTTAATAATTATATGCTTACTTAAATTCATTCGAAGCCTCTCAATAAAAATATGTTTGTTTTCCTTAATAAATTCTTCCAAGAGAAGTTGATCTTTTTTATTTAGAATTGCATATGTGGCGATATGATTTTTGAAGGCTTTCGATATTTTATAATATCTCACATTATTTTCTTCTGTCCTGACATGGGGAGTACTCATTGGAGTTGGCAGAGTTTCTTCTCCTATTTCTTCTACATCTACTTCTCCATCACTTTCCGGTAAACTTATGTCCATAGCATCGTTGTATAAGGTCCCTCCAAGGATATCCACACCTTGTTGTTGAGCTTGTTGTTGTTGTTGTTGCTGCTGCTGCTGCTGCTGCTCTTGTTGATGATAAGTAAGAGGTTGCCATTGCATTAAATTGGAATACTGCTGCATTTGGTTAACTAGTGTGACGGGATTATAATTGTAACTTGGATACTCATATTGCATTGGTACTCCTGATCCCAAAAACTGATTATTCCATGACATTGATGTAGGGTAAAAGTTAGGCATGCCGTAGTGTTGATGATTCATTGATAGTTGATATTGGGGGTATTGTAGAGAAGGGTGTTGCTGATGATGAAATGTATTTAGCTGCTGTTGATGATTTTGAAGAGATGTCTGCGGTTGCTCTTGATTTCTGTCCCGGCTTACGATCTCTTGATCCTGCACACTATGATTTTTAACATGGTCCAAAAAGGACTTTTGGTATTTATATACCTTATGACATCTATTACACATATATCCAGAAGAACTCATTTTTAATTAGTTTATAGAATTTATATTTGAATTTAACACAATTGCTGATGATACTACTTGTAAATACAATAAAGTACTGATGTGTTGGTTATAAAAGTTGGCGTATTTATACGAAAATTAGTAGCAGTAGCCTTGCGGCATTCATAATTTTTACTTTTTGTTTCTCTGCTGATGACTGTACTTAGTTGAAAATCCTCTGCTTTAAAAGAATTGTAGACAAAGAAAATGACTACGTTGCAAAATATAAATGTATTCTACACAAGCACAAAATATTCCACGCACAAGTTCCCACGATCGCACATTTATACATTCATACATTCATTTATACATTCATACATGCATACATACATTTATACATTCATACATACATACATACAAATATATTTATTAAACAAATAAACACAATATACAATTACCATCGACAATCAAGCTGGACCACCCACACACAAGCATTAGGGGGTTCACATACATGAGAACATTTTAGGGTGTTCACATACATGAGAACATTTTATAAATAACTGAATAAATTAATTTAATTTATTTAATTATTTTATTTATAAACAATTTATTTTATTTATAAACAATTTATTAGCGTGAGGAAATCACACATACACTTTCCCACGATTCATATGAGAATCGCCTAGTATTCATCAAATCTATTTTCTCTGATATTACTGATATAGTATTACGATAACAAATTTATACAGTCTGGCAACACTGGCAATTTTCCCTTTGGAAAAATCATTTTCCCATCGGCATTAAGAAATATAGTAATCATGCATTGCCGTCGGCATTTGAAAAAAATAATCATGTTTTGCCGTCGGCATTTGAAAAAATTATCATACATTGCCGTAGGCATTAGAAAAAATAATCATGTATTGCCGTCGGCATTTGAAAAAAATAATCATGTTTTGCCGTCGGCATTTGAAAAAATTATCATACATTGCCATAGGCATTAGAAAAACTAATCATGTATTGCCGTCGACATTTGAAAAAAATAATCATGCATTGCCGTAGGCATTAGGAAAAATTAAGTTTCACAACTCCCTCCATTGGTATTAGGAAAAATCATCTCATGATTTTCCCGTTGGTATTAGGAAAAATCATTTGCATGATTTCCCAGTCGGCATACATGTATACTTATGAAATATTAATCTTATGAAACCCCTTAATCCACCCCACAAACATACATACATATAAATTCCCACGGTCATAAAAAACCTGTCTTATTGAACCGCCCTCGTATGTAGTAATAATAAAAAAACTCCTTATGTAAACAAAAAACTCCTTATGTAAACAAAAAATCGGACGGACTTATTGAACCACCCTCGTAGGTATCAAATTTCCAAGAATTTTAAAATTTTCAAATTTTAATTACCCAAATTTAACAATTTCAGCCACAATTTAACAATTTCAGCCCACAATTTAACAATTTTAATTGCGGCCGAACCGCCAGTTCCCTGCTACTGTTATATCTTATGTTTTTGATTTTAATCGTTTTTAATTTTTAAATAAAATTAATTCCAAAAATATAAAAATTTTTATGTTTTCTTTTAAAATTGTGGTAGTTTTGTAGAAGATAAATTTTTTTTCAGATATAAGAAGTTTTTAAAAAAAATATATAAGGTAACAGAAAGCATACAGCGACTTAGTCAAACACAATTGTTAAGACAAAAACTAGCATAATGATGCAAGATGCGGATTTCGAAGGCCGCCATTTATGTTTCATTAAATAAAACGTCCCTGTATAAAATCTTACAAAAAATAATTTTATTAAGTTAATTTATTGCTCGGCAGTTCGCTTTTTTTATTCAAGGTTATGTAAATATGAACTTTGTATGCATACTGCTTATAGAATATTTACACTAGAGATGAGCCATATTTTGAAACCTGTTACTTTTTTACAACGATTGAAAAATCAACAATCACAACTGTGACTGAATTTATCAAGTAACAGGTTTGGAAATGTAGTTCTTTTTTCCAGTAAATAAAGCTACCACATTAATTTTTTTGTCTTTTTTTTGGCAACTATGTACAGCTCTCACATTTTTGTAGTTGCAATTTTATTGTCTCTCTGCCTCTTATACGACCATTCTAAATATTTGGATGGGGTGGATTCACGGTTGCCAGAAATGCAGATTTATCTGCATTTTGCAGATTTTTACCCTCCAATAAGACGAAGCACAGATTTGAAGATTTTTTACCTAAAAACGAAGATTTTTCAACTCCAATTATAGTGCAATTTTCTTTATATTTATCCTAATACTGCTACTTCTTCTTATTTCTTTTTTGTGTGAACGAATCAGAGTTTAGAGAGTTGCAATTTTTGAACTTTGAAGACATCATTAAAGAAAAAGAAGAAGTAACTTTGGCAAGCTTCTGGAAACGAACATATCTGATATCAAAAGCGCTTATGATTATGACTTTGCAGCAAGAATAAGTAACTTTGGCAAGCTTCTGGAAACGAACATATCTGATATCAAAAGCTCTTATGATTATGACTTTGCAGCCCTAAGTTTATTCAAAATATAATGTCTTTACAATCTTCATTTGCAAATGTCGAAAAAAATTTCAGTCAAATTAACTTGAATAAACTTCGAAGTCCATTGGATACTTATACAACAAATTAAATGACTTTTTCTATAATTTTTCAAATATCCGATTTCTATTTGCATTTATTTTATATTATTTGCACATTACTATGAAATATTTTTATTTATTTGTTGGTAATATGCATTTCGTTTCTCCTTAAGAGAGACGATTTTTCCTCACGCAAAGTTTACTTTGCAAAGTCTTGAGTTTTTAGGAGAGAAGGTAAAATAGATCTCTTTCTATGTTCTTTTCTCTTCAACGAACTCAAGACTTTACAAAGTAATTTTTGCGTGTGGGAAAGTCGCCGAACTCATCAATAGACTTCAACCAATGTGGCAGTTAATTATAAAAAGGTAATGAGAAACTAAAAATTTATTCAAAATCGAAGATATTATATTGTAAAGATTTTTGCTTGAAGCCTTTCAGCTTATTCTGCTGTATTCATTAAAAATAGTTTAAGTTTACGAAAACTTCACTAAACAAATTTTAATTGGAAGTTGGTTTGTTAAAAGTTTTGTAACCCAAAATTATTTTTTTGGAATATTACCTATTACGCTTGTGTACGTAATTCTTAATAACATATTAATAGTCGTTCTATAAACATATGCACTTTTTACTTTATTTTAAGCATTTTTTGGTTGACTACTACTGATAAGTTTCTTAAGCAGAAACGAAATGCACATTCCTTATATTCATAAAAAATAAAATGTGCTTGAAAGTTATTTTAAGAAATTTTTTTTTTTAAAATTTAAATAAAATATAGAATAGAATATGGCTTAATGAAAAAATATTTATGTTACATAAGTACATCCATATTTATATAAATTTTTTTAATAAAATATAAAAAAGTTCTTTTTAAAATTGCTTTGAAGATTTTAAAAATAAAATGCAGACTAAAGATTTTTTCGTGAAAAATTGTTAAATTTTGCAGATTTTAGCCTTAGAAATTCTGGCAACACTGGGTGGATTGTTAATTGTTTATTATTGTCACTCTTCTTATTAGTATTTCAAAATACTAATACTAACACACACTTTTAAAGCAGAAGTGCAGAAATGTGTCAAATTCATGGTCACTATCACGGCTGCCAGATGTGACGATTTATCGTAATTTTGACGATTTTTGGTGCCGAAAATAGCATAGTGACGATTTAACGATTTTTCCCTTAAAATTTACGATTTTTCAATAATCCAAATAGGACAGCTTTTTATGGAAAATCTACTATTAGAATTCAAATATACATATGCAATAAAAGATTTTGGTGAAGTTTTGTATATTTTTTCTTAATAATTTATGATTTAATAAAAAAAAATAGTTTGTTGATGGTTTAGCGTTAAATAAAAATTGAATATTGGCATTTATTATTTAAAGTTACCCTTCCAATTTTGAAATTTTGAGTCAATAATCTATTGTTGCGATAAATGAACCTACATATGTATGTATGCAAGTACTAGTATGTATAAAGGTTCAATTAAAAGAAATTTTATATATACATTTATACCACATGTATACACATCGATGGTCTCAAGTAGAAAGACCCTAGCTCGTACTTTTACGCATTTAAGTTTTTCAGTGATTCCAATACATTTCGCACAAATATACCTCGTCCCAAAAATTTATTGCAATAGTGTAAAAAATAACGCCTTTACGAGCAGATGTACAAAAAAGTTACATTTGGAATATTACACTTTCTTTTATATTTTACTTTCTACTGTAAAATTACAATTATTTCAGTTAGGGCATTTCTACCTGAGACAAACGATATATTGATCTGAAATTAATATCCCCAAAAACATAAATGTGAAAAAAGGCCAAGTTCCTATCAAAAATTTCAGCCATCAAAAGTACTGAGACCAAAACTTGGGATTTTTTTTCATAACATTACCACGGAGTGGAGCAAAGTTATGAGGGAATAAAAATAATGCGAGTGGCTTCCTGTAAAATTTATGTATGAACATGAATTGTTATAATTTTGTTTCCTAATAAACACATTTATGAACTAAAATATATTGCTTAATTACTCAAAGAATGTCATAACTCAAAAATGCAACTTTTGAAATAATGATGCAGAATTAATCCTCAAGTCGTTCTTCATATTGTATAACAATTTTTTACAAATATCTTCTTTACGCAACTCTTGAAAGCAAAATAAATTTTATTTTTTCATAAAGTTTTGTGTAAATTAAAAACTTTAAACTTGATTTCTGGCAAACTAGTTTTTTGAGTTAAAACGTTGTTTGAGTAAATGAGCGATATGTATACTTTTTTAAAAGAAGTACATTTTGATTTTTCCGATTTTTCGAGTATGAAACGACGATTATTTTAAATTTTATCGGGATTTCCACGATTTTTCGATAATGTTATCTGGCAGCCCAGGTCACTGTTTAATTTTACTGCTACTCTTCTAATTAGTTTTTCTCAAAAGAAAAGAACTGCTACAAGCAAAATACTGCTAAACTGTGATAACAGTCTTATTTATTTTAAATTAATGAAGATTTTATATAGGCTGAAAAGTTCTTACGGTAGTACTCTACAATGTCTAACAAGTACTGTTTATCAGCTTCATTGTGTGTTAAGCATCTGTTAAAGTCAGTTATTAGCTTGACTTTTCTTTCGGCGGCATCATTCACAACATCTGTTTCCCTTTACAAAATGCTTCGCTCTTACGCCAGGATCAAAGCGTAAGAAATCCATGAAAATTTCCAAACGAGTCACAAAAGAGCTTAAATCCTTGGATGTGAATAATTGTAATTCATCAACGCTTGCACCTTCATTTTTATCATGACCGATATGAATGTTTTTATCTTACTCTATTTGCAATGCCAAAACCATCTTTTCCTTTATTTCTGAGTCTACATGTGAATCAAAAAACGCAAGTGCAACTGCTTCCTCTGATAAATACCAGAGATGGTTCCGAATTTTATTCAACAGCATTGTAGATATATTTTATAAAAATAGCCAATAATCCCCTTTATCAATTGCATATCTCTATATGGCGCTTCAACTGCATTTCCGGTTCTGAACCAGTATGTAATATAGAGACTTACTAACAAAATGCACATATATATAGAAAGTGGATAATAATTTGACTTTGAACAGAGGCATAGATATAACAATCTCTGAAATATAAAGGATACAGTTCTCTTGGTTTCTGGTAAGGATTTACGAACAGTTTTGTTGGATAATGATTTGTTTTAATAAGTTTGTGTGAATTTCATTAAATAGGTTTTTGTTCTGGTAAATTTTAAAGAAAATAAATAGCAATTGGCTGTTTAAATTTCATTTGTGCCGGGACACAAAATTGTTTGTTTTGTTTAATTTGGCTAGTAGAAAGGTAATTGGGGGGATAGTCCAAGTTTGGGAATTCAAAACCGAGAACAACCAAAAATGTTGGCAACGGTGTTACAGATGGGTGATTTCGGGGATTTTCATGCTGAGATTTTCTTGGCTATGTATGTATATGTGTGTGTATGTATGTATGCATGTATGAATATATGTACTTGTGTGTACAGATTTTGTTGTTATTGTAAAGAAACGTTGTGCCAAAGACTATAAATATATAAAGATGTTCCACGTAGAACATTAAATAAGAACTAAAATTTTTTGCGTTTAATTATGCTGCGGGGGAAGTAACAAGGGAAAATTATATTGTTTGTTATTTGAGCGAAACCACAAACAAAGAGAGTACAAAATTTTTGAGATTGTACACTTTATATAAGTATGTATGTAGTAATGTTAAATGGCATACAATGTATGCACACAGATAAATGATGCTTATAGAGAAATTTGTTTGTGTGTGTGTTATATTTCTTGTTCAAGGCACAGTCAGTACGAGAAAAAATATGAAATTACAAAAAGAAGTTTCTTGTTTTGATATATTCATGTGCAAATAAATTACGTAAAACCAATGCGACCGATTGTGTTGTTGTAGAGTAAAAATACGTGTTTTATTGTTGTAAAATTAAAAATAAGTTGATTCGCACCGAACTACATATAATTATTTGATTTAGAAATCTGAATTGTATACTTACAATACTTTTTTTTATTTATTGCTTTAAAATTTTGAGTTTTTCAGTGCTTGTTGATTGGAATTTATATGTTTCCCACGACGAATGTTTTCTTAGCAGTGTAAGAACTAATAAATTAAGCATCTCCATCCTGTGCTTAAAGCATACGTTGCTCTCGTCAAACCAAAAGGAATATATTGTATTTTTGGTACAATTTACGCATTGTTCAACAATAGTTTTTTGTTTGTTTTTTATTTCTTTGGACTTAGAAAAAAGATTTTCAAAAACTTTTATGTGAATCTTACACACTGCAAAAACTAAGTCTGATGGAGCACACAAACTTCCAAAATCTGTTTCTTTATCATAATTTTTAGCGTGAACAAACATTTCTGAAGGATATGACTTCAAATATTTCTTTCCTATATTTTCTGACGGAAAGTGTCTTTCACATATATATAATGTCCGCGATCTTTCCAAAAAGCTTTCGTCAAAGTTGCACTTTTCTATCCACGCTTTAAGCAATATGTCATTGGAATATGGAAAACGAAAGATTTTTAAGTTTGGAAAACTTCTTTTGGATCTGCCACAATGAGGCAAACAACACTTATTGCCTGCTATAAGCGATAACTTCTTTTGTTTAATTTTAGTTAGTTCGCTCATTATGATATTTTTTTACTTATTTAATTACTAAGACTTTTTTAATTTCACACTAGATTATATTTTCAAGCACCATATATTCACTGTGAAGCAGTAGTACAGTCGAATATTTGCCTAATCTTCAACGGGTTAAGATATAGAATAAGAAAATTTCACTTCATACACAACGTTTTATGATTTATTTAGGTAAATAATTGTAATATGCAAATTTTTCCTTTACTAATTGAATATGTAAAAAAAAATGTTTTATGACTAAATCAGGAAAAATAAAGTAACAAGTGTCTTGCAATAAAAAATGCAGGTAATAAAATTAAAAAATGCTTACCAGAGATATTTTTTTAAAGTATGTAGGTTTTTCCAATATACCTACCTCAGCAAAATATATGTATGTGCTTTAATCACAAAACTTGGGATATGCAGACAGCAGTACACACGTGCATTTTATTGCACCCGTTGTGGTAAAACCACAATTATTCTATTCTTACAAATAATTTTATGGTCTTTATTGCTAAAAACTTAATTCCTGCATGCTAAAACATTTATTGTTAAGGGTTGGAAACAAGTCATGCAAGTGTGATTCTGAAAAAAACACACTGCACCAGGTAAATAAATCGCAATACCGTTCATTAATCAAAGCAATAGCATATTAATTGAAACTTTTGCTTTTCTGCTGTCAGTTTTTGAACACTGATATTAAATTCAAATAACGGTAAATTTATATTCGGTGCGAATCCATGTATTTGCAAAAGTACAACAATAAAATACATATTTTTGCCATACAAATAAACAATCGGCAACATTAAGTTCTACGTAGCTTATGTCCATATACATATGCATATGTGCGAAAACACAAGTTCTTTTTGTTTGTGTATATTTTTTCTTTGCTTTAGGAAAAATACTCACATCCATTCATACTTATGCATGCAAAGGCATACATACATACATGTATGCATATGCAGATGAATAGGAAAGACGAGAATAATAAGTGCTCTGAGAAAATAAAATACTCTCTTTGAAACACATGGATTTAGTAGAAAATCCACCAGCAAATTAAGCACTGACAGTACAATGTATGGACGTAGAACATCTTTATATTTATAGTCTTTGGTTGTGCTTACAGTAGATGGATGTATATGGGAGTGATTGTATATGTGAGTGTTTGTATATGTGTATGTATGTGTGCGTGCATACGTTTCCATTTTTGTATTTATTTGTATGTTTGCCGGTGTCTGCTACTTTTTCCGTAGTGGTAGACAAACATACCCTGTCGATTGTGAAAATGTACTGACTCGCTTTTGACTTTGTCTTCAGTACTACTCTCTAATTATTCCCACTTGGTCCCACTCTGAATCGAAGTCCCCAGTAGTGACAAGGGATCTGTGTATTTGTGTGTATGTAGTGATCGTTAGTCGATTGACTTTGGTTTGCTCCTGTGAGTTGTATGTAAACATTTATTTTTGGGATCTCTGGGGAATTAATCTAATAGCTGCAGAGTAGTTGTATAGTGTATGAGGTACCCCCCATTAATTTTTAATGGGGTAATAAAAATGATGTTAATTAGCCAATTAATAATGTGATAAAAAATTTATGGGGGTGTCGGCTTTGTTTGATGTGTATATGTTTATATTTGATGTTTGTTTACATATGTTTTGTGTGTTTGTGTTTCGTCCGTCCGTAATGCGTATTGATTTCAGTTTGATTGTTTATATTTGGAGTCTGTCGGTGGCGCGTTAGTTTTTGTGTGTGACTATCCGTGAGAATTCTTGTAGTTTGATACTTGTTGATAAATTTTGTTTATATTAATTGTGTGCCTGGCATCCATCTATGCTATACGCTTGTTCGTCTGTCCTTCTTGAGATCGCCTCTTGTACTCGCTGCCGTATTAATGATTAACAAAAATGAAATGAAGAAAAAATTGTTGTCAAGTAGTGATTTTGCAAGAGAATAATTTGTAATTACTTCTGATAAAGAAATATTTTTTTTTGTGATCGCAATTATATACATATCTATGTATGTATGTTTACACATTTGATATACATAAATACATTCAGACATACGAAGAAATATTTGTTTACTCGTACATTAAATTTTGAGAAGTGTGTATGCTCGAGATTGCTTCTATGTTGTCCCCCTAACTTTTTTGCCATTTGTTTACATGAAATTTTTTGTCAAGTGGTTGATGTGAAATTATGTATACATTTTTTGTGCATGCTTCTGCTGGACATCTCAATTTTGTCTTAAAGTTTTGTTTGATATACTTATATACATATGTACAGGCATATGTACATGTGTACATATGAATCTACAAAAAAATGTAATAACATGACAAAGTTTTTTAAATTCTCCTTAGAAACAAATATTCGTCTGATCGATTGAATTTCCGGTTATGTTGCTACTTAGCAACACTATAAGATTTAATTGTTGGATATTTATTTGACTGTGGGAATTTTTCAAATCTACGTGTGTATTTGCTTGACTGTATCAACTCATTTTTTAATAATAATAAAACATTGGTTAATAATTCTGAAACCATTTAGTTTTTATTGCATAAATTTAAATAAAAATAATTATAATTGTTAGTTGTACAAAGTTAAAACATTAATTTAAAAAAGCTGCTTCTTTTGATAGTAAAAGAGCATTTCTTAATGCACAAACACCATTATAATGATAACTGCAATATAGATGGTATGGATACTTAGTAGCCATTTGCATAAAGTTGATGCAGCCAATATCCTCTATATTTAAAATTTTGTTCTGCAATATTTTTTCTAACCATCGTCTTTTTTCTTTACCTTTAACGTATATTTTGGAGTGGCCTACATTAGCTTTTAAAAATGTATAAAAACTTAGATATGAAACAGTTCCATCGTTCCAGCTTAAGTGATAATGTTTTGTTAACCAGTTTCCTTCTCTTTGCTTTTTTGTTGTTAAAAATATTAAATCCAAAGGAGGTTTTGTGATAAAATTGATGTGTTGATTATTGTTGAAAACGAATGCTACTTCTTTTGCGATAAAATCATTTGCATTACTTTTGAAACCTTGCTAGTCTATGAAAACTATATTATTATGCATCTTTTTTAATTTATAAGATTTTGCCTCTTATAAGTATGTATTCAAACAGACGATCATGAATAAAAATGCAGTAAGCTGATGTTTTGGTAGAATATTTGTTGCTGTTTCAAATTAAATTTTTATGTCAAATCGTCCGTTGTTAAGTGTTTCGTTTTGATAACTAACATCTACTATAATAATGGGCGCGTTATTCTTAAACTCTTGAGAAATAGAAGAGGTTGTGACTCCTTCATATAATAGTTTTGCTGAAATCTTACATACATATCATATAGAATTGCGTAGCGTTCATTTTTAAATTTTATGTTAAGATCATCATATGGATATGAAACTGAATTCAAATGTACTTTTAGATTAGTGAGATCACAATGAACAAACGTCTTTCCTTGTTGATATGCAAAACGGGGTCGCTCTCTACTTGCAGCCATCTTAACATTCCAGATGTGGCTAGTTCCAGTGTTTAATTGTGGATTTACATGACAATCCCAACTTCGGAATGCTATTGGTATAGAAACAGCATTGTTTATAATTTTAATCATATTCAATTTACTATGATCAGATAAATGCACATGGGGAATTCTCCATGTGATTAACGAAAGTTTTAGTTTGTCAGTAGAAGTGCTCGATTGTACAAGATCTTAATGATTCTTGTTACGCAAGAGTATTAATTCATGTTTAGAATTTAGTATTATTTTATTACAGTCTTCGGCAAATCCTAAGAGCATTTTAATTGGAACATAGAAATTAAAATATCCATTTTCAATGTTCAAATTATCAATTTTGTTCCATCCAGCATTTTGCATGACAGTGATTTCCGTTGGTGATAGAAAAATCAGTTTCTGTATAGTACTTGTCTGTCCTAAATATCTTGTATGATCAATTTCAATACCATTAAGTTCATAAGGTATTTCATCAAAGAGAATTTCATCATTATTGTTGTATGATTGTATATATGGTACATATGTGTGATAGCATTTTTTTTTATTATACTCTCATCATATAATGGTTTATCTAGTGCATCCATTATTGAATTCATTTTTTCGTTTTCAATTTTAAATTTAAGAACTTGAGAAAGTTTTGATTTGATTGGGTTAGATTTTTTCGTTTGACTGATCTCTTCAACTGTCGCTTAGGTTCTAGTATAGTTTTAGAATTATATACTGCTTTATTATTTGATATGTTAGTGTTATATATGATCATTATTTAGTTGGTCTCAAATGTAAGCGAATGGTTATTTCTTCTCTTCGGAAATTTATTAGGTCACCGTGCTGATCAACCACGCGTAGAGTAAGTGAACTAATCCCTTGGGAGTTGACTGGTAAATAAATAAGATTTCTAGGGATTTCATCTATTTTATAGCCTGGAGGAACATTAATGGGAAATTCATGTAGTGGCGTGTCGCAGAAATTTTAAAGTTTACAAATCATAACGACTGGATGTGGGTTCCTAGCGCTATGAATGTAGCTGATTTTGCCACAAAATATAGGCCGCCTACTGATGTTTATAAAGAGTGGTTTGACGATCCCGCTTCTATTTACTACTCCCCGAAAGCGAATGGCCCATAATTGCCGAATTAAATATGGTTGACGTGGATACGTCTGAAATTCGTTCACGATACATAAACATATAAATAGATAGGTAATGGGGGAGGGAAATAACTGTCTCTTTCTAACACTATATCTATCTCTTTCTATCTCTGTCAGTTGTGCAAGGTCATGGTTTGTGACGTCAGATATGAGTATGTATGTGTGTAATTGAGAGAGAGGGGGCGTTGACTTTTATATTTTGTTGTATTTTAGAGCTGTAGGAGTTGGCTTATAATTTCTGTTATCCCATCGTTATGGATTTAGAGGTTCGATATTTGGTATTAATAAATATTATGATCATAGAAATTTGGTTCTCTCTATGATGTGTCGCATCATAAGGGATTTTGAGGTTCGTCATTGCCTGCCTATCATCAATAAATAATATTGCAATCATAGAAATTTATTTTCTGCAGTTACTACTGACTTAATAAGAATTTATGTAGTATGTATGTGTGTAGTTTTTGTATTGTTGGATAAATGTATGTGTGCTCGTATCAGAGGAGTTGGTTCTTCAGTTGGGATACATGCTCGCTCTCCTACTACAAAAAATAATGTAGTGGGTGTGTACATTTTTAGTGTTGGATCTATGTGTGCCCGTATCAGAGAGGTATAGATATAGTGTTAGAAAGAGATAGATTTTGCGGGACACTTATCAATAATTGATAGCGCTTAGTTGTATGTGTGCATATTTCTTATTTTTAATATTCTATGTATGGATAAATTTTTTCTAGTGCTAAAATAGATGCTCGCCCAGTAAAAAATTTGTATGCTGCTGTATTAATCGATCTACATACTTAGTCCTTGTTCACACTACACAAGTCTTATTGCTAAATTTATCACTTTTTCTTTGAACTTTCATCGGCGCTCTCACAAAACAAGTTTTATATATGAGCTCATATTTTTAATTCATAGTTTTGTATATGCATGTGCGCTTTTTTCTAACATTATGAATGAGTAAGCAAAATGTATTGACAGTACATGTATAGTGTGAACTGGGACTTCTATTATTTGTTCTTTATTTTTTATATTTTGTGCGTGTGCGGTTACTTTTTAGCGTTTGATCTAGTTGAATTGCTTGGATGGTAATTGTATACATGTATGTATGTATGCATGCGTATCGATTTGCAAATGCGTGTGCGTAGTTCAATAATTTTTGGGGATCATAGAAATGTTTTAACGTGCTGGGATAGCTGTTCTCCTAGCTCAAATTTGTTGGCTCATGCTGGTGCTTCTATTGTTGTTATTTTTTGGTTGGTTTACGAGTACATATGTACATATGTATGTACAATACATTAATATGCGTACTTGACAATTTTTGATTTTATGAATATACAAACATACATACATATGTATGTACATACATATATACATACATAATTATGCAAATTTGCTGATATTGCTTTTTTGTCATTTTAAAATATTCAAGGGAACTTTTTAGCCGTTATGTAGCTTTATTTTTTATTTTTATCGTTCCTGGTATGTTTATTGAATACTTTTTTATGTTGCTTTTTTTTTACTAATACGCATGAACATGTGTATATTTCGCTCTGCAAATTAAAGCTGGCTGGATCTTGTTAGAATTTGATGTTTTGCAAATTCAGCGATTGGTTTATATGTACATACATACATATTTATAAGGAGTAAATCATAAAGCATAAAGTAAGAAATCTGTTTGACTTTTTCAATAGTTTTGGCTTGAAGAAATGTCGTCATAGCTTTTGCGATTGTTTGGCACTTTTGTTGTGGAAGGTTATGGTTTTCAGTTGCTGTGCAAAGTGAAGCTACATAAATATATACATACATACATATGTATATTCTTATTTGTTCGTTCATAGGTTTCGCGATTGTTTGACTCTTTTTGTTTTCAGTTTGCTGTGCAAATTGAAACAATATCCGTGTTAGCAGGGGTGGAGGTCTGTAGAGCATTGCTTCCTAGTGCTTTCTAATAAATTTAACTTTGATATAGATTTATACAAATTTCATTTCTTCTTCTTCTTATAATTTTTATCCCATTACTTCACAGTGAACAGTTCTGATCGCACTTAATGAAAAGTAATATTTCAACTTTTATTAGTTTGCTGTAGTACTCCTCTTACGTACAATCCGTTTAAAGCTGTGTCCATTAATCAGTTAATACATTTATTTATTAAAAATTTCTAAAACTTTTATAGTGAATTAAAATAAAAAAGTAGTGTAAAAGTTATATATTATTGAAATTGTGTTTAAAACTAATAGCAACAATAATTAAAGAGAAATGAATTCCACAATTTGTTCAGTTTGCTCGATGACTCTTAGCAGTTCCAAAATGTTGGATGTGCATATGAAGCTACATTGCAGTGTTTGCAAAAAGTTATTCATGTCGCATGGTAAGCTGAAGGATCATATAAAAACACAATCTTCCGCCAGCCTGGAGAACACAGTTGCTGCTTGTAACTCTAGGAATATTTTATTCAGACATTGCAAAGCTTGCAATGATGTAATAGCTTTATCATCATGGACGGCTCATATTAGAACCACAAATCATAAAACAAATTCTGAGCAAGTAAAAATTAGCAATGATCTGACAAAGATAAGCAGCGACTTCAATAGGAGGATTAAAATATATTCCTTCATTAATAAAAATGAGGAGATATTGTTTCCAGAGGAATTTTTTTCAAATGCAAGAAATAGTGTCACTAGTCAATTAAATGAATGTAGCAGGAAGCATGTTAAATTTAAATTTAATTTTGAACTAACATGTAAATATATGAAACTGATGAACGATGATATGATTGTTTCTCCACTGGTGCACATATCAAAAATGACCTTGGTCACCATTTCGGATGATGTAGACGAATTATACAACAAGCATGTGAATGAAATATCTATAAAAATGGATGAATTTCAAGAGAGGGACAGTGGATGGACGTTAATATGTATAAAATTGCTTGAAATTAACATTAACAAGTCGTCAATTATAAGAGGTTCATATTTCATCCCTTTGCCAAAACCTATAGCTAATAAAGGTGCATGCATCAATATCGAGAATGATGATATTTATTGTTTCAAATGGTGCTTAGTTGCTGCTTTATATCAAGATGATATGCTAAGTGCTACAGAAAGAAAACTCCACTACTCGTATAACATAGAAAATATAAGAAGTGAGAGGGTTGTTTCAGGGGGCAAGGAAATCAACTTTGAAGGATTAGATTTTCCACTTCCTTTAAAATAACTAAAAAAGTTTGAAGAGCAGAATGATATTAGTGTAAACGTTTTTGGATATAATGAACCATCACTAATAGGACCATATTATGTCACCAGTGGAGAAAAAGAAAATCATATTAACTTACTTTTGCTCAGTTCAAATGAAAATTACCACTATGTGTACATCAAAGATATTTCAAAGTAAGTCTTTTCTAATAATCACAAATATTTTTATTTTCATAGTATATAAATTTTTCTTTGATATCATCTATATATTTAAATTTTAGACTTTTACGATCCAGCATTACATCACACGCATGTAAAATATTTATTTGTAACACCTGTTTATATCATACTCACGATGAATATACATATAAACATCACAAGAACGTTTGTTTGAAGAAAGTCGTTAAAATGCCTAGGCCCGAAGATGTCTTCAAGAACTTCAAAAATTTTCAGAAACAGATGGATGTGCCATTTGTAGTTTATGCTGACTTCGAGTCAATTTTAGAAAGAGTTGACGAAAAAGTAAGTAGTAATACTACAAATGTTCAAAAGCATATTCCTTGTGCTTTCAGTTACTATGTTAAGTGTAGCTTTAAGAAAGAATATAACATGCATAGGTATTACTTTGGGGAAGATGCAGCAATTGTGTTTGTTAAAAAAATAGTAGAAGATGCATCAAACATATTTGAGGAGCATTTATAAAAAACTATATGCACTAATATGACTAGCAAAGATGTACAAGACCACAATAACGCACAAGTGTGTCATATTTGTAAAAAAGCATTGATTAATGATAAAGTTATAGATCACTGTCATCTTACGGGTAGTTATCGTGGTGCAGCTCACAATGTATGCAATTTAAATTATAGAGTACCTAACTTTATCCCTGTTCTTTTCCACAATCTTTCTGCGTATGATTTACATCTCTTTTTTAATCATCTTTCCTCAATAAAAAATGCTACTATAAAAGTTATACCCCTAAACAAAGAGCGTTATATTTATTTGCCTCTCAGTTTATATTTCCTTAAAAAAGAATCGTGGATTCGAAATACGCTTTATAGACACTTTCAGGTTTATGGCCTCAAGTTTAGATTCTTTGGCAAAAAATCTTGACGTTTCTGATTTTCAAACAGTTCGTGAAATATTTCCAAATGATAACCAATTTCAATTATTAAGAAGAAAAGGAGTGTACCCATACTCTTATATGGACTCTATATTAAAGTTTGATGAAATTGAACTTCCAAGTAGAGACAACTTTTTTAATATTTTAAGCAATGACGAATGTTCTGTTGATGACTATGAACATGCACAAAAAGTGTGGAGTGAGTTTGATTGTAGAACCCTTCTCGATTATACTGAGCTTTACCTCAAAACTGATGTCTTACTTCTTACAGATAGTTTTGAAAATTTTCGAAAAATATGTAAGAGTATTTATAATATAGATCCAGCTCATTATTATACTGCACCAGGACTATTATGGGATGCCATGTTGAGAACTAAAGAAGTAACCTTAGAGCTAATTACAGACAGCGAAATGCATTCATTTGTTCAAAATGGAATAAAGGGTGGGCTAGTGCAGTGCTCAAGAAGATATTCAAAATCTAATAACAAATACATGAATGATTTTGATAATAATAAGCCTTCAGAATATTTGATGTACTTAGATGCAAATAATTTATATGGTTGGGCAATGTCTCAACCTTTACCTTATGGAGGATACGAATTGTTAAGTTCTGGAGAAATTGAAGTCTTTAATATTAATGAAGTTACTAATACACCAGAAGTTGGGTACTTTTTAGAAGTAGATATTGAGTATCCAGACTCACTTCATGACGAACATAATGACCTCCCTTTTTGTCCCCAAAACAAAAGAACATCACAGTATAATAGTAAGAAGTTAATAGCAGACTTTGCATTCAAAAGGAATTATGTTATTCACCATAAAATCTTACTTCAATGTATTTCAAACGGGCTTGTATTGCATAAAATACACAGAATATTAAGATTTAAGCAGTCCCCTTGGCTTGAAAAATACATTGACCTAAATACTTTATATCGTGCGAATACCAAAAATGCATTTGAGAAGGGCTTTTTTAAGCTTCTTAATAATACGGTTTATGGGAAGACTATGGAAAATGTAGATAAAAGAAAAGTTATCCATATTGCGACAGAGTTGGAAACTACAAACAGAAATCATTTAGGATTGAGGGCATTGATTTCTAAACCGAATTTTTTAAGTTTAAAAAAATTTGGTGATAATATGTATGCAGTTAAGTTAAAAGAACTGGAATCATATTACGATAAACCCACATACATAGGTCTAGCAGTTTTAGAATTATCTAAGTGGAAGATGTACGACTTAGACTATGGCTACATGAAACAAAAGTTTAAAGATAACATTTTTCTTAATTCTATGGATACAGATTCTTTCATATACACGATTCAAACTGATGATTTTTATGATGATATTCGTAATGATATTGATTCCAATTTCGATACATCGGATTATTCTGAAGAGAATCAGTTCAATTTACCTCTAGCAAATAAAAAAGTTTTGGGAATGATGACGGATGAGAACAAGGGTGATATAATGACAGAGTTTGTAGGTTTAAGATCTAAAATGTACTCATTTTCAACTCATAGCTCTGAAGAGGTCAAAAAATCTAAAGGAGTTAAAAAATCTGCTGTCAAGAAGATAACTCTAAGCGATTACAAAAATTGTTTATTTGATCAGAAAGTGATATCAGATGAAATGTATTTGATTAGATCAAAAACTCACAAACTGTACACATAAAAGCTATTTAAAGTAGTCCTTAACTACAATGATGATAAAAGAAATATTTTGGAAGATCATGTAAAAACACGAGCCTGGGGTCATTATAGAGATCGAGTTAGTGACTATATGGTAGTTGACTAATCTATTGAAAGTTATATATATGAGATGACAGTGAAGTATATTACAAAAATTAATTAAATAGGTATATTTAATTGTGAATGTATATTTAATCCAAATGTTTTTTAAATGTTTATGTATTACATTACTACATTCATTTATTTACTTTTAAGAAAAAATCACATATCCACTTTTAATTATTTATTAAAACATTATTTTCATGTATACCTAACTATATAAATTTGTAATTATAATTATAATTATTTAGATTTTATTTTTACGCTTTAATTAAATTTAAAATTTTAACATATTAATATATATATATATATATATATATTAAAATGTATGTTTAAAATAAAACAAATAATATACTAAAAAATAACTCATATCAATTTGGTTTCATTCTGATGTTTCTTTTTCAAGTAAGATTGCATTTTGTAAAGCACAAATACCATTGGAGTGATAGCTGCAATAAAATAGTCCTGGATACTTCATCCCTATTTGACTAAAGTTGATACAACCAATATCTTCAATATTAAAAACACTTTTTTGCACCATTTTTTCTAACCATTGCCTCTTTTCCTCACCTTTAACGTAGATATATGAATCACCTACATTAGCTTTTAGAAATTCGCAAATGCTTTTAAACGAAACAGTCCCATCGTACCAGCTTACATGATGATAATGTTTTGTTAACCAGTTTGCTTCTCTTTGTTTTTTGTTGATAGACATTTAAAATCAAAAGGAGGTTTTATGATAAAATTAATGTGTTGGTTTTTGTTGAAAACAATTGCTACTTCTTTTGCGATAAAATCATTTGCATTACTTTTGAAACCTTGTAAGTCTATGAAAACTATATTATTTTGCATCTTTTTTAATTTATAAGATTTTGCGAACTTGACCTCTTATAGGTATGTACTCAATTAGACGATCATATATAAGAATGCAGTAAGCTGATGTTTTAGCTGGAATATTTGTTGCTGTTTCAAATTTAATTTTTATGTCAATTGGTCCGTTGTTAAGTGTTTCGTTTTGATAACTAAGATCTACTACAACAATGGGCGCATTATTCTTAAACTCTTGAGAAGATAGAAGAGGTTGTGACTCCTTCATATAATAGTTTTGCTGAAATCTTACATACATATCATACAGAATTGCGTAGCGTTCGTTCTTAAATTTTATGTTAAGATCATCATATGGATATGACACTGAATTCAAATGCACTTTTAGATTAGTGAGATCACAATGAACAAACTTCTTTTCTTGTTGAAATGCAATCAATACAAAACGGGGTCGCTCTCTACTTGCAGCCATCTTAACATTCCAGATGTGGCTAGTTCCAGTGTTTAATTGTGGATTGACATGACAGTCCCAACTGCGGAATGCTATTGGTATAGAAGCAGCATTGTTTATAATTTTAATCATATTCAATTTACTATGATCAGATAAATGCACATGGGGAATTCTTCATGAGATTAACGAAATTGTAAGTGCTCGATTGTACAAGATCTTCATCATTCTTGTTACGCAAGAGTATTAATTCATGTTTACCATTTAATATAATTTTATTATAGTCTTCTGCAAATCCTAAGAGCATTTTAAGTGGAACATAGAAATTAATATATCCATTTTCAATATTCAAATTATCAATTTTGTTCCATCCAGCATTTTGCATGACAGTGCTTTCCGTTGGTGATAAAGAAATCAAATTTTTTATTGTGCTTGCCTGTCCTAAATACCTTGTATGATCAATTTGAATACAATTAAGTTCATAACGGATTTCATCAAAGAGATACGCTACAAAGTTGTTTTTTAGTTTAAAGCTTAAATTAGAGGATTTTGAGCTTTTATGCTCTTCAACAATTCCTTCCACATATATATAACTTTCACTGGGCAATACGTACAAATCTTGATTTTGTATTGAAATACGAATTTCATCATTATTGTTGTATGATTGTAGATATGGTACATATGTGTGATAATCTTTTTTTATTATACTCTCATCAGATAATTGCTTATCTAGTACATCCATTATTGAATTCATTTTATCGTTTTAAATTTTAAATTTAAGGACTTGAGAAATGTTTGATTTGGTTAGATTTTTTCGTTTGACTGATCTCTTCAACTGTCCCTTAGGTTCTGATATAGTTTTAGAATTATATACGGCTTTATTCTTTGATATGTTAGTGTTATATATGATCATTTTTTAGTTGGTCTCAAATGTATGCGAATGGTTATTTCCTCTCATCGGAAATTTATTAGGTCACCGTGCTGATCAACCACGCGTAAAGCAAGTGAACTAATCTCTTGGGAGTTGACTGGTAAATAAATTAGATTTCTAGGGATTTCATCTATTTTATAGCCTGGAGGAACATTAATCGGAAATTCATGTAGTGTATTTGCCTTCGAATTATTCATATATGCATTAACAGCGATACTGCTTTCAACTCGCAAAAGATTTACCTTAAATATATTGACTGGAAGATCTGAATAATGATAATGATTTGGAGTCAGGATTTTAGTATTGAATCCCAAATGTTTTCCAATTGTATTTTCTTTATTAAAGTCTATTAGATCTTTAGAGCTGTTAATTTTAACTTGCATTGTATTGTTATTAGCTTCTATTCGAATTTTATTTGTTGGACTGCAGTCTTTATATTGTTTATCTAAGTAATCAACTATATCATTTAATTCAAAAGATCCAATTGGTATTTTAATTACAAGTTCTCCTATGTGAAACATATTGTTATAGACATCTACATTCGGTATGCTATTATATAAATGAAAAGCAGTTAAAGAGCACTCATAAGATCCATTTCACTCGATAGGAGGGAAGTAACTTGCAGATAACTCTGATGAGTTAGAGCTCAAAGTAAGTGTTATTGACATTGTGACAATCTGATTGCAAATAAATAAAACTTACTAAAGTATTGTTTATAAAAAAGATTTATTTCTTATTATAAATATATATTATTACATTATGTGTAAAATATAAGTAATGTTGTTGTTGTTGTTGTTTTACTACAACTACGATATATCATCTTTACTTATCCAAGAATTGTGTTGACTAGAAAACCCCAACCATTTAACATATGCCTGTTCTCCTTTAGTTTTAAGAACCTTTTCAAATAGATATGTATTTGCAAATCTAGTTTTTGAAAGTTCTCCTTCATAGAATCCACCTTTAATAAGATTTCCGAGATAATCTTCTAATATGTATGTCGTAGGATATGTATTTTGAACTCTTTTAATTGTGAAAATTTCTGTTGTCCGATTTGGTGTATAGCCCTTTTCAAAAGTATGCTTATATTTGCTTATGCGTGCATGATCGCCAACATTAAATTTTGACATTTTATACATCTTCAAATGACTGTATACTGTATTTAGTAGCTTTTGCTCATTTGTTGAGTTGACTTTAATCGGAGACATTTTAATGGTGCGATGAACTTTTCTATTGTATGCATTAAGTAAATCTTTGTATATATCAATCCACTTATATGAACCATTAAAGCTAAATTCTTTCCACATCATCCCTTTTAATGTTCTATTAAATCGTTCTACTATTGATGCTTTCATACTGCTATATGTTGAGTAGTGATTAATGCTGCATTTATGCATTAATTTTCCGAAGTGAGTATTGAAAAATTCTTTACCATCATCCGTTTGCAAGTTTTTTGGAACACATCTAATCCTTTCATCACAACTCTACGGCGTACAAAAGTTTTTCGGCCTTGCTTATGGAGTTCGTCAACTAAGTTTCTTTTTGAGGACATTGAGTAGTTTTACGGATTTGTTTGGGAGTGTTGTGATCTATTTGATGCACTTTCAGCTATTGATACGAACATGTAATTTTCCAATCTATAAATTTTCTCATTCAGCTGTTCAATTTGTTCTTCGAAAGATGATTTAATTTTTAGAAATTCTTTTTCAATTTTATAATTGTCTTCTATCTGTAATTTTATTGCGCTTTGTAATTCTTCAATTTGCATTTGAATATCTTCTCGAATTATAGTATTGAGTTCCTTAATGCAATTTAATAATTTGGCTTCTAGTTTTTCGATTTGAGTTTGCAGAATAATATTATTGATAACATCGTTTTCCTCCAGAGCTTTTGCAACATTTTTGATTCTTTTGTTTTGGACATCAATGTTGTTGTTCGTATCCATAAAAAACCCCAGCAGTTTAGGTGCATTTTTAATAGAAATTATATCACTAGTATCGTTTAGATAATGCCCAAACTTGTCAACAGACATACTTCATAAATATGTACTTTATTAAAGTTAATGTATTATATTCGCTTCACGTAATTCTTCGATAATTGATACAATCTCGTTATTGTGATTAGTATGACCTGCAGCTTGTGATGCAAGCAGTAGTCGGAGACGATCTACTAACTCATTGGGATCATCCCAATATATATAGTTTTGTTTTTGGGGGTTAAAGCGCATCATTCCATCACCTTTATGATTAGGAATTGCTGCATTTGCTACTGCGATAGATATATTCTTCTGACTATTTTCTTTAAATATTTTTTGAATTATATGTTTATATTTATATCCTCTCGTCCCCTTGATCTGACCATCAGGTTTATAGTCTCTCTTGCATACATTAGTTGTAATTAAAATTTTTTTGTAGATTTCAAGTTCAAATTTGTCATAGTTTTTTGGTGTTTTATGAAACATTAAAGAAAACAAACTAGGCGTTAGAGCCCATCTTTGACCGCCAACTTGAATTTTATCTTCATTTAGCTCAATATTACTATTACCAAATTTCCATTTGTTATTGCAATCTCTATGTGGACCATAGTAAGTATCTAATTCATTTCTCGCATCCAAGAGTGACAAGTCTGTACAACTCTCTTCAGTATTGGAAGTGTGTGAGTAAAACTCATATTCATCCTTATCACTCACGTCATTAGCATCATTAAATAATATGGTGTTATCAAATAGTGTTCCTTCTATAAGTTTCTTTGGTGTACTTGTCTCTACATTGACTGATGCTTTCAAGGGCTTTAAACTTTTGTTATTCTCAATTTTCGTTTGGAATTTACTTTCTTCTTTCTTGGGGATTCTTCCAATATTTTTAGAACTATTTATAAATTCTGTGAGAGGGTCTGTTATAGGTTTAAATGTATCTCTAATTTGTTCAAGTGTGTCTATTTCACCAGTTTTTATACTACGGAGCTTTTTCTTCAAGACATTTCTTCTTGTAATCAGCTCTTTTAAAACTTTCTCGTCAAATATCAGATCAGCTTATTAGCTATCAGATCAACTTAGCAGGTATGAGATCAGGTTATCAGATCAGTTATCAAGTATCAGAACAGGTTATCAAACCGGTTATCAGGTATCAGAACAGGTTATCAGACCAGCTATCAGGTATCAGAACAGGTTATCAGACCGGTTATCAGGTATCAGAACAGGTTATAAAACCGGTTATCAGGTATCAGAACAGGTTATCAGACCGGTTATCAGGTATCAAAACAGGTTATCAAACCGGTTATCAGGTAGCAGAACAGGTTATCAGACCAGTTATCAGGTATCAGAACAGGTTATCAGATCGGTATTATTAAATGCTGATCAGATTATCAAATCAGGTTTTAGGCATCTGATTAATTATAAAAAATAGATGTATGAAGTTTAAAGCCAGATTAAGAACTAAAGAATAGCTTTTATGTAAAGTAATTTATATTGTTATGAAATAGTCAAATTGTTTTCTGTAATTGCCATTGTTTAATTCGTTATCTTTGCTGATCATCAAAAATCTATATTTTTCCTTCCAACACTCTCGACAAATTTCCTGAAACTTTACAAAACTCATATCGCTTGCCACATGATCACTATAAACATGCTTCATATTTTTTTCATCTTGTTTAAACATTATAATTACATTGGCGTTGTCTCTTATCAAATGTTTTGGAATTCTGGTATAAGTTTGACATAAGTAAAATGAATCAATATTCTTATGTCGCCCTATACAAAAATATGCACGTATATTATTTTGCTTCTCACATGCAACATCGTCAAATATCATAATTGAATTGCTTTTAGCTTCGTTAGGGGAAATAACGGATTCATTGTCTGTAAATGTGTAATATCCCATTCCTTTTATTGGTAAAATTAAGTTTCTCAGGTATTCATATTTCGGCTGATATAAGGATTTTGAGTATAAATATATGTTTTTAAACCTTAGACCATTAGGACTTTCTATCAAACTAATCATAATATTAGTCTTTCCGCAATTTGATGAGCCAACTATTAAAGCACGAATAGAATTTGGTAAGAGGGAACTATGCTTTATTTTTGAGCTGATGTTTGATGAATCATCAATATTACGGATTAAAATATTTTTATGTTGTTTTACTAACTGCATTTTTGTAACTAAATGCAATTTATAAATACTACCTTTAATTATAGAAAAAATAAAATAATATGGTTATACGATATCGGAAATCGTTTAGTCATAAAAAAACTGTCCTTGGAGGAGGTTTAGTTAACAATATAATAAACTCTCTACCTGTTGAAATTCATCGTCCTGGATATCAGTACTGTGGACCTGGAACAAAACTACAAAAGCGTTTAGGTAGAGGTGATAAAGGAATTAATTTATTGGATTCTGCTTGTAAAGAGCACGATATTGCTTATTCTAAAAATAAGGATTTAAGTACTAGACATAAAGCTGATAAAATACTTGAGAACAAAGCTTGGGACCGAGTTCTTTCAAAAAATAGCACTTTCACAGCAAAATCATTTGCATATATGGTTACTAACGCAATGAAAGCCAAAACAAAGTTTGGTATGGGTGTGGAGAAAAAGAAAAATGATAAAAAAAATAATTTAAATGCTAAAAAGCTGTTTAGTACATCAATTAGAGCTGCATCAAAAATGTTGAAGGAGAAAAAACCGCTGGATATTAATTCAGCCATTAAAATTGCACGAAAAACTATTAACAGTTCTTCAAAGGCGAAAAAATCACAAATTATTGCACCAAGTATAATACGTGTTCCAAAAATTGGTGGTTTTCTACCATTGATTCCAATATTAACTGCTTTGGGTGCAATTGGCAGTTTAGCGACTGGAGGTGCTGCTATAGCAAAGACCGTAAATGCAACAAAAAATGCAAAAAGACAACTTGAGGAAGCAGCAAGACATAATAGAGCGATAGAATCTATAGCGGTAGGAGAAGGTCTTTTCCTCAAACCTTATAAGAAAGGTTATGGTTTGATTTGTAAAGAAAACACAAAAAACTAATAGAAATGCTGCTCACTAGACCATTGACCGATCTTGATCTACAAAAATTTTCATCAAAAATTCCATACTTTAGAGGAGTTTATATGTTGAACACTCTACCAAAACGGGCGAGGAAAAAAGAATGTGGAATAATCAATTTAGATATATCAACAAGACTCGGCACACATTGGGTAGCATATTTTAAAAACAACAAAGAAATAGAATACTTCGATAGCTTTGGAAACTTACAACCTCCTGCAGAAGTAATCAAATATCTGGGTAAAGATATAAGATACAACTATAATCAGTATCAGAAGTTTAATACATTTAATTGTGGTCATTTATGCTTTCAATTTCTTTATGAAATAAATAAATAAAAATATTAAAATTTAAAAAATATATACACAGAATTTTTTTATTCCCAAATAGGATATTGACCGTTTGACAAAATAAACTCATCTACCTCATCCTTATCCAGGACTAAATTCCGTTCCCCTTGCCTTTGAACTCGGAAAGTTCCATCGGAGAGGTGGTTGAACTCCGCATCCGATAGGGAGTTATATCTGTTTGGCAAAAACATGAAGTTGTCCTCCAACTCGATCTTCATAGTTGCACCGTATTTAGTCGTTGTTCTTTGGGCGCTAACAACTCTATACTTCTTGGTAATATCCAACTCCTTGATATGAATCAAGGACTTGTTGTTCAACGAACTAAACTTTTTTATTAAATTTTGCGAGTCCATTTTAATATCTTCTCTCTTCGAGTATTTTACTAAAATTGATATTAAATGTAGATTTTATGACTCTAAGAAGCCTACATGAAAACATTTATTGTAAAATAGTGAATATGTCTATGTGGGAAAAGAGAGAGAGAGAGAGAGAAAGATATAGTGTATGCTCAAAGGGGAGTAACAATAGTTTCATTATGTATGTACACTGTTTTCAAAACATCAGAACTTTCAAAATTTGTAAATACCATTAGTAACAAAGACACCCTCACAGAACTATCATCTTCATAAAATAAATAAAAATATGTGTGGAATAAGGTGCAAACTAAACAAGTTTTTGAAAGATTTTGAATGGTTCCAGCTCTATGATCACTTGGAACTTATAAAATTTTTTATAAGCATGCTGGAGCAAAATGAAGAGTTTGGAGTTATGGAGGACGAAGACAAAGATGACGGTCACTTCAAATGCTGTCCATGGTACTATGGAGATAGTACGGAAGGTCCCAACACCTGTAGGTGCAACATATTCTTTTTACGAAAGATGGTACTGAATAATTTAATAGATACTTATTATAAAATATTACTAAAAGAAATAAATAATAAATGTTAACAAAAAAATTAAACAATTTTAAAATTTTTATAATTTCAAAGCAATAGGATATTTTTGATATACATAACTAAAATAAAATAGTTTAAAATAAAGTGAAAAAACATTCATTTTTGAATGTTTTATTTTGCTTATTGATCAATTTTCGCATATTGAAGAAATTGTTTTATAGATATTATTAAACTTTGCACAGCAAACTGAAAACCCTAACCTTCCCCAACAAAAAGAGTCAAACAATCGCGAAACCTATGAACGAACAAATAAGAATTAGCAGATATATACATATGTATGTATGTATATATATATGTAGCTTCACTTTGCGCAGCAACTGAAAACCATAACCTTCCACAACAAAAGTGCCAAACAATCGCAAAAGCTATGACGACATTTCTTCAAGCCAAAACTATTGAAAAAGTCAAACAGATTTCTTACTTTATGCTTTATGATTTACTCCTTATAAATATGTATGTATGTACATATAAACCAATCGCTGAATTTGCAAAACATCAAATTCTAACAAGATCCAGCCAGCTTTAATTTGCAGAGCGAAATATACACATGCATGTTCATGCGTATTAGAAAAAAAAGCAACATAAAAAAAGTATTCAATAAACATACCAGGAACGATAGAAATAAAAAATAAAGCTACATAACGGCTAAAAAGTTCCCTTGAATATTTTAAAATGAAAAAAAAACAATATCAGCAAATTTGCATAATTGTGTATATATGTATGTACATACATATGTATGTATGTTTGTATATTCATAAAATCAAAAATTGTCAAGTACGCATACTCGTAAACCAACCAAAAAATAACAACAATAGAAGCAACCAGCATGAGCCAACAAATTTGAGCTAGGAGAACAGCTATCCCAGCACGTTAAAACATTTCTATGATCCCCAAAAATTATTGAACTACGCACACGCATTTGCAAATCGATGCACATGCACGCATGCATACATACATACATGTATACAATTACCATCCAAGCAATTCAACTAGATCAAACGCTAAAAAGTAACCACACACGCACAAAATATAAAAAATAAAGAACAAATAATAGAAGTCCCAGTTCACACTATACATGTACTGTCAATACATTTTGCTTACTCATTCATAATGTTAGAAAAAAGCGCACATGCATACACAAAACTATGCATTAAAAATATGAGCTCATATATAAAACTTGTTTTGTGAGAGCGCCGATGAAAGTTCAAAGAAAAAGTGATAAATTTAGCAATAAGACTTGTGTAGTGTGAACGAGGACTAAGTATGTAGATCGATTAATACAGCAGTACACAAATTTTTTACTGGGCGAGCATCTATTTTAGCACTAGAAAAAATTTATCCATACATAGAATATTAAAAATAAGAAATATGCACACATACAACTAAGCGCTATCAATTATTGATAAGTGTCCCGCAAAATCTATCTCTTTCTAACACTATATCTATACCTCTCTGATACGGTCGCACATATGTATGTAGATCCAACACTAAAAATGTACATACCCACTACATTATTTTTTGTAGTACACATGCACACATACATTTATCCAACAACAAATATCGAACCTCTAAATCCATAACGATGGCATATCAGAAATTATAAGCCAACTCCTCCAGCTCTCAAATACAACAAAATATAAAAGTCAACGCCCCCTCTCTCTCAATTATATTTTTATGTTTTGCGCGAAGAAATAAAAGATTCACTCATTCTCAGAGGATTTAAAGTACAAATTCAACGAATATAATAAGTAGGGAAAATATCTCCTAACCTCTATTTCGGGTTGAACTGGAGCCAAATGATATAAATTTAAGAAAGGATGAGACCCATCCAATTTACAATTTAAAATATCTGTTCAGGAATCACATAAGCGTTCAGGACATGTACAGTGTCATAATTGTCAAGAATAAGATCGAACAAAAACTTACTGTAATTTTCCTACGGTTTGAGTTGTGTGCGGTTAATTACATGGCACTGCTAGCTGCAAAAAACAAAAATGGAAAAAATTAAGTAACTACGGAGGCAATAATATTGCTAACTACAAAGGATGTCCTGTGTACTCTTTCGTTAAATAGGAAATTAGCCAAAGACCTCAAGAAAGCCCAGCTCACACAGGAAAAACTTACTCCGCCAATTTTCCTCAAATGACTGAACCAACCACTACATATGTATCGTATGCCTACGCTGTGAAGATAAATTGTATTCACATTTAAATTATTCCACGAAAATATTCAACATATGCTAACTCAAGCTCTAATTTCAGTCGCCTTGCAGCTACTATTGATAATATGGTGCAAACTACAAACAACTTTACAACAAATATAACTATCGAGCGTTGTTCAACAAAATTTCAAAAATGGGATTGGACGTCTCTTCGAGTGTGGATGTTATAGATTTTGGAAGCATGACAAATATCTCTAGGGATTTAATTAATGTTGAAGCTTATTTAGATCTCTCCTCGGATCACTCTCTCACTATAATTACAATCTTTAATCAACTAAGAAGTGATTTTCCTCACTCATATGAAGTCCCAAAAATAATGAATTAACTCCCCAAAAAACGTTGTTGTTCCTTTCTGTACATTTTTTGGGGACGTATTTCATTTTGTTTTTAGAGACTTATTTCGAGCGGAAATATTTCATGCCTCCTATCCGTAGGAGTAGCATAGATACGTCTTTGTCTCCAGGAACGGCCACCACACGATGATCCCATACATAAGAATTGGACGTACTATTGCAGTAAAGATCCAATGAACGATTTTAAGGGTAAGACCCCAGTAGTAGGGAATTGGGGTATGAGATGAAAAAAATCATCTTTTTGGGATGAATTTTTGGGATGGTTTTTTAGTTTGGATGATTTTAGAGATGAAAATTTGCGATGAAAAAAAATTTTTGGATGATTTATTTTTTTTTGTGTGAAATGCAAGTGCATAAAAAAAAATGTTTAATGTTGTTGAAGAGAATTTTTATTTTCATTGCACACTTGATGTGATGAAACATTAGGGATGACTTTTGTTTAACGAGCCTTTATGTTTGTATGTCGGTTTGTCTCTTTAATAATAGTTGTCTATTTCTGTCTCTTAAACCAACTTGAAATAGTCAATAGAAACCCCCAACGAAACGTCGGATACATTAAAAATGAAATAAAAACATCTTTTATTTACATTTGAAGAAATTGAATGACCTTAAAAGCCTGAATAGATACAATATCTATAATACCACATTAATAGAAACCTTTTTTGTTTTTATAATTATAAACACGGTCTTTAGTTTGAGATGTCAGTTGCTTATCATTTTACATATGCTGTTATCTGTACGTTTATAAATTTGCTTTTTTTATTGCTGTTGTCTGGTAAGAAGAAAAAGGGAAAATAGGATTCTTTTGTTTTAATTTGGGATGAAAGTGTAAAAATTTAAGGAAAATTTTGTATTTTACCAAGCCTTGTGTAGTAATTGTTCGTTTATTTGTAGTTCTTAAATGCTATAAATTTGCTTTTTTATTACTGTTGGCTGGTAAGAAGAAAAATGGAAAAGAGGATTCCTTCCTTTGATTTATTTTGGGATGAAAATATAAAAATTGAAGGAATAATTTTATTTTAACAAGCCTTGTATAGTAATTGTATGTTTTTTGTGACTCTTAAATGAATTTATTGTTGTTTCTGCACATAACTATACATAAACATTTTTTACATATGTATGTTTAAATGAATAAGTCAATGCATATGAAGATGCATATTTGTGAACATTTGCATATAATGTAATTATTTGAAATAAATTATTTAAAACATAAGAGGAGGCATTTTTCATTATTATGTAGAAATTAAGTAAGAGTAATTATGAAGGTAAGTATAAAAATATTAAGAGATCAAAATTTTAGTTTCAGAAAACAAAACGCTCCTGATTAAAAAATTTTTTTTTAAGTGTGTCCCAAATAAATTGATATAAAAACGCAGCTTCTAAAATATTAATATTCATTAACTCATTACAATCCTTCAGTAGTCAAGTATGACTTCAAAAAATATTACAAACATTGAGGTTGTTGAGGCTTTTAATAAACTGAAAGCAAAATCATATACATCTGTGAAGGCCATATAAAGTGATAATGATGTTTCGTCATAAGACTAAATATGGAAATATAGTGATTGCAGAACTCGAGGATGGAATGCTATATCTTCCCAAACGCTATAACAGCTTAGAAGACAAAGTAATTGAAGGGGCTCAGGATGAAAAATTTTCTTTAACAAAGAAACTAGAAAATTATTCATACACATTAGAATTGGCGGAGATACTTCCTGAGGAGAATGAAAAAACTACTGAAGACAATGAAGGCTTCTACATTCCAAACTCCCAACCCTTTTTTCCTTGGGAAGGAGCCAAAATTCCAAAACTTTATTAAAATATTCTGATTATGTGTTTGAAATATATTTAATTATAATAATAATAAATAAGATTTCAATCAAATAAAAAGACAAGATTTTTTAATTATGTTTTTATATATATTTTTATTTTAATATTTTATATATTTAAAAAAAATCATCATTATCAATTTTAAAATCAAATATAATTTTTTCCAATGCTGATGCGGAGGACGATGATGATGTTGATGCCGGTGTTGGTGATGATGATGATGATGATGCTGATGAGGATGACGATGATGCTAACGATGCTGTTGCGGAGGACGATGATGACGATGTTGATGACGTTGATGTTGAATTTATACGTCTTCGCTTTGTAAAAAGCGAAGTTGTGTTTTTTTTTAAATGTCTTTTTTTATTGGTAACATTGGACAATGTTACCAGTTTTCTTTTGAGCTGTAAACATAGCTCACAATTGTACTTTGATGAATCCATTTCACTAATAAGTAACATTCTTTAAATTTTTGCTTTTATACTTGCAGCTACTTCAATATTAAAGGTAGTTTAGGTACTCCAATACTAATACAAGCAATCTAAAATGTAATGTTTGAGTGAGATAATTATATTATTGACATATGTAAAGGATACTTGGACTTTCTTTCTATCCCCCTTCTTTGTGTTTCTTCAGATTTTGAAATTTTATAGCCTAGCTCAAATACTCAAATCAGGTTTCCAGCATACAATTAAGTATTTCAGGTTAATGTCAATGCATCTCTTTCATGCTTTATAATTAGATATGATAGTTTGAAACTAATGTTTACATATGTATCTATCCTGCTACGTATTATATAAGTGAAATTATGTATTAATCTCACACGGGAGAAGTAAACATATACTTGAGTGATAATATTAAATTAGTCTATCTCTTTCATAATATATATTCGAAAATTATTTTAAATTTGAAAATTATTTTATAAGCAACAACATATTATTTTCTAACAGTCGTAAAACTACAGTGAAACAAGCATAATTAATACTCAATAATTAATATTGATAATGATAAAAAGAATTAAAAATAGCTGAAAAAGAAATATGAAGTGTAAATATTGTGAACGCGTTTTTGCTGAAAAAAAAATGGCTGAGATCCACGAAAGCCATCATTGTTTCGAGTGTCACAAGTGGTTTGGAAACAAAAACCATTTAAAAATGCATGAGAGGACTCATGCATCTACATCATCCACCATAATAACCAATTCAAGAAACCGTGAAGCGAATGGTGAGATGAAACTAGAAAACACGGCATTCAAGAATAGAGTACAAACCTTCTCATATAAAAATGAGAGGGAGGAAATTTTATTTCCTGAAGAATTTTTTGAAGGAGTGCAAAGAAATTCTTTAAAAATATTATCAGATGCCCAAATACGTCATCTGACATTTAAATACAACATGGAGTTGGAATGCGATTATATCAAAATATTGGATAATGACATACATTCCTGCATGATTTCGCATCGCTCCAAAATGCGATTTATTACAATAAGTGATGATCTTTTGGAAATATTTAAAGATCAAAGTCAGGAAATAACTCGAAAAATGTCAGAGTTTCAAGAGAGGGACAGCGGATGGAGCCTCATTACAATTAAAAAATTATATATAAACATAAATCGAGCGGAGTTTGTTAAGGGCTCAGGCTACAAGGATGCTTCAACATTCAAAACAATGACGATTATTGCTTGTTGATTCAAAACAATGATGATTATTGGTGCATCATAGCAGCCTCTGTCCCACTGCGATAAATGATGTTACAATAGATATATGTTCCAACATAATAACTATTAATAATATGACTCTAAATTTTGAGAATTTAGAATTTCCGATGAAAACTAAATCCATCAAAGCGTTTGAGAGTCAAAATGATGGCATTAGTGTCAATGTGTTTGGACTAGAAGATAAATCTATCGTTGGACCGTACTATTTATCTGCAAATGAGAAAATCCATCATGATAATCTTTTGCTGCTATCGAAAGATGGATATTCTCATAATGTCCTAATAACAGATATATCTAGGTAATTATACGAATAAATATACATTTATATTATATAATAAATATTTTTAACTAATTCGCATATAATAATTGTATATTTCAGGCTAACAAGAAGTAGCATAACCAGACACAAAAAGTTTTGTTATGCAATGCTTGTCTGCAATATTCGCATAACGAAAGGATGATGGAGAAGCATAAGCTAAGCTGTAAAAAAGTTGTTGCCAGTATGCCGACGAAGGATGAATCTCTTTTAAAATTTGAAAATTACCATAAGCAATTGGACGTGTCCTTTGTTGTATATGCGGACTTTGAGGCATATCTGGAAAAGGTAGAGACAACAGCAGGAGGAACAAGATCTGGTAATATTGAAAAGCACATTGCTTGTGCTTTTAGCTATTATATAAAATGTAGTCATAATGATAATCTAGATAGTTTTAAGATTTATTTTGGTGCTGATGCACCTAGAGTTTTTTTTAGTAAATTTTATTAACGACCTGACAGACATTTATATAAACTACTTGTCAAAAATAGTACCAATGACGCCACTGACAAATGACGAAAAACTTGTACATGCTCTGTCCACAAATTGTCATATTTGTTGAAAAATTTTAAGAAATGACAAAGTGCGTGACCATTGTCATTTTACAGGCAAGTATAGAGGGTCAGCGCATAACTCATGCAATCTTCTTTATAGAACTGCTAAGTTTATACCTGTTTTCTTTCACAATTTTTCCTCTTATGATTGTCATTTGTTTATGAAAGAACTTTCGAACTTTGATGGTGATATGAAAGTAATTCCTCTTAATAAAGAATTACACATTTCACTTTCAAAGTTCATTCCAATCGGAGAAAAAGAGAGTTTTGAAATTCGTTTTTTAGACTCTTTCCGATTTATGGCCTCCAGTTTAGAATCGCTGGCAAACAATTTAAGTGATGATAATTTTCACATCCTCAATAAATTATTTGCCCAGAAAGAAGAATTCAATTTAATAAGAAGAAAGGGAGTGTTCCCTTACTCTTATATGGATTCTATGGAGCGCTTTAATGACACTAATCTTCCCGCACGAGAAAAGTTTTATAATTGTTTAACTAATTCTGAATGCTCTTTGGATGAATACGAACATGCCAAGAAAGTTTGGAAAATCTTTAAGTGTAAAACTATGCTGTATTACACCTTGTTATATTTAAAAACTGACGTTCTACTGCTAATTGACATTTTCCAAAATTTTAGACAGATTTGTAAAAATATTTACAAGCTTGATCCATGTCAATATCATACTGCCCCTGCTCTATCATGGGATGCCATGCTTAAGACCACAAAAATAGAACTAGAACTATTTACTGATATTAATATGTACAATTTTGTGCAAGATGCTATCAGGGGAGGTCTAGTACAATGTTCAAAAAGGTATACTAAGGCGAATAATAAATGTATGGAGGATTACGATTGTAATAAGCCTTCAGAATATTTGATGTATTTAGACGCTAACAATTTGTACGGTTGGGCAATGTCAGAGTACTTACCATACGGAAAATTTGAGTGGGAGTGGGGATTTTCCTCATTAAATCTTCATATTTTAGATGTGAATAATATATCAGACACATCAGCTGTGGTATATATTTTGGAAGTGGATTTAGAGTATCCCCAATAATTACATGATATACATAATGATCTACCTTTTTGCCCTGAAAATAAAACGGTCGGCGATTCTAAATGTAAAAAACTTATAGCTGACCTCACATCTAAATCAAAATATCAAATTAACTATAGAGTGCTTAAGCAATGCCTGAGAAATGGGTTGATATTAAAAAAAGTGCATAGGGCATTAAAATTTAATTTTGGCTTAAACCATATATCGATATAAACACTCACCACAGAACAATAGCAACAAATTCATTTGAAAAAGATTTCTTTAAATTGCTAAACAATGCGGTTTATGGAAAAACTATGGAAAATATCCATAAACGTAAAGATGTTAAATTTGTCACAGAGTGGGAGACTACAAGGAGAAACCATTTAGGTGAAAGAGCATTTATTTCAAAACCAAAGTTTTCGAGTAAACACAGTTCTCGGAGAATATGTTTGCGGTTCAGCTCAAAATAATGAAGTTCAAGTACAACTAACCCATTTATTTAGGGTTTGCGGTATTGGAATTGTCTAAGTGGAAGATGTATGACTTCCATTATCAATATATGCAACCTAAATTCGGAACAAACTTGTCTCTAAATTATATGGATACGGACTCTTTTATTTATTCCATAAAAAGAGATGATTTTTATGACGATATCCATCAAGATGTTGCTTCAAGGTTTGATACATCCGAATATCAACCTGACAACATTTTTAATTTACCATTATTAAACAAAAAAGTCCTTGGGATGATGAAAGACGAAAATAAAGGAAAAATTATGAAAGAGTTTGTCGGACTTCGACCAAAAATGTATTCATTTGAAACTGTTGGGATGGATCAAGTAAAGAAATCCAAAGGAGTAAAAAAATCATGAATTAAGAATTACTCTATTTCCGATTATAAAAAAGCTTTATTTGAAAAACAAATTATTTCAGATTCTATGAATACATTTAGATCGAAATACCATCAGTTGTATACTCAAAAGTTACATAAAGTTGTATTGAGTTATGCTTATGATAAAAGAATTATCGATAAAAACCAGATAAATACACTTGCTAGAGGGCATTATAGACAGAAGACATTTGAAGAATTTTATTCAGATAAAGATGATGACATTTTTATGAATATCACTGATTCATATCTAGATTTTATTAACAGTTCATCTGATGACGAGCTTCTTATGAATTTAGATATTTAATTTGTTAATTATAATTTTCATGCTATGTACTTATGAATGTATAAACAGCTCTTTGTAAATAAAACAAATTTGTATATACATATATATATATATATATATATATATATAGAACATTTTTTGTAATTATGTAAATAAATAAAACTTATGTCTATATTGAAATTGAAGCAATGTTTTTATTTTAAATAATATTTACGAAATAAAAATTCTATACATAAATGACCACAATTAAATGTATTAAATTTTTTGCTTTTGTTGATAATTATATTCAATAGGTGTTTTTAAGTAATTAATTATTTCTTGTGGCGATTGTAAATCTCCAAAACTATCAAAATATTCTTTATACTTATAATTTTTGTAATAGGCTACCCAATGTGTTCCAGGACCGCTGGAATTGTTTAAATTAACAATACCACATTCTTGACTAAATGGCTTTTTAGGCAAACGATCGAGCATAAAAACTCCTCTGAAATATTTAAGATTTTTACAATATTTCATTATATCTAGTTGTGTTAATGGTCTATTGGGTAGATCACTTAAAAGTTTTTTGAGGCTGTTTTATAATAAAGTCCATATCCTGTTTTGTATGGTTTTAGATATAAACCTTTTCCCATAGCTATTGATTCCATATGTTGATTATGTCGCATAGCTTCTGCTAGTTGCTTACTTCCACTTTTTATATCATTCACAGCCTTAGCAATAGCATATCCGCCTGTAGCTAACCCTCCAAGCGCTGATAAGGCTGTTAAAATTGGAATCAGTGGTAGAAATCCACCGATTTTCGGCACTGGAATAACTCTTGGTATAGTAACTTCAATTCCCTTTTTCCCTTTAAACTTTGGATGTATAGACTTTTGCGCAATGTTGACAGCAGATATTATATTATCTGGTTTTTTCTTTTTTTAAATTTTTAATGCATTTTTAATAGAAGTTGAAAATATTTTTCTGTTATAAATTTTCCTTTTTGTAAACTTTTTCTTAGGTTTTTTGGTCTTATGAACTTTAGTGCCCTTGATACCTATGCCCATTTTCACTTTAGTTTTCATTGCGTTTATTACAAGGCAAGCGTGTGCTCTTTCTTTGAAACTGCTATAGCTAGATTTCACTCGTTGCCAGACTTTTTCAGCTAATTCCTGATCTGCTTGATGTCTTTTGGTAATATCGTTTATTTTCGAATATGCAATGTCGTGCTCTCTACAAGACGCATCCAATAAATTTATTCCTTTATACCCTCTTGCTAATCGTTTTTCAAGTTTTGTGCCAGGTCCACAAAACTGATATCCAGGCAAATGCAGCTCAACGGGTAATTTATTAATTAAATTGTTTACAAAGCCACTTCCAACCTTATACTGACTATGTATAGCTGTCTTAGAATAGTTAATAACCATAATAATTAATATTAATATTTCTTTTCTGAATGAATAGTATGACAAGATTCACGTTGAAAATTAAAATGATTGAATTTTGTTATATAAGATTGAATTTATATAAAATTAAATCAGTAGATAACAATATGCGATTAATTAAACAGCCTAAGCAAATAATTATAAGAAATGTTAATGAATCACAAGAAAAGAACACTAAAAACGTACATAGTACATTATTACCCAATTCAATACGAGCACTAATTGTAGGACCTTCAAACTGCGGCAAAACTAATTAATCTTTTTACATTTTCGGAAAATGAAAAAGTTTTAAGTCCCGCTGAAGCAAATTCTAATTCCATAATAATATTTGATGACGTTATTTGTGGTAAACAAGATAATATATGAGATTACTTTTGCATGGGTAGAAATAAGCATATTGATTGCTTTTATTTATGTCAAACATATACAAAAATTCCCAAACATCTAATACGTGATAATGCGAATATGATTATAATATTTAAACAAGATGAAATGAATTTACGACATATATATAATGATCATGTTATAGGAGATATGTCGTTTAAAGAATTTACGGATATATGCAGTGAGTGCTGGAAAGATAAATATGGATTCGTTGTTATCAGTAAGGATGATGCGGTAAATAAGGGACGATATAGAAAAGGTTTTGATAAATTCATACAACTGTAATTGGTTTTATCCAGAAGCTGATCATATCAAGATAAAAGCAGATCCAAAGTAGATATAGACCAGATACAAACCAGATACCAGACAAAAGCAGATATAAAGCAGATATAAAGCATATAAAAGGCAGATATAAAGCAGATATAAAGCAGATAAAAAGCAGATAAAAAGCAGATACAGAGCAGTTAAAGCAGATACAAAGCAGATAAGAGCCGATATAAAGCAGATAAAAGCAGATACAAAGCCGATAAAAAGCAGATACAAAGCAGATACAAACCAGATCAATATCAGATACAAAGAAGCTCACAACCAGATACAAACTAGTTTGAAATGAATAATAACAAATTATTAAAAGATATTGTTAAAACAAGAACGATATTAAAAGAAAAACTAAAAAATTTAAAATTAAACGAAGTAGATAGACTTAATTTACTGGAAGATACATTTGAGCCTATAACGAAACCCCTGAATAAGTTAATTAAAAAAATTGATGATGATTATCAATCCGATGATTTATTGACTATACATATACACCTACAGCAAAGCCTTTAAATAAGATAATTAAAAAAACACCTGATTACAAATCAGATAATTATAAATGAAATAATGATATATCAGATTCAGAACTTCCATCACTACCATCCGATGATAGTTCTGATAACTTTGATGATGCTGAGGGTTATGTTGATAATATGTTTAACTACATGCCAACAAAAAAAAAAAAAAGAAAACTAGATTTACAAATAGTTAGCGATGATAATGACGACGATAAAAACAACTATAAGGTAATCGAAGGTGATAATAATAAGTCCTCACTAGTCAAAAATGTAGAACTGCTCCTGCATAATAAAAAAATAGATATGGTTTATGGATTCAATATAGATGAAAGCGGAAACTGGCGATATGCAAATAATGAACTAAATTTGAATGCAGATAATTCTATTGGAATAGGAAATACAAAGTGGAAAATTACTCCAGGATTATTCGAATTAGTTTTTCATTCAAAACCTATACATTACACTAAAAATTATTTGAAAAATTACAAAGAACTTTTAAAAAGTACAAATACATACAAACGACAATATATAAATATGTTAATATAATAAAACATTTATTTACTACGAAACCAAATGTTTTAAAGAAAGGCAATGGATTATTATTAAAAACTGCAGATAATCGTAAATCTAATTATATATATTGGGATGATCCAAATGAATTAGTCGACAGATTACGTTTACTTCTTTCATCGGAAAGTGCTGGTCATAATAATCACAAAAACGAAATAATTTCCATTGCTGAAGAATTGAGAGAAGCTGACATAATATATTAAAAATGAGTTATATAAATAAGTTTGGATAAAGTTCCATTAAGAATAATATAAATAATTTAAAGTTAAGTACGTACAAACATAAATTCCAAATGGATGTCATTGCAAAAGATATAAACAAAATGAATATTATCATCAAAACCATTAAGGATCAAAGTGAGGAACTTATAAACGATTATAATTCACAATTAAACGTTGTCAGAAGAGATGTAAAAGTATTACGAGAGTTGATTACAAAAGGTATCGATGACGATGTCAAAGCTATTTAAAAAGTAGTGAAGGATCAAGTTCATTTTGCAAATGAAGGCTTTTTAAAGAATATCGAGGAAAGATTTGATAATATTGAAGAATTTATATTTAAGTCAATAAATAAAAATGCTATTGTAGATGTTGTTAAAAAACGAAAACTCGAGCTTCCTAAAATCAAAGGATAAACTTGTATATAAACATATGGAATTTCCGTTTACATATTAATAAGAAACAACTAGCATAAAGGAAATGAATTCAGATAAGAGAGAAATAGTTAATGAACTGCACAAACAAACGCGAAAAAAATTTAAAAGAAGACGAGTCATAACGAAGGGAATTGATGATTTATGGCAAGCAGAATTGGTAGAAATGGGAAATTATGCAGTACAAAATAACAGATATTGATATCTCCTAACAGTAATAGATACCTTTTCAAAGAAAGCTTGGGCTGTAGCATTAAAAAAATAAAACTGCATCAAACGTAACGAATGCTATGAAAAGTATTTTCACTAACAACAATAGAAAACCAAGAAATTTACAAACAGATGACGGTAAAGAATTTTTCAATAATCAATTTCATCAACTTATGCAATCGAATGATATTAATCACTATTCAACGTATAGTGTTCTTAAGGCATCCATTGTAGAAAGATTCAATAGAACTCTTAAAAGAATGATGTGGAAAGAGTTTAGTTATCAAGGAACATACAAATGGATCAATATATATAAACAACTTGTTGATAAATATAATAAAATTTACCATAGAACAATACAGATGACTCCAAATGAAGTAAATTCATCAAATGAAAATTTATTGTTGAATACAGTCTACAACAATTTAAAAGTATTTAAAAAACCCAAGTTTAAAGTAAATGATAATGTTCGAATAAGTAAATATAAGCATACATTTGATAAAGGTTACACACCAAACTGGACAACAGAAATATTTAAAATCAAAACTATAAAAAACACTAACCCTAATACCTATATATTACAAGATCAAGATCATGAAATTAAAGGTGGGTTTTACGAGCATGAGCTAATGAAAACTAAATTTCCAGAAACATATTTAATTGAAAAAATTTTAAAAAGAAGAAATAATATGGTTTACGTTAAATGGTTGGGATTCTCGTCAGAACATAACTCTTGGATTAATATCGACAATACATCATCATAAAAATCATTACAAAATTTATTAATAATTTATTCGCTCATCAGCCGTTAAAATGTCAATTACATTAACATTAAACGGAGACTCTTCATATCTTGTTGCAAACTATTTTCCACCAATCTAACCAAATGAAAACTATGTTTGTGGCTTAATTAGTTTCGATACGTATCACTCAATCCCAAATGTTGATGTCGAAAACAATTTATTTCATATTGGGAATCATGAAATAGAAGTTCCAGTTGGCTCATATGAATTATCAGATATAGGTGAAGTATTAGCAAATAAATACCACAATATAAATGCAACAGGATCGCTTGATGTACGAGCAAATTATAATACTCTACAAACATGTATAAAAAGTACTACAGATTCAATTTATTTTAATAAGAATATATCAATCGGATCTTTATTAGGGTTCAGTACAAAAGTATTAGAGCCTGGCGTGGAACATTACTCTGATAAAACAAATAGATATAACCAAAATCAATACAATAATTGTTGAATGTAACATTGTAGGCGGATCATATATAAATAACATGTCTGCACATATTTTGCATCAGTTTTCACTTAACGTCAGTCCAGGATATAAAATAACTGAGGCTCCAACTAATGTAATATATTTACCTGTGAGTTCAAGAGCAATAAATAGTCTTATTTTGAAAGTCGTTGATCAAGACGGAAACTTAATAAATTTCCGTGGTGAAAAACTAACAATACGATTGCATTTAAAACCCATGAGAGAATGATTATATATAATAAAACTGACTTGCAAAAGCATTCACCATTCATTCTAACCTTATCAACGGAAGACGAGACTGGAAAGCCATCGAGTTGCAATCAATCAAAAAAACAGAAAAAACGTCAAATTAAAGAAATAATACAACAGAAACAAAATATTATTCTTAGTCAGGCTAATAAGGAGTTTTTAAAAAATTTGGGGTTTCATCTAAAAATATAAACGTAAAGATAAAGGAACAATGAGCAGCATTATTAACATTTTACAAAAACCGCAATTTGATAACTCCATTATCATACGCATCATATTTACAATCATTTAAAAATAATGATGAAATTCGTATATCAATTCAAAATCAAGACTTGTATGTTTTACCAAGTGAAAGTCTTCTATACATAGAAGGGCTTGCAACAAAGGATGACTCATCAGTTTCTACATCCACGGCTCTTAAACAATTGTATGGCACATCTATTTGATGAAATTCGTTATGAAATTAATGGCATAGAAATTGATCGCACACGCCATTTAGTTATTGCAACAGAATTAAAAAACTATATCTCGCTGAATAAATCTGAAAGTGACAGTCTACTAAATGCAGGATAGTCTCCTTTTAACATTGATAATCTTACACTTGAAAAGGGTTATTTCAATTTTTGAGTACCATTAAAATATTTACTCGGATTTGCTGAAGACTTTAATAAAATTATAGTTAATTCTAAGCATGAGTTAATACTTTTACGATCTAAAGATGATGGAAAAGTTCTTAAATCTCAAACGACAGCTGAAAAAACTAAGTTATCAATTTTAAATATTACTTGGAAAGTACCACACGTTTAACTTGCTGATGCATACAAATTGCAGATGCTTAAAACAATAAACAATCGCCATCCATTAAGTATATGTTTTAGAAGTTGGGACATGTATTACTATCCTCTACTTCCAGAAAGTACAACAGTTTTGTGGAATGTTAAGCTTGCTACCGAAAATGAGAGACCGCGTTTTTTATTATTGGGTCTTCGAAATAATGATAATAAGTTTCAACATTGCGATTTAAGTGACATTAAAGTATATACATCTTAACTCTGTTACATATCCTTATGATGATTTAAATCTAAAATTCGATAGAAATCGTTTTGCAATTTTATACGACATGTACTTAAAATTTCAACAAAGTTATTATTCACGTGATCCCCAACCATTATTAAGCCCAGAAAATTTCAAAACTATGGAGCCAGTAATAGTTTTAGATGTTACTCATCAAAATGAATCAGTTAAAACTGGACCTATTGATATTCGTATTGAAATAAAAACCTTGAAAAATATTCCGCCTAATACAGCTGCATATTGTTTGATTATACATGATAAGATGTTTGAATATATTCCTCTTACAAATGAAATAAGAAATATAATGTAAATTTACTATTTAGTTAAAAAAATTAAATAAATATTATTATAATAAAAATTACATAAATAAATATAAAATTCTTTTTTCATTATGTATATAAGAAACATGAAATCAAGTAAGTAAGTTAAGGTCAACCCAAGCACAGATATACTAACATTAATAAACGATAAAGCAATTGATATCGTAAATAACCTTTAACCATAAGTAATAAAGATAAGAAACAAATCATAAATAAAATATATCTATTGTAAGAGTAAAAATACTGCAAACAAAATGATGTAAACACTAATAAATTAGATAAGATTGATCATGAAAAAAACATGTTTTTAATACACAAAGAAGTATCAGCTAGTTCTAGATAAATAAGAACAAAGACAGAAATGTTTATAACTCTTTGTAAGAACAAAAGAACACTAAAATATCATCCCTTAACATTATACGAACGAAGAGTATAAATAGCACTGTAAATACTCTCGCTCGCTAGTCCATAAGAAAACTCAAAAAACTTAACATAGTTTAAAAAACTAGTTCATAAGTAAACTAATAGTTTCGTAAGAAAATTAACATAAATATTAAATAAAGAATATTTTAAGATACAAAGGTATCTTTAAGTTTAATAATTTTTTATTAATATAAGAACATTGATTCTTAACTGGCGATCCTGCCAGGAGGATGATATCCTCTAGTTGAGCGGACCAAATTCCTTGTCGCAGCAAGGATAACAAATAATCTTGCATAGAAACAGGATATTTCAAACTTAGAAGAATTCCTCATATAAAGGAACGTAAAGTATAAACTGAAATAAAATAATAAAATTTTTTAATGAGAAAAGCATCCAGAGGATACACATACGATACAACCAGAAACATGGAACAAGTAAACCTAAACCAATTGATGCAACAGATGGCAAACCTCCAAGTAGCATTAGAAGCCGTCCAACAAGAAAATGCTACGCTACGCAGCAGATTGGAACAAATCCCAATAAATCCAGCTGTAAATCAACCACATGCCGTAGCCTTAGAGCCAAGGGTAGCTGCATATAATACACCGGACGACATAAATCTTGAAATATTCAAATCATTATCCACATTTGATGGAATAAAGAGCAACTATCGATTATGGAGAGAGGATGCTACACGCCTAATGAATAGCATTAGTAGACTTTCCAATTCCAACAAATACGTAGAGGCACTATCCATTGTCAAGTCAAAGATAGTTTGATCCGCAGCAAATATCCTCTTGAACCACAATACGATTTTTAATTTTGAAGCAATCTTAAATAGATTGGACTACACTTATTGTGATCAACGGCCACTGTATGTCCTTAAGGACGCATTAACAAAATTAACACAAGGTAAGTCATCACTGTCAGAATTTCATGATGAAGTTAGCAAAGCACTGACAGTGGTAACATCCAAAATTGCAATGTCTGGAGATCCCCCGGAGTCAATCAAGTGTATGACTGCACATGCAATGGAAGATGCTGTCCGCACATTTAAGAACGGCATAAATGATAACTTCATACGTTCAACCCTTTACGGGAACCCAATAAAAGATCTAGAACACGCCTACGCCATCGCTCAAACTATAGAGCATGATGATAACCACAGAATTTTCCAACATAATATCCATCACAGAAATAACAGAGGCCATTATATAAAAGTACAGCAAAAAGAACAACCACGTCAACGATTCGAAAGTAATCAACACTTCAGAAGACCCTCCTATCATTTACCAAATCAACATCATCAACAAAATCAACATCATCAACAGAATCAACAACAACGTCAACTACACCAAAATTTTCCGAAGCCAGAGCCAATGGACATCTCTTCTGGCAACACCAGGCAAATCCAATACAACCCACAAGGATTTCACAGCCAACCATGGAAAAGAATGAGAGATCAAAGCGGAAACTTTAACAACAAATTGCAGCGCAACAATAGAATAGAAACAACCCAAGATAAAGATGAGAACGGCAGTACCACAACAGAAAAAAGCAGTAAGTCACGATATAATAATGGTAGTATTTATAAGACTTTAAACTAATAAATGGGTTGCTCTACATATATATGAAAGACGAAGATGAAAAAAATTATAAAATTTTTATAGATTGTGGTGCAACCGATAATTATATTAATAAGAATTTAATTATTGGATCTAGAATTAAAACAAGACCATTTAGAATGATCACCATGCACGGTGAATCGATTTTAAATCATAAACAGAAAATAAAATTATTTAAGCAAGAGTTAGAATTTTTCGAAATCAAAAGTAATGATGATTATGATCTAATGCTAGAAATTGAAGGGCTAAAACAATTAAATGCAGTCATAGACGTAGGAAGAAAATTGTTCACTGTCCCAGAATTATCGCAGAAAATAAATTACTCTATAGGAGATAAACAATACGAGTTAGAAATAAATAATTTAATGCAGGAAAATAATAGAATAGGTCCTTTGCATTTCACCACAACGATAGAAGCAAGTATTAGAACAACTTGCAAAGACCCAATTTGGACGAAACAATATCCTGGAAATATGAACGATATTGAATTCGTTAATAAAGAAATTGAAAAATTATTAAAAGATGGAATAATCCAAAGAAGCTTCAGTCCCTACAATTCTCCAATGTTAACGGTACATAAAAAAGGAGTCGACGAAAATGGAAAACCTAAAAGAAGAATGGTAATAGATTTCCGTAAATTAAATGAACAGACAGTTACAGACAGATATATCATCCCCGATGTAAACACAACTTTACAAAACTTAGGAAAAGCTAAATTCTTTACAACTTTAGATTTAGAATCTGGTTTCCACCAAATTAGAATTAAAGAAAGTGACAGGGAAAATAATCAGCTTTTTGTGTAAATGGAGGCAAGTATGAATTCATACGTACGCCTTTCGGTTGGAAGAATGCACCTTCAATTTTTCAACGGTGTGAAGACGACATATTAAGGGAATTCATAGGTAAATTTGTATATGTCTACATAGATGATGTTTTGATCTATTCATGTACAGCAGAAGAGCACATGAAACATATAAACATTGTCTTTAATGCATTAAAAAAGGCTACTCTAAAAGTCTCGAATGAAAAATCAAAATTCTTCATGTCCGAAGTCGAGTACTTAGGACACATCATCAAACACAATAACATAACAACAGACCCAGAGAAAATAAGGGCGATTGAAAATTTCCCCATTCCAAAAACCCTGAAAGACTTGAGAGGATTTTTAGGACTACCAGGTTACTATCGTAAATTTGTAAAAGACTACGCCCAAATTACAAAACCTCTAACCATACATTTGAAGGGAGAAAACGCACATGTAGGTAAGAATAAAAGTGCAAATAAGGAAATTGAATTAGACCAGGCAGCCGTAGCAGCTGTAGAAAAATTTAAATTAAAAGAACAGGTGGAATTATTCCGACCAGACTTTAAAAAACCTTTTGAGTTAACAACGGACGCATCCAACGTAGCTATTGGAGCCGTGTTAAGCCAAAATAAAAACCCCATTTATTTCTTGTCAAGAACTATGAGTGAAACAGAACAGAGATACAGTACAAACGAAAAAGAATTATTGGCCATAATATGGGCCCTACAAAAACTGAGGAATTATATGTATGGTATAGCCGACCTCACTATTTTCACAGACCATCAATCTTTAACTTACGCCATTTCAGAAAAAAATCCTAACCCTAAATTAAAACGCTGGAAAGCCATAATAGAAGATTACGGCGCTAAAATGAAATACAAGCCAGGCACAGAGAATGTAGTAGCTGATGCATTGTCTCGACAGATTATAAACACATCTTCAATTGACACCATGCATTCAGCCGAAAGCTCACCTAGTGATGCAATCAAATCCGTTTCACAACCATTTAATTCCTACGGCATACAAATAGAATTATTACCAACAACAAGTTTAGTAGAAACACGAGTACGAACTATTTTCTCCGGAAAAATACGATACACCGTTAATTTTTTAACAATGATAATCTAATAACTGAATTAAAAAAAATCATACAACCCAAGAGAATTATATCACTACATACAAATACTGAAAACATATATAGATATGGAAAAATAATCAAAGACACATTTATTGGATCAAATTTTGTTTACGCGTCTATAAAACTAAAAGACGTATTGGATAAGAATGAGCAAATACGCATTGTTAAAGAAACACATGATAGAGCTCATAGAAGCTGTAAAAATACTATAAAGGAGATACTTGAAAAACACTATTGGCCGGAAATAAAACGGGATGTAAAGAAATATAATAACAATTGTTCAGCATGTCTATATGGTAGGTATGAGAGAAACCCTATCAAAGAACCTTTACGTGACTCAACTATACCCACACAGCCCAGATAATTTATACACGCTGATATTTATTTCAACGACAAAATAATGTATCTTGTAACCATAGATAAATTCTCTAAATACATAGTAGCTCGACAAATTGAAACTAAAGCAGCAATTGAAAATGTATTGGAAGAAATAATCAACACCAGTTTTCCTGAGTGTAAACGATTAATAACTGATAATGAAGCATCTTTTGTCACCCCAGACATTAAACAATTATGTTATAAATACGGCATTCAAAAAATAGAAACTCCAGTACACAGGTCAGCAGCAAACGGACAAGTGGAAAGATCACATAATTCAATTGGTGAATTAACACGAATATTCAAATTTAGTAATAATTCTACAAGTAGAGAAGAAATATTCACTTAATAATTCAGTGCACACCGTAACAAATCATCGACCAAGGGACATATATTTCGGTTTAATTAATATAAATAAAGAATAAATAATAAAAAACCTAAAAGACGCATCTGAAAAAGTGCTTAACCGCCTAAACAAAAACACCAAACATAGAACTTTCACAAAAGGAACACAAATAAATATTAGTGAAAATATTTGGAATTAATTGTTGAAGAAGACTTAGGAAACATTATCCTAACAAAGAAAGGAAAAACAGTGCATAAAAATAATATAAAGAACATCACATTTTCAAACAATGAAGAAAGTATTCCAGATTATAGCCGTACTGGCAATATTATTCCAGAATTTAGAAGCAACAATTGAGATAGAACATGTGGAAAACAAAAAATATATATTAACCCGAACTGACGACACATATTTATTTGATGAATTTACATTTTTGTTTCACATGACTAATTTAACGAAAATCCTCAAGGTGTACGACCAAATATTTGACAAAAATTCTTACCCCACTTTGGAGGAACAGATTTTGATGAAGAAAATAGAAACCATAATCAATAAACATGACGAGCATATAGAAATAACAAAAATACTAACATCCTCTTCGGAACTGGCATTCAACAATATAGATTCTCTAAGGAAATTTGTAATACCAATAGAAACGCATCCTATCAGATACTCTTTATATATAATTTTAGCAATTATAACAACAACGGCACTTGTATATATTATTTTAAGGGCAACAAAATACTATTTAACTTTAAGAGCAATAAGGACTAGAGAAAATTTTCAAGTTTTTTATAACACAGAACTAGAAAGAATCAGACATGAAATAAGCATTAATCAGGCATGAATCAAGACGATTCATTTTAAGTGAGGGGAGAATTACGAATCGGGACGATTCATTTTAAGCAGGAGGAGAGTTAAGGTCAACCCAAGCACAGGTATACTAATATTAATAAACGATAAAGCAATTGATATCGTAAATAACCTTTAACCATAAAGATAAGAAACAAATCATAAATAAAATATATCTATTGTAAGAGTAAAAATACTGTAAACAAAATGATGTAAACACTAATAAATTAGATAAGATTGATCATGAAAAAAAACATGTTTTTAATACACAAAGAAGATTCAGCTAGTTCTAGATAAATAAAAACAAAGACTCAAATGTTTATAACTCTTTGTAAGAACAAAAGAACACTAAAATATCATCCCTTAACATTATACGAACGAAGACTATAAATAGCACTGTAAATACTCTCGCTCGCCAGTCCATAAGAAAGCTCAAAAAACTTAATATAGTTTAAAAAACTAGTTCATAAGTAAACTAATAGTTTGGTAAGAAAATTAAAATAAACATTAAATAAGGAATACTTCAAGATACAAAGGTATCTTGAAATTTAATAATTTTTTATTAATATAAGAACATTGTTTCTTAACTAGTGTGTGTGTGTGTGTACTTATGTAATGGGAGCTCATATGTAATTGGTTAAGAAGTATAAATAGCAAACTTAAGAATGTTAAGGTTTATTCACAAATACTTCGTGCAAGTACTTAGTCATAATCGATTGTAAGAATGGTGCTAAAAGATATATATGATTTCTTGAAAAGATGCTCCCATATTGTTTCGGATGAAGATAAAAACAAACTCATTAGTGTTCAATCCCAACTAGAATGCGCCAATAAATTGAAGACAAAGAAAAATAAATTTGGAGAACATTATGAAGAATGTGCTTGGTAGGACGATAATACAACATGTGGGCCGGACACTTGCTTCTGCTTGCACCATAGACGGAAAAATATGGAAGCGGATGAAGTAGCAAAGCAACTGATAACAACATATTATAATATTTATAATGTTACTAAATGTAAAAATTGCAATTTCAATAAAATGTAAACTATAAAGTTATAGCAAAGCTAACTAAAATTAAAACTCAATTTTATTTCTTGTCTACATTTTTATTTATTTACTTACAAAGTTAAGGAGCATTTTATAATATACATTTATATATATATATATATATATATATATATATATATATATAGAAAGTTAAATAATAATGTTCCCAATAGCTTCACATTGGGCTGCTATATAATCCAAGATTTCGTCATTACCATCATGCAGCATCTCAATTAAAGCTACTGTATTGTCGAGTAGCTCATTATCTGTGTTTTCATACAGAAATAGAAGCCGCTTCACATCTATCCTCGGCAGGATTATTACTTCTTTTATCTCTACTTGAGCTCTTGTTGATCGAGTGTTTTCATTTCTGTTGATAAATTTTTGTTATTCACTTAATTTGTCTAATTTGTTGAAAAGTCGAAGTTAGAATAAACATAAGTTTCTTCTTTTAAGCAAGAAGGCTTGAGTTTCTCTTTTGCAGTTTACTGTCAGCTGATCACCAACTGATTTTCCTGCTGAAAAATCAGCTGATCATCACCTTATTGTTATTTTGATTGTCACGAAATATTAAAAAACCATAGTATATCTCTCTTGCTCTGATATTGTTTTTATACATATCAATAGAATGAGATAAGTGCAAACATATGTACTATTAGGATTGCTAATTTTTTGTTACGTGACTTTCAGCTGATCATCAACTGATTTTCCAGCTGATCACTAGCTGATCATATGATTGTCACCTAATCATCATATTAATAATTGGAATACTTTACGCAAAAGCAATGTATCTATTTAATGCTCTGAAATTATTTATAATAAAATGAAACAGCTTCAATTACAATAATATTTGTTTTTATTTTATAATTATTTTTCTTAACATATGCATAAAAGTACAAATATTTATAATTACATTCGTTTTGATAGTAAATAAAAATTTTTTATTAAATTTTCTATTTGTACTATATTTTGATTTTTATCCTTCAAGTAATCCTCATTAGTAGGGAAATAGAGGTTCGGGGACAATTAAACTTGTGAAATTGTGGGCTGAAATTGTTAAATTGTGGCTGAAATTGTTAAATTTTGGGCTGAAATTGTTAAATTGTGGCTGAAATTGTTAAATTTTGGCTGAAATTTTAAAATTCTTGGAAATTTGTGAAATTTGATACCTACGTGTGTGTGTCCGTCCGTCCGTCTGTGTTTTTTTGTTTACATTAGGAGTTTTTTGTTTATATTAACTTTTTTTGTTGTTGTAATATGTATCCGTGGGAATTTGTGTGCGGAATATTTTGTAGGAATATATTAAGGGGTTTATAGGTTTGAGGCTTTTATATGTGTATGATTTCCTGATGCCAACGGGAAAACATGTTTATTTTTTTCAAATGCCGACGGGAAAACATGTTTAGTTTTTTCAAATGCCGACGGGAAAATCATGGAAATGATTTTTCCTAATGCCGACGGAAAATTTGAGGGTATGTCTAGCTGTAGGAATTGAAGTCTGGCTGTGATTGGTGGAGGGTGGGGAGTGTCTAGATTGTGAGACCTTAAGGCTGACCGTGATTTGGGTAGGTGAGGGTGTTTTGTAATATGTAACCATGAGAATTCGGTGACGTATATGCTTGTTGGAATTTAAATCAAGCTGGGCTTCGTGGGGGGCGGGATGTATTTGAGGTAGATCGACTGGTGGAGGGCGGGGAGTTGTTGTAATATGTATCAGTGGGAATCTGTGTACATGTATGTATGTATATATGTATGTCTGTAAGAGTTTAAGGCTGTCTGTGATTTATCAAAGGTGAGGTGAGAGTGTTCATGTAATACGTATCCGTGGGAATCTGTGTATATGTATGATCGTAGGAGTTTAAGACTGATTGTGATTTGAGGTGGGGGAGGGTCTTGTTGTCATAGATAGATAGAACGTGCCTATGTGTGTATGTGTATGTATGTATTTATATATAGCAGTTTAAGTCTGTCCTTGATTTGAGGTAGGCGGGGGGTGTTATTGTAATATGTATCTATAGGAATTTGGGAGTTTATATGTTTGTAGAAACTTTTGTGTATGTATGTCTGTAGAAGTTTAAGGCTGATCGTGATTTGGATTGTTCAGATTAACGATTGTATGTGACCTTGAGAATTTGTGTATGTATATCTGTAGGAAATTTAAGGCTTATCGTGATTTATGAGGGGCGAAGTGTTCATGAAATATATAACAGCGCAATTTGTGTGTATATCTGTAGGAGTTTAAGGCTGATCATGATTAATGAGAGGTGAGGTGAAGGTGTTCATGTATATGTATACGTATCTGTGTGTATGTATGTCTATATGAGTTTAAGGCTGATCGTGATTTAGGTTGTGAGATTGATAGATTGTATGTTACCTTGAGATTTTGTGTATATATATCTGTAAGAATTTTAGGCTGACTGTGATTTGTGAGGGGAGGGGCGTTGTTGAAATAGGTTTAATTTTTCGTAGATGAATTTTAGTATGTGTGTGTGTGTATGTGATTTTCTCACCCTAGTATTTATATGTACGTTGAAATAAATTATTTCTCATATGAACATTTTTTGCTAGAAAATATTATCATATATCTGAACTTCCCTAATCCTAGTATGTTTTTCATATTGGAGGATGAGATTGCTTTATATTTTATCAAGCTTAAATTTGTCCAGTGCTAAAGTCTGTCGGTCAGAAATTTGTTTATATTTGTATAAATATTAATTTCAGATTTTGCAAAATTCTTGCGTACGATCGTGGTGATTTTGTGTGTGTGTATGTGTGTATGCGCGATAGAGTTTGACTGGCCTGTGATAAGTTTGTTTATTTAAGTACATTTGTCTTCTTCGACTTTCGTCTTCAAGCGTCAATAGCTTGGAGAACGGTTTGTATGTTTTCATGATGTAGATATGTAAGTGTGATTGTTAAAATCCAATAAATACTTGAGCATGGGTAAGAAATTTGATAATATGTGTACATATGTACATATGGATCTACAAATTGATTTTATGTATGTATGTATGTACATACAAATAAGTCTGGGGCTCCCTGTTTAAATACATTTTTTTTGTCATGTGCTGTTGTTGCTGTTGTAAATATTCGCCTGGTCTTTTGTGTATAGATGTGAAATATCTAGATAGTTTTTTTATTTGAAATTAAAAAAACGTTCTTTTAATTTTTAGATGTATTTACTTAAAAGTTTGTGAGGAGTTTCTGTTTTAAGTAAAATTTAATTCCTCTCTAGTTGTAGTAAATATAGTATAAATATTTAATATATTTTATTTCCATTTGTTTAAAGTTGATGTAGCCTATATAGTCAACGTTAGAAATTTTTCGGTGTAAATTTTTTTCTAACTATCATATTTTTTCTTCACCTTTTTCATATATTTTAGAACATCTTGCATTGGCTTTAAAAAATGATAAACGCTTTGAAATGAAACTGATCCAGCAGTCCAGCTTTTTTTAACCACTTTGCTTCTCTTTCCTTTTTTATTGATAAACATTTAAAATCAAATGGTGGTTTTATAATGAAATTGTTATACTCATTATTGCTAAAAACATCCGCTACTTTTTTTTTTGTAATGAAAATCATTCGAAACCTTACTTAATTTATAAGACTTTCAGGACTTTCTATTATTCGATCATTAGTAAAAATGCAGTAGCTGAGGTCATTGCTTACTGTTTCATATTAAATTTCTATATCAATTGAACCGCTATTGAATAAAAGGAACTTTTATCTTAAACTTTAGTGCATTTGGAAGTGTTTGAGATGCTTTCATATAATAGCTTTGTTGGAATCTTAGATACGAGTACATATAATATAGAATTGTATAACGTTTATTTTTAATTTTTATGTTAAGATCATCATCATTTAGATATGAGACTAAATTTAAATGTACTTTTAAATTAGTTAAATCATAATGAGGAAACTTGTTTTCTTCTTGAATAGCGATCAACAGAAAACGAAATCGTTTTCTTACAATTTAGGTCTGGCCTCTCAACGGTTCCTCTAGTATGCAAGATGACTTTCTATGTCAACATATCTGTCTACTCTTTGTCAGCGTTAAGGGACAATTAAATGTTAAAATTTTAATTGCTCAAATTGTGTTACTTCATACTGATAATATATTTTCATTAATAAGATATATGTTTATCTTATGAAGGTTACTCGCCTATGGCTTTTATTTGATGTTCTAGATGATTTTTTTTCTCATTTTATTAAATTTCAGCATATTGTGTATATATTTCTGATATTTTTAAGCGCGCTTTATTTACCTGTCAGACAAAGTGTACGTATCAGTTGATCACTCAGTCTCTCTTTTTAATAATTTTTTTCTTTTAATATGCCACTACTATTTTTTCAGATTTTACTACTTGAAAAAGAGAATATTTATGTAATTTTTAAATGTATTCATATATACATATAGGTAAATATATGTATATATGTATAGAGAAATTACTTTATCTACAAAGAAATACATGTTTAATAATCAACTATTCTAGAAAATCGATCTCAAATAACGCAGTTACCTCCACCATCAATTCACCGTCGGTGTTTTTATAGTGTCATAAACACTAGAATATCTATGTTTGAGAGAATTTTTACATCGAGTTTTTCTACATGAGGTTTGCTGGTTGACATCCTTGAAGTTATTGTTGACGTAGGCTGGGTTGTATCACATTCAGATGTAATCATTTCCTACTTAAAAAAGGTCCCCATTACTATCAACTATATCTGTATACATTTCGTTCATGAGTTGGGTTGATCCAGATACAATTGCTGTCTACAGATTAATGATTAGAAACAAGTTTCTCATCACCTTCTAACAGATTTATATATTTTGCTAGCATGCATGCCTTAGCATGCTTCTATCGATAGTGACGCGAGAGTCCGACATGTAGTGGTGTTTCAATTAAAAATCTATACTATTAGATTTTACGATTTCGCTCTTTTTATTCTTTTACAAAGTAGATACATATTTATGTATTTCATTTAGCACAGAGTCATAAAATTTCTTTGCTTACAAAATTGTGTGACATTCTTTTAAATTTGCATGCTTAGGCATGCTTTCAATATTTTTTCTGTAAATTTATTTGATACTCATACAGATACAGATATAAAGTAAGATCTGCTTACATTGCATTTTACAATTTATGTATGCTTCAGCATGATTCCAGTTGAAGTCCATATTTATTCAGTAAGTTTGTTTGATACTAATTCATACACATATACATTCTTAAAGATTGGAAATCTAAGTCCAATTTATGTAGTTTATCTATATTTTCTAAAGATTTGATAGCTATAGAAATTAATAGAGTAAAGATCTATTATAATAGCCCATGGGCATATTTTAAAATTTCGTTTGCTAGAGCTTTCGAAATGGAAAATGTACAATTTTCACTATAAAAATTGATAATATTAGGTGTTACTGAATATTACACTGTGTTGTAATTTATTTTGAACACTTAAGTTTTCACAATATTTCATACAGGCCAACAAGTTTAAAGAATTTCCAGTATATTAAGTTAATTATCTTTCTTAAGACCTATCATTCCTTCAAAAATACAAACCAAACTAGATTTTTTCTGTTTAATTTTATTTTTTACTTTCATTAAATTTCAACATTTTGTTCATCTTCAAATTATTATATTTAGCAGCTTTTTCTCATTTGTTGAGTTAACTTTAATCGGAAACATTTAAATAGTGAGATGAACTTTTACATTGTATGCGAGTACATTAAGTAATTCTTTGTATATTTCATTTATATGAACCATCATCACATAATTCCTTTGGATGATCTATTAAATCATTCTACTATTGATGCTTTCATATTAAGTAATGTTTAATATTCTACATATGCATGAATTTTCCAGTGTCTATTAAAAAATTCTTTACAATCATCCATTTGTAAGCTTTTTGGTACTCATAACATTTCAAAAATATTTTCCACAGCCTAGGTTTTTTCGAATGCAACTTTTATTTTCAACGGTATTGACCATAGAAACTTTGTGAATGAATCATTTACAGTCTACAATAATCAATAATTTCTATTTTCTGTAGAATAGTTTCCCATTTCACCTAAATCAGCTCCATAAAAGATCAACTATTCCTTTCATTACATATCTACAATGCACAAAAATTTTTCGAGATTTATTATAGAGTTCGTCTACTAAATTTCTTTTTAAAGACATTGAGTTATTTTAAAGATTTTTTGGAGAGTGTTGTGATCTACTTGATGCACTTTCAGCTATTTATACTATCATGTAGTTCATTTTCCAATCTATAAATTTTATCGTTCAGCTGTTCAATTTGTTTTTTCAAAAGATGATTTGATTTTTAGTATGTATTTTATCAATTTTATAACTATCTTCTATCTCTAATTGTATTTCACGTTGTACTCTATCAATTGACATTTTAATATATTCTTGATTTATATTAATTCCTTAAGCTATATTATTAATTTGTCCTATAGTTTATCGTTTGGAGTTTCCAGAAACAATTTACTGATAACATCATTCTCTGTCAGTGAATGATGATGATGATTAGTAGAAATTATATATTTTATATACTTTTCAAGATCAAATTTTTCATAGTATTTCCATGTTTTATTATCAATCATTAAAGAAAATAAAGATACTATTAGAGCCTATATTTGACTATCAACTTGTATTTTATCTTCATTTAGTTTTAGGTTACTATCACCAAACTTTCATTCATTATTCAAATCTTGATGTGGGCCATAGTTTGTATCTAATTCAATTCTTCCTTCCAAGACTGATAAATGAGTATAAGTGTCTTCAGAATTGGAAGTCTATGAGTAAAAATCATCTTCATCATCCTTATCATCATTCTCAGTATTAGCATCATTAAATAAGACGATATCATCAAATATTGTTCCTTCTGAAAGTTTCTTTGGTGTACTTGTCTCTATATTGACTGATGGCTTTAAACTTGTATTATTTTCAGCTTCTATCTTGATTTTACTTTCTTCTTTCTTGCGAATTCTTTCAATATTTCTAGAACTATTTATGAATTCTTTGAGAGGTTCTGTTATAGGTTTAAATGTATCTTTTATTGCTCACATGTATCTATTTCACCAGTTTTTATACTACGAAGCTTTTTCTTCAAGACATTTCTTGTCAACACCAACTGTTTTAAAATTTTCTCATCCATGTTTAATAATAGTAAATAACAGGTATCAGCTATTAGATCAGGTATCAGCTATCAGATCAGGTTATCAGGTAACTGGTCTGGTTTTCAAATCAGCTTATCAGGACCTGGTCTGGTTTTCAGATCAGCTTATCAGGACCTGATCTGGGTTTCAGATCAGCTTAATAGGACCTGGTCTGGTTTTCAGATCAGCTTATCAGGACCTGGTCTGGTTTTCAGATCAGCTTATCAGGACCTGGTCTGATTTTCAGATCAGCTTAATAGGACCTGGTCTGGTTTTCAGATCAGCTTATCAGGACCTGGTCTGGTTTTCAGATCAGCTTTTCAGGACCTGGTCTGGTTTTCAGATCAGCTTATCAGGACCTGGTATGGTTTTCAGATCAGCTTATCTGATTCAGATTGGGTTATCAGTTTACAAGTAGCTGCCCATTTATAACATTTAGATGAATGCAGTTTAAGGTCAGATGAAAAACGAAAAAGTAAACTTTTATGTAGTCAAATTCTCTTTTTTCTATAACGATCATCGTTTAATTCAATATCGTTGCTTATAATCAAAATTCATATTTATCCTTCCAACATGCATTTTATTTATCTCATCTTACTTAAACATTATAATTACATTATGATTATCTGGTATAAAATGTTTGGTGATTCTGGTATAAGTTTGACATCAGCAGAATGCATCAACATTCTTATCTCACTCCATACAAAAATATGTTTCTCACATCTAACATCGTTAAATATCATATCGGAATTACTTTTAGCTTTGTTAGGAGAAATAATAACAGATTCAGTATCTGTAAATGTGTATTATCCCATTCCTTCAATTAATGAAATTATGTAATTTCTATATGGATACTTATTTAGGTTGATAGAGAGATTTTGAGTATTAATATGTAGATGTTTTAAAATTTTAGTTCATTAAGACTTTTTAGCAAGCCAATCATATCATATTTTTTATTTTATTTTTTTACAATTTGACAGACCAACTATTTTTGCGCAAATAAAATTTGGTAGAAGGGAACTATGACTTGTTTTTGAACTAACGTTTGATGAATCATCAAAAATTTCTTACCATCCTATTTTTAGGTTGTTTCACTAACCACATTTGTGTAACTAAATGCATTTTATAAATATTATCTCTTATTAAAAAAATAAAATAATACAGCTATACGATATCAGAAAATATTTTCTGAAATCGTGTAGCTGCATTATTTTATTTATTTAATAAGAGATAATGATGTATACTCACATTCAAAATAACATAAAACTATCATTTGTTTTGATTATGAGTATACGTCAATATTTATGAAATGCAATTAGTTACACAAATGTGGTTAGTGAAACAAAGTATATTTTAACAGCCTTATTTATAAAAATTATTAAGACTTTATAAAGGCTTTTTTAGAAAATTTTTTTATGAAAATTTGTCTAAAAAAAACCTTTATAAAGTCTTAATAATTTTTATAAATAAGACTGTAAGAGTTTAAAATCAGTATTTTTTATGATAATCCTGGTTTTAAACTCTTAAAATATACTTTGTTTTGACTATGAGGAGGGACCATTATCTCTTATATAGGAAAAATAAAATAATATAGCTATACGATACCAGAAAATATTTTCTGGTGTCGTATGCTGTATTATTTTATTTTTTCTAAATAAGAGACAATATTTATGAAACACATTTCATAAATATTGGTGCATACTCATAGTCAAAACAACCTAAAAATAGGATGGTACAAAATTTTTGATGATTCATCAAAGGTTAGTTCAAAAACAAGTCATAGTTCCCTTCTACCAAATTTTATTTGAGCAAAAATAGTTGGCCTGTCAAATTGTAAAAAATAAAATAAAAAATATGATATGATTGGCTTGCTAAAAAGTCTTAATGAACTAAAATTTTAAAACATCTACATATTAATACTCAAAATCTCTCTATCAACCTAAATATGGATACTTAAAGAAATTACATAATTTCATTAATTAAAGGAATGGGATAATACACATTTCAGATACTGAATCTGTTATTTCTCCTAACAAAGCTAAAAGTAATTCCGATATGATATTTAACGATGTTAGATGTGAGAAACATATTTTTGTATGGAGTGAGATAAGAATGTTGATGCATTCTGCTGATGTCAAACTTATACCAGAATCACCAAACATTTGATAATAGATAATCATAATGTAATTATAATTTTTAAGTAAGATGAGACAAATATAAAGCATGTTGGAAGGATAAATATGGATTTTGATTATAAGCAACGATATTGAATTGAACGATGATCGTTATAGAAAAAAAGAGAATTTGACTACATAAAAGTTTACTTTTTCGTTTTTCATCTGACCTTAAACTGCATTCATCTAAATGTTATAAATGGGCAGCTACTTGTAAACTGATAACCCAATCTGAATCAGATAAGCTGATCTGAAAACCATACCAGGTCCTGATAAGCTGATCTGAAAACCAGACCAGGTCCTGAAAAGCTGATCTGAAAACCAGACCAGGTCCTGATAAGCTGATCTGAAAACCAGACCAGGTCCTATTAAGCTGATCTGAAAACCAGACCAGGTCCTGATAAGCTGATCTGAAAACCAGACCAGGTCCTGATAAGCTGATCTGAAAACCAGACCAGGTCCTATTAAGCTGATCTGAAAACCAGATCAGGTCCTGATAAGCTGATCTGAAAACCAGACCAGGTCCTGATAAGCTGATTTGAAAACCAGACCAGTTACCTGATAACCTGATCTGATAGCTGATACCTGATCTAATAGCTGATACCTGTTATTTACTATTATTAAACATGGATGAGAAAATTTTAAAACAGTTGGTGTTGACAAGAAATGTCTTGAAGAAAAAGCTTCGTAGTATAAAAACTGGTGAAATAGATACATGTGAGCAATAAAAGATACATTTAAACCTATAACAGAACCTCTCAAAGAATAAATAGTTCTAGAAATATTGAAAGAATTCGCAAGAAAGAAGAAAGTAAAATCAAGATAGAAGCTGAAAATAATACAAGTTTAAAGCCATCAGTCAATATAGAGACAAGTACACCAAAGAAACTTTCAGAAGGAACAATATTTGATGATATTGTCTTATTTAATGATGCTAATACTGAGAATGATGATAAGGATGATGAAGATGATTTTTACTCATAGACTTCCAATTCTGAAGACACTTATACTCATTTATCAGTCTTGGAAGGAAGAATTGAATTAGATACAAACTATGGCCCACATCAAGATTTGAATAATGAATGAAAGTTTGGTGATAGTAACCTAAAACTAAATGAAGATAAAATACAAGTTGATAGTCAAATATAGGCCCTAATAGTAGCTTTATTTTCTTTAATGATTGATAATAAAACATGGAAATACTATGAAAAATTTTATCTTGAAAAGTATATAAAATATATAATTTCTACTAATCATCATCATCATTCACTGACAGAGAATGATGTTATCAGTAAATTGTTTCTGGAAACTCCAAACGATAAACTATAGGACAAATTAATAATATAGCTTAAGGAATTAATATAAATCAAGAATATATTAAAATGCAAATTAATAGAGTACAACGTGAAATACAATTAGAGATAGAAGATAGTTATAAAATTGATAAAATACATACTAAAAATCAAATCATCTTTTGAAAAAACAAATTGAACAGCTGAACGATAAAATTTATAGATTGGAAAATGAACTACATGATAGGAAAATGAACTACATAATAGCTGAAAGTGCATCAAGTAGATCACAACACTCTCCAAAAAATCTTTAAAATAACTCAATGTCTTTAAAAAGAAATTTAGTAGACGAACTCTATAATAAATCTCGAAAAATTTTTGTGCATTGTAGATATGTAATGAAAGGAATAGTTGATCTTTTATGGAGCTGATTTAGGTGAAATGGGAAACTATTCTACAGAAAATAGAAATTATTGATTATTGTAGACTGTAAATGATTCATTCACAAAGTTTCTATGGTCAATACCGTTGAAAATAAAAGTTGCATTCGAAAAAACCTAGGCTGTGGAAAATATTTTTGAAATGTTATGAGTACCAAAAAGCTTACAAATGGATGATTGTAAAGAATTTTTTAATAGACACTGGAAAATTCATGCATATGTAGAATATTAAACATTACTTAATATGAAAGCATCAATAGTAGAATGATTTAATAGATCATCCAAAGGAATTATGTGATGATGGTTCATATAAATGAAATATACAAAGAATTACTTAATGTACTCGCATACAATGTAAAAGTTCATCTCACTATTTAAATGTTTCCGATTAAAGTTAACTCAACAAATGAGAAAAAGCTGCTAAATATAATAATTTGAAGATGAACAAAATGTTGAAATTTAATGAAAGTAAAAAATAAAATTAAACAGGAAAAATCTAGTTTGGTTTGTATTTTTGAAGGAATGATAGGTCTTAAGAAAGATAATTAACTTAATATACTGGAAATTCTCTAAACTTGTTGGCCTGTATGAAATATTGTGAAAACTTAAGTGTTCAAAATAAATTACAACACAGTGTAATATTCAGTAACACCTAATATTATCACTTTTTATAGTGAAAATTGTACATTTTCCATTTCGAAAGCTCTAGCAAGCGAAATTTTAAAATATGCCCATGGGCTATTATAATAGATCTTTACTCTATTAATTTCTATAGCTATCAAATCTTTAGAAAATATAGATAAACTACATAAATTGGACTTAGATTTCCAATCTTTAAGAATGTATATGTGTATGAATTAGTATCAAACAAACTTACTGAATAAATATGGACTTCAACTGGAATCATGCTGAAGCATACATAAATTGTAAAATGCAATGTAAGCAGATCTTACTTTATATCTGTATCTGTATGAGTATCAAATAAATTTACAGAAAAAATATTGAAAGCATGCCTAAGCATGCAAATTTAAAAGAATGTCACACAATTTTGTAAGCAAAGAAATTTTATGACTCTGTGCTAAATGAAATACATAAATATGTATCTACTTTGTAAAAGAATAAAAAGAGCGAAATCGTAAAATCTAATAGTATAGATTTTTAATTGAAACACCACTACATGTCGGACTCTCGCGTCACTATCGATAGAAGCATGCTAAGGCATGCATGCTAGCAAAATATATAAATCTGTTAGAAGGTGATGAGAAACTTGTTTCTAATCATTAATCTGTAGACAGCAATTGTATCTGGATCAACCCAACTCATGAACGAAATGTATACAGATATAGTTGATAGTAATGGGGACCTTTTTTAAGTAGGAAATGATTACATCTGAATGTGATACAACCCAGCCTACGTCAACAATAACTTCAAGGATGTCAACCAGCAAACCTCATGTAGAAAAACTCGATGTAAAAATTCTCTCAAACATAGATATTCTAGTGTTTCTGACACTATAAAAACACCGACGGTGAATTGATGGTGGAGGTAACTGCGTTATTTGAGATCGATTTTCTAGAATAGTTGATTATTAAACATGTATTTCTTTGTAGATAAAGTAATTTCTCTATACATATATACATATATTTACCTATATGTATATATGAATACATTTAAAAATTACATAAATATTCTCTTTTTCAAGTAGTAAAATCTGAAAAAATAGTAGTGGCATATTAAAAGAAAAAAATTATTAAAAAGAGAGACTGAGTGATCAACTGATACGTACACTTTGTCTGACAGGTAAATAAAGCGCGCTTAAAAATATCAGAAATATATACACAATATGCTGAAATTTAATAAAATGAGAAAAAAAATCATCTAGAACATCAAATAAAAGCCATAGGCGAGTAACCTTCATAAGATAAACATATACCTTATTAATGAAAACATATTAACAGTATGAAGTAACACAATTTGATGAATTAAAATTTTAACATTTAAATGTCCCTTAACGGTGACAAAGAGTAGACAGATATGTTGATATAGAAAGTCATCTTGTATACTAGAGGAACCGTTGAGAGGCCAGACCTAAATTGTAAGAAAACGATTTCGTTTTCTGTTGATCGCTATTCAAGAAGAAAACAAGTTTCCTCATTATGATTTAACTAATTTAAAAGTACATTTAAATTTAGTCTCATATCTAAATGATGATGATCTTAACATAAAAATTAAAAATAAACGTTATACAATTCTATATTATATGTACTCGTATCTAAGATTCCAACAAAGCTATTATATGAAAGCATCTCAAACACTTCCAAATGCACTAAAGTTTAAGATAAATATTTTTATTCAATAGCGGTTCAATTGATATAGAAATTTAATATGAAACAGTAAGCAATGACCTCAGCTACTGCATTTTTACTAATGATCGAATAATAGAAAGTCCTGAAAGTCTTATAAATTAAGTAAGGTTTCGAATGATTTTCATTACAAAAAAAAAAGTAGCGGATGTTTTTAGCAATAATGAGTATAACAATTTCATTATAAAACCACCATTTGATTTTAAATGTTTATCAATAAAAAAGGAAAGAGAAGCAAAGTGGTTAAAAAAAGCTGGACTGCTGGATCAGTTTCATTTCAAAGCGTTTATCATTTTTTAAAGCCAATGCAAGATGTTCTAAAATATATGAAAAAGGTGAAGAAAAAATATGATAGTTAGAAAAAAATTTACACCGAAAAATTTCTAACGTTGACTATATAGGCTACATCAACTTTAAACAAATGGAAATAAAATATATTAAATATTTATACTATATTTACTACAACTAGAGAGGAATTAAATTTTACTTAAAACAGAAACTCCTCACAAACTTTTAAGTAAATACATCTAAAATTGAAAGAACGTTTTTTTAATTTCAAATAAAAAAACTATCTAGATATTTCACATCTATACACAAAAGACCAGGCGAATATTTACAACAGCAACAACAGCACATGACAAAAAAAATGTATTTAAACAGGGAGCCCCAGACTTATTTGTATGTACATACATACATACATAAAATCAATTTGTAGATCCATATGTACATATGTACACATATTATCAAATTTCTTACCCATGCTCAAGTATTTATTGGATTTTAACAATCACACTTACATATCTACATCATGAAAACATACAAACCGTTCTCCAAGCTATTGACGCTTGAAGACGAAAGTCGAAGAAGACAAATGTACTTAAATAAACAAACTTATCACAGGCCAGTCAAACTCTATCGCGCATACACATATACACACACACAAAATCACCACGATCGTACGCAAGAATTTTGCAAAATCTGAAATTAATATTTATACAAATATAAACAAATTTCTGACCGACAGACTTTAGCACTGGACAAATTTAAGCTTGATAAAATATAAAGCAATCTCATCCTCCAATATGAAAAACATACTAGGATTAGGGAAGTTCAGATATATGATAATATTTTCTAGCAAAAAATGTTCATATGAGAAATAATTTATTTCAACGTACATATAAATACTAGGGTGAGAAAATCACATACACACACACACATACTAAAATTCATCTACGAAAAATTAAACCTATTTCAACAACGCCCCTCCCCTCACAAATCACAGTCAGCCTAAAATTCTTACAGATATATATACACAAAATCTCAAGGTAACATACAATCTATCAATCTCACAACCTAAATCACGATCAGCCTTAAACTCATATAGACATACATACACACAGATACGTATACATATACATGAACACCTTCACCTCACCTCTCATTAATCATGATCAGCCTTAAACTCCTACAGATATACACACAAATTGCGCTGTTATATATTTCATGAACACTTCGCCCCTCATAAATCACGATAAGCCTTAAATTTCCTACAGATATACATACACAAATTCTCAAGGTCACATACAATCGTTAATCTGAACAATCCAAATCACGATCAGCCTTAAACTTCTACAGACATACATACACAAAAGTTTCTACAAACATATAAACTCCCAAATTCCTATAGATACATATTACAATAACACCCCCCGCCTACCTCAAATCAAGGACAGACTTAAACTGCTATATATAAATACATACATACACATACACACATAGGCACGTTCTATCTATCTATCACAACAAGACCCTCCCCCACCTCAAATCACAATCAGTCTTAAACTCCTACGATCATACATATACACAGATTCCCACGGATACGTATTACATGAACACTCTCACCTCACCTTTGATAAATCACAGACAGCCTTAAACTCTTACAGACATACATACATACATGTACACAGATTCCCACGGATACATATTACAACAACTCCCCACCCTCCACCAGTCGATCTCCCGCAAATACATCCCGCCCCTCCACGAGCACAGCTTGGTTTAAATTCCAACAAACATAAACTTCACCGAATTCCCGCGGTTACATATTACAAAACACCCTCACCTACCCAAACCACGGTCAGCCTTAAGGTCTCACAATCTAGACAAACCCCGTCCTCCACCAATCACAGCCAGACTTCAATTCCTACAGTTAGACACACCCCTCCCTCCACCTAAAGTTCTTACAGATATATATACACAAAATCTCAAGGTAACATACAATCTATCAATCTCACAACCTAAATCACGATCAGCCTTAAACTCATATAGACATACATACACACAGATACGTATACATATACATGAACACCTTCACCTCACCTCTCATTAATCATGATCAGCCTTAAACTCCTACAGATTTACACACAAATTGCGCTGTTATATATTTCATGAACACTTCGCCCCTCATAAATCACGATAAGCCTTAAATTTCCTACGGATATACATACACAAATTCTCAAGGTCACATACAATCGTTAATCTGAACAATCCAAATCACGATCAGCCTTAAACTTCTACAGACATACATACACAAAAATTTCTACAAACATATAAACTCCCAAATTCCTATAGATACATATTACAATAACACCCCCCGCCTACCTCAAATCAAGGACAGACTTAAACTGCTATATATAAATACATACATACACATACACACATAGGCACGTTCTATCTATCTATCACAACAAGACCCTCCCCCACCTCAAATCACAATCAGTCTTAAACTCCTACGATCATACATATACACAGATTCCCACGGATACGTATTACATGAACACTCTCACCTCACCTTTGATAAATCACAGACAGCCTTAAACTCTTACAGACATACATATATACATACATACATGTACACAGATTCCCACGGATACATATTACAACAACTCCCCGCCCTCCACCAGTCGATCTACCTCAAATACATCCCGCCCCCCACGAAGCCCAGCTTGATTTAAATTCCAACAAGCATATACGTCACCGAATTCTCATGGTTACATATTACAAAACACCCTCACCTACCCAAATCACGGTCAGCCTTAAGGTCTCACAATCTAGACACTCCCCACCCTCCACCAATCACAGCCAGACTTCAATTCCTACAGCTAGACATACCCTCAAATTTTCCGTCGGCATTAGGAAAAATCATTTCCATGATTTTCCCGTCGGCATTTGAAAAAACTAAACATGTTTTCCCGTCGGCATTTGAAAAAAATAAACATGTTTTCCCGTTGGCATCAGGAAATCATACACATATAAAAGCCTCAAACCTATAAACCCCTTAATGTATTCCTACAAAATATTCCGCACACAAATTCCCACGGATACATATTACAACAACACCCGCCCCCACCAAAAACAGGCTGCCTTAAAGATACACCCGCAAATTCCCACGGTTACATGTTACAAAACCTCACCTGCCCAAATCACGGACATCAACAAATTTCCACAGTCTAACAACAATCATAACTTTCCCGTCGGCATTAGAAAAAATAAAGATGTTTTCCCGTCGGCATTAGGAAAAATCATACAAATATAAAAATCTTAAAGCTATAAACCCCCTTAATGTATTCCCACAAAATATTCCACGCACAAGTTCCCACGGTCATACATACATACATACATATACTTAATATAAATAAAAAAAGTTAATATAAACAAAAAACTCCTAATGTAAACAAAAAAACACAGACGGACGGACGGACACACACACGTAGGTATCAAATTTCACAAATTTCCAAGAATTTTAAAATTTCAGCCAAAATTTAACAATTTCAGCCACAATTTAACAATTTCAGCCCAAAATTTAACAATTTCAGCCACAATTTAACAATTTCAGCCCACAATTTCACAAGTTTAATTGTCCCCGAACCGCTATTTCCCTACTACTATCCTCAATAGTTGTCTTCTAAGCTATTGTAGCGTTTGGGAAGATATAGCATTCCATCCTCGAGTTCTGCAATCACTGTATTTCCATATTTAGTCTTATGACGAAACATCATTATCACTTTATATGGTCTTCACAGATGTATATGATTTTGCTTTCAGTTTATTAAAAGCCTCAACAACCTCAATGTTTGTAATATTTTTGGAAGTCATACTTGACTACTGAAGGATTGTAATGAGTTACTGAATATTAATATTTTAGAAGATGCGATTTTATAGCAATTTATTTGGGACACACTTAAAAATTTTTTAATTTTTTAATTTGTTTTCTGAAACTAAAATTTTGATCTCTTAATATTTTTATACCTTCATAATTACTATTACTTAATTTCTACATAATAATGAAAAAAGCCTCCTCTTATGTTTTAAATAATTTATTTCAAATAATTACATTATATGCAAATGTTCACAAATATGCATCTTCATATGCATTGACTTATTCATTTAAACGTACATATGTAAAAAATGTTTATGTATAGTTATGTGCAGAAACAACAATAAATTCATTTAAGAGTCACAAAAAACATACAATTACTATACAAGGCTTGTTAAAATAAAATTTTCCTTAAATTTTTACACTTTCATCCCAAAATAAAACAAAAGAATCCTCTTTTCCCTTTTTCTTCTTACCAGACAACAGCAATAAAAAAAGCAAATTTATAAACGTACAGATAACAGCATATGTAAAATGATAAGCAACCGACATCTCAAACTAAAGACCGTGTTTATAATTATAAAAACAAAAAAGGTTTCTATCGACTATTTCAAGTTGGTTTAAGAGACAGAAATAGACAACTATTATTAAAGAGACAAATCGACATACAAAGCTCGTTAAACAAAAGTCATCCCTAATGTTTCATCGCATCAAGTGTGCAATGAAAATAAAAATTCTCTTCAACAACATTAAACATTTTTTTTTATGCACTTGCATTCACACAAAAAAAAATCATCCCAAAAATTTTTTTCATCCCAAATTTTCATCTCTAAAATCATCCAAACTAAAAAACCATCCCAAAAATTCATCCCAAAGAGATGATTTTTTTCATCTCATATCCCAATTCTTTACTACTGACCCCAGTTTTTGCCAATAGATTTTTTTGCATAGATGGAGTGAAATTTTTGCTTTCTTCACTCTCTCTAGAATATTAGTTTTGAAACTCAGCTTTGAATCAAGAATGACACCAAGATATTTTGCAGTGTTAAACACTTTTATCTCCGTATTATTAAGAGTGATAGGTTGGAAAACAGGTATATTATATAAATGAGGATATAACTGCTCACTGGCATATCACAAGTATAAATATAATACAAAGTCACCCCAGTATGCTCCCAGTATACTGGCACACCGGAAGGTATAGATTTGGGCACACTCGTGTAGTCTCCTTCCACAACAGTAAGTTTCCGGGCTAGAAAATAGCCTTCCAAAGGCTTTAGAATATTTATTGGTAGATGTGTGTTCAATTCTAAAATTACGCCTCCGTTCACCTTTTTTTCAAATGCCTGAGAAACATCAATTAAGAGGGCAGAACAGTACTTATTTTCTCACATGTTCTTCTTATAACTTGAACCAATGTATGCGTTGTTCAATGGTGCTATGCTGACTTTTAAAACTAAATTGATTGTCCGCTATGCACCCATTATCAGTTAGAATTGGGAATAATTTTGTCATGAGCAGCTTTTCGAAAAGCTTTGACATTGTAGAGCAACTACACTGGGCAAATCAACAACTTCAGTACATGTGTTTAGGGTAAAGAGTTGGAATATTTATTTTTTGAATTTCGGTCAGTTAAACGATTAATCATCTGCATATGAGTGAGGTAAATTATATATTGTAATAATAGTGAGAGAGTGGTCCAAGGAGAGATCTAGATAAGCTTCAACATGAATTAAATCCCTATAGATATTTTTCATGTCTCCAAAATCTATAACATCCGAAACTTTATGTATGTCAAGAGTCCAATAAGTTGTGTCCCCACTCAAAATGATGTCCAAGCCCATTTTGGAAATTTTGTTGAACAACGCTCGACATCTAGGTGTAACAAGAAGCGCAGTCGCGAATGTATGTTTTGCATTGTAGTCGACAGCTGCAACGGAACAAGGTCCAAGCGATTTGTAGAAATCCTTGTATTAATCCTCAGTTATTGAAAATCTGAGAGGGGAGTAAATTTATGATATCACGAAGATTGTACACAACACAGCGAAGCCATATGATACAGATGTAATGATTGGTTCAGTCATTTGAGGAAAATTGGCGGAGTAAGTTTTTTCTGTTTGAGCTTACTATAGTGTTTTCACGCTGACATGGTTTTAATAAAGGTTATTTTTAACGTTAAAACCAATTGTTAAAACCTGGTGTTACCATACAAATTGTTTTTATTAAAACCAACCTAAAACCTGAATAGACATTGAAAAAACGGATAAACAGAAAAATAAATAAGTGATACTTACAATAAATGTATACACAACATTTCTCATATTCCATTTCATTGAAAATTTGTGTTAAATAACTGATGTTAATAACAATCTCTACCCCAGTAGATAGACTTGGGTGATGATGAAGTGCGTGGTTGCACAGAAAAATATCGGTATTTCCCCTAGCTAATAAAGTCTAATTTAAGTTTTCTTCTCTTCTTTAGAAAGTCACATTAATTAATAAAAATATTTCATTCAACAAGAATTGAAATTATTGAACTTAAGCCCGACTAAGAAATTATTTCTGATTAAAATTCACTATAGTTCAACTAAAAATTTAAAATTGTCTCATTGTGTAAAAATTTTATACAAATATCTTGTTTACTCAGCTCTTGAGAGAAAAGTAAAATTTTCTTTTTCCACTAAGTTGTGTGTAAATTTAAAACTTTAAACTCGTTTTCTGGCGAGTTTTTTTTTTTTGAGTTATGACTACGTTGCAATAAAGCAGCGATATGTGCTATTTTTTTGGTGTTTTACTTATTTTTTTTACCCCAAAGCTTTAATAAACATATATATTTTTTATAACTAATGGGTTTCTTCTATTTTAATGCCAAAAATGCGTAGGGATTTTTGTAGGGGAAATTTTTTCAACGAATTCTTTTAGCATGAGAAATCTACTGGCAACATTGCATGTGATACTCAGGTGACGTAAAATTAATGGTAAATAAAATTCGAATAGCTTGCATAAATACAATTCCCTTGTTGCTTCAAAACAGTTAATGAATCTATACAAGTCTATGTTTAAGTTTTACTCTTATTTTAAATAAAAAGTGAGTTAATATGTTTCATTATTTTGAATATTTTAGTAGTCATTGCACATAAAACATTACGCTAAGAACACACGATGGCATTGAATTTAACATTGTCAATCTTAACGAAAATATTAAGCAGGCTGCTGAAAATAGCACCACCTAACATCCGCAGACAGGGTTTAATAGAATTTATTCTACGGATATTGAACGTCTCGTATGTGAAAAAGAAGAGGTAGAAGGGAATGGCAACAGAATAGATCACACTAACATAAAATCAGATTTAAAGAGTGCACTAAACAACTCCAAGAGTTGCTTGCATATTAAAAACCTGCATCTTATAAAAATTATCTAGAAAATCTCGATGTCACTCCAGCATCTAATTACTCCTTGTGGCGCGCTGCGAGAAAGCTTAAAAAACCCGTTGAGTTTAAACCACCTCTGCTCACTTCTACCGGAGGTTAGGCTAGAAGTGATACCGAAAAAGGTAACTTGTTTGCAAAGCATTTAAAATCCGTATGTACCCCAAACACATGTACTGTTGCTGTTGATTTACCGAGTGTAGTTGCTCTACCCCCTCGACCCTTAAAGTTTAAGATGAGTCACGTACATAAACTTTTTACTGAACTCAACCCGAAGAAAACTCCTGATATTGATAGAATTAGTAACATGATACTGATGAATTTGGCTCTTTTTGCAATTGTAATCCTTTTATGTATTTTTAATGTCATATTACGACTAGAGTATTATCCATACGACTGGAAGCTTGCCAAGGTGAAAATGATTCCAAACCGGGAAAATATCTTACTAAGGTTGAATCATACAGGCCAATAAGTCTACTATGAACAATGTCAAAACTTTTGGAAAAACGGCTCATGACAAAATTTTCCCAAATTCTAATTGATAGTGGGTGCATGCCAGACCATCAGTTTGGTTTTAGAAGTAAGGATAGCACCATTGAACAATCGCATAGCTTGGTTCAATTTATAAGAAGAACGTTTAAAGAAAAGAAGTATTGTTCTGCCCTCTTTATTAACGTTTCTCAGGCAATTGATAAAGCGTGGCATGAAAGCCTTATTTTAAAATTAAAGTCATATCTACCAATAAATTTTCTGAAGCTATTGGAAAGTTACATTACTAGTTCACGGCCAGTTTTGTGTTTGATTTAAACTTGTGATATGCCTATGACCAGATATATCCATACATCCACATTTGCCGATGATACAGCCTGCCTTAGTATGCCCGAAAACCCTCACGCGGCTTCTCGATATCTACAAGAACATATTAACGAACAAAAGTGTGTGCAGGTAACATTTACCCTGCGAAGAAATACTTGTTCCGCAATTCGAATCAACAATCAAATTGTTCCTCAACATTCATATGAAAATACCTTGGTATACACCTTGATCGACGGCTTACATAGAAACACTCTATTGACTCAAAGCTAACACAAATGAAACTTAAATTAACTCAGATACATTAGCTGATTGGTAGAAATTCAACACTTAGTATAGATTGTAAACTTTTAATATACAAGTCGCTACGGAATACAGCTATGGGGCACTGCTTCAGCTTCCAATATAGAGAGAATACAATGAAGGCAAAACAGGATATTAAGACTAATAACATCGGCTCCATGTTACATCAAAAATTCAGATTTACATTGTGATTTAAATATGGCACTATTGACGGAAGAAATTGCAAACTACGCAGGCAAATACTTCCTAATACCCTTGCTCGTAACATCTTGAATTTTACTGGACACATCCGCTTAAAAAAGAGGGACACTATGGCTCTAATACTCAACACTCCAGATGAAACAGCTTGAAAATATTTTTGTGCTTAATACGATATTTATGTATTATTAATTATTATCACTAAGTTTATGCCTGACACTGGTTGGGCCTAATTATTATATCCAGATTTAAGATTAGAATACTTATTGTTAGTTAATTTTTATGAAGATACAATAAATAAATATAAGCATGGACAAAAATGTAATGCCTATTGGGGGCTTATTTCATTTTTAAAATATTTGGTTTGATTCCATGTGAAATAGGTTCCTAAAAATTATTGTTTTATTTAATTTCTGTTTGGGGCGTTCTTTCATTTCATTGGGGACTTATGTCATTTTTAAAACCGGGGACTTATTTCATTTTGTGTTTGGGGACTTATTTCATGCCACCCTACGAATGCACTGGGGATGATCCTTCACCTATTACCATTGGACCTCAGCAATCCATGTTTGTCATTATCTCTGGAACAAAAACTGTACCGGCCAATGTAGAATACTCGATGATGAAACTTGGGGATGGAGGATTGACCAAACCTCCCCTTCTCTACTACACGAACGTCTTTATTAAACCTGGATACCATCCACAGAATTGTGGATGAATGGAACTCCAGGCAGAAGCAAAAGTGTTAATTTTTATACGGACGGCTCCAAAAAACACAAGAGGGTGTGGGTTATGGAGTTCTTTCAGGGGCTTTAGGTCTTCGTATTGCAAAGCGACTTCCATATCACTGCAGTGTCTTCCAGGCAGAGATCCTTGCTATAAAAGAAGTTGCGGATTGGTTGAAAGTGAATGTCACTTCAACGATTTTGATTCACATATACGCTTCTAAGACCAACAACTGCCCTCGACTGCCGATCATCTCTAAATGATATGACAAAGCAGTTTGACATTAGGATGATCTGGATCCCAAAACATAGAGGATTTCAGAGGAACTCTAGGACTGATGGGCTTGCTAGAACTGGGACAACCCTACAAGTTCAGCCGGATTTGGAATGTGTGAGTTTACCCCTGCTCTCTTGAAAACTCAGACTTATGCGCAAGACAGAAGATGAAACAAGTAGAAGGTGGGTCACAAGAAATGATTGCGTGATCACTGTAGAGACTTGTTCCAAAAACAACTGTAAATATTAAGTCTTTCATATCATATTAGTTTCTAGAATTATTGTTGAAAGAAAAATAGTTTTTCAATTATTATTATTATTCTTGTGGCCTTTGTTATATTGTTTAAATTTTAATAATTTTAAACAAATATTATAATTGTAATTAAATATATTATTCGGCTTTATAATTCGTAAATAATATTATTGGACTATATAATTGGCGATCCTGTCAGGAGCAAAAATAAAACCATATTATAAGAGCAAGATAATAATTCCCTGGTTTCATCAATGAAGTAGCTCTACAAAAATAAGACAACATTTATTTAGTAAAAATTTACTTAATTCAAAATTGAAAGATCAATTCGCCTTATTGGACAACAATCATTATAAAACATATTTGGTCTATACTCAAGATAAATATTTTTTTTGTAATATCTGGAAGAATATCAAATTTCATTTACATCTCGACTCAATTCAATTTCTATAATTGGAATATATAAGCAGTTTGGATTGAATATTCAATATTTGTTTTAGATAAGTACCTTCTTTAATTATTACCAGTCAAAAAACACATTCTTTCATACACATAATTCAAACGCTGATTTTTCAATGTTTTTTTGAAACACGATTTTTTGAGTTTGTAGGCGAACGGTGTAGAAAAGCAAAAGGCGTAGGAAAAAAATCTCATTTTCCGTTCTCCGAGGTTTTTTTTAATTTTTCTTTATACTTATTTCAATTGATGGTATGTTGCTTTATTTTTTTTTCATTCAATGTGACAACAGCTTTTTATAATACAAAACAGTGTTACTTGTTGGTATTTTTGTCACTAATATAGGAGTGTAGGGAATATCGGGCAAATATTTTTTTTGGCCAAAATTGTAGGTATTTTTTGTTCTCAGATTGCATTTGTTTTGCATAAATATAAAAAATAATCATACTCAAAATATATTTTTGAACATAAACCGTTTAAAAATTTGTTTTTGCTCGCAATTATATAGACATTTATCTAATTATTTTGTTGTCGCAGTGCAGATCTTCCCATGTTCTTCTAATGGCAAGCACCTCAGGAAAAAGAAATTGAGCATCTATTAAACAATGATTTAATAATTAAAGAAAAACAAAATACAGCTATATGTTAAATTTGTATTATAAGATAATTTGTGAAAAACTGTAGAAAAGTATGCATTAATTTCGAATGCAGAAGTATCCACTTTAAAAAATTTAATACAAAAGAATTACATGTGTCAAGTGTTAAGTAACCTATTATTGGACTATAATAGATTCAATAAAATAATAACTGCTGTTGTATTCAGAGGATATAATTTCGGTTTAGAAAAAGTTCAGAAAACAAGTTTTTTTATGTACATTTGTTTGCTAAACGTTTTGTAATCCAATATTATTTTTTTCTGAATAAGGACTTACATGTTTTTTCTTTAAATTAAATCACTAAAATTTGTATATTTTCGAATTGGAAAATTTTTTAACATGTAAGGAAAATGGGTCTCGTATCTGGCAACACTGATACGATTTTTGCAGGCAAAAGAAATCAAAACTAGAAACATAGAAAAAATCATCGTTCGAATGTAAAATGTTTTTGGAAGCAATTTTTAAAGAGAATTAAAAAAGCAAGATTTTTACATCCTCGTATGAATTGGGTCATATTTATATTAAATATTTACTTATATACATACACATACATATAAATTAAATTACATATTAGACTTAGATTTTACTTTAATTATTTTACCGATAATATCCGTGTATATGCACTCCCTTTATGAAAATTAACTATTACTTCGTTTATAAGTAAATCTTATTTGCAAATAAAACTATTTTTAAATACTGAAATCACCGTTTATACGTAGATAGCATTCATTACTATCTGTGTACTATTTTGTTACATATTATTATGTGTGTATTATATTTCTTACAAAACAAAAATAATTGGCAACATTTTACACCTTATTTGCAAATAGTTGCGTTATTTGCAAATAGTGTTCGTGAATTATTAATTTACAATAAAAAAGTTATACGGCAACGCTTTCGACTTTTATTTGTAAATAAGAAGTGCGTATGTATAAACGGGATATATGGTTCTGACTTGATCATTCACAAGAAACAAATTATTATTAGAACCACCGCAATCATCACGTTGTTGCATCTCTTTTTCAGTCATTATGAAAATTTTGAATATTTTACAAAAACCATCTTCAACACAGAAATATGAATTTCTTAAGAAGAGTTTGTGTGAAAGATTTTCTTTTAGTGAAGAAAGAAGATTGGAAGAATTGTTTTCTGAAAGAGAAATTGGTGATCGAAAACTATCTAAGTTTTATAGAGATATGTGAAGTATATCTGGCTCAGCCTCTTTGATATGCAACAAGCTTTTATATAAAATGTGACTACGCAAACTTCCGAAGGAGCTTCAAATTCATCTAACTTCATCTAATTTAAAAATATAGAGGATAAACTAAACCTTGCTGACAAAATTTTGAAGGTTTTGGTTTTAAACAAGCATTCCTTATTCGTCCTGATAATAATATTTTTAGCATTAATCAGGACATAATTCAAAATTTTTCCAAAATTATGTCTGATATTTGCCAAAATTTAGAAAAACGAAAAATAGAAATTTCTGAAATCAGACAGATAGAAGTAGTTAAAATTGTCTTCGAAGCTCTAGAAGTAAATCGCGTGTTAGGTTTGATAAATATTGGTATCATTTCAAATATGGTTCTAGAGCACACAAGTGCATTCCGCCTTGTAATTTTCAATCGAATAGCTCGAATTCAGAAAATTTTAACTAAATAGTCCTATTATGATGGTGACGGATGATATGATAAACTGTATGCCCTCTCGTCACTTATTTATTAAAGATAAAAAATAAGCTTAGTTTTTTAGTTGATACAGGCGCATGTATATATGTGATACCTGTTTCACAATTCAATTATTTTGAAAACGATCCTGAACTATTTTTATCTGCTGCAAAATGTTTAAGTATTAGAATATTTGGTTATAAGATTTTTAATTTAGATATAGCTTTAAGAATAAATTTTAACTTTTCTTTTATTTTAGGTAATATTAGTACTTCAATTATTGAAGCAAATTTTCTTGAATATTTTAATATCTTAGTAGATATAAAAAATAAGTGGTTACAAGATTCATTTACCAAATATAAAACGCACGGTTTGTCAGAATATAGTGATATTTTTTCCTTGAACATTTTGACTTCCGAAAATAAGTTTTCAACCCTATTGTATAGGTATCCAGAAGTTACATCAGAGCCTAATTATAAAACAAAAAAATAGTTCACAATACTCTGCATAGAATAGCAACAGTGTTCTTTCTTTTCCAAAACCAAAACGTTTATATCCTATTAAATTACCTGTAGCCAAAAAAGAATTTGAATGCCTACTTAAAATTGGCGTTTGTCGTCCTTCAAGTTCACATGTAACTTCTCCACTACATTTAGTACCTACAAAAATACATAATGATTGGAGGCCATGCGGCGACTATCGTAGGTTAAACTGTGTTACAATTCCGGATAGATATACCTTACCTGATATGCAAGATTTTAATTATAATATGCATAGCAAAACTGTTTTTAAAATTGATTTAGTGAGAGCATATCAGCAAATTCCAGTTGCTCCCGAACATATTCATAAGACGGCCATTATTAGGGCGGATTTACATCTGTGTGCCATGTGCCACACACGAGTAAAAAAAGAGTAACCACTAATTGCTAATGAAAAACTGTTTGATTCAGACACGTATTTATTAAGCTAAACAGTTTCATACATAACTAATAGACAATTTTATAGAATCCAACATGATTGGAAACAGTTTAAATCAATAAATACATGTCTGAATCAAACAGGCACATGGCACACAAGAAATGCCAGATGTAAACTCAGCCTTACTCCATTTGGATTATTTGAGTTTGTTACAATGCCATAAACGAAATATTTTTTAAATTTCATTTTATCTTTGTATATATCGTATAGATGATATTTTAATTGCAAGTGAAAGTGAGGAAAAACATTTAAATCACCTTAAACTAGTTTTTGAACAACTTGGTAAATTTGGTTTGAATATTAAGCCTTCGAAATGCCTTTTCGGCCAAAAAGAATTAAATTTTTTAAGTTATCAAATTTCAAAAGATGGTATTAAACCGTCCGACATTTGAAAAGACATTAACTATTAAAAAACTTCAAAAATCCCTCGGAATGATTAATTATTATCATAGATGTTTCCCTCGTCTAGGAAAAGATATTATCCCTTTGAACAATATGGTAGCAGAAGGTATTAGAAACAAGGTAAGTTATACAGATTGGTCCCATATAGCAGAGGAAGCATTTAATGTAGTTAAACAAAAATTTACGAAAGGAACATTATTGAATCATTTTAAGAATGGTGCCAAAATTTCCATAGCTGTGGATGCTTCAAGTAAAGCAGTAGGATCGGTTTTACAGCAATTTAATAATAGTAGTTGGGAGCCATTAGCGTACTTTTCAAGAAAATCAAGCCCTCATCTACTTTTAAAAGATAATTTCTTGGAATTTACCTATCTGTTAAACACTTTAGATATTTCTGGGAAGGACGCAATTTTATGATATTTACTTATCATAAGCCTTCGACTAATGTACTAGAATCAAAACCAGATATATCTCCCCGACAAATTGGGCATATGAAATATATAGCTCAATTTACTAATGATATGAGATATATAAATAGTAAAAACAATATTGTTGCTGATCTGTTATCAAGATTGCCTGAAATAGACGTCATTTATCAAAATATAATTAGCTTTGAATCGTTAAAAGAATACCAAGAAATTGAAATCGAAATACAATTAATAGACTCAGATTTCAAGAATAAATATAATATCAAAGAGTTTGAAATACCAGAAAGAGGTTTTAAAATTGTATGTGAGTGCACTGGAACATTACCAATTCCTTATATTCCTAATTGTTTGAGGAAGATGATTTTTAACAAATTAAATTCACTTTCTCATACGGGTTTTCATGTTTCAAAGAAAATTATACAAAAGAGATATTGTTGGCCTATGATGGATAAATGTATTAATTTAAGAGTTAAAGATGTCTCAATTGTCGAAAATCAAAAGTAACGGTACATACAAAGATAGACGACGAGATGGCCAGAAGTTTGTCCATTGCGGAACATATCGTCTGAAACCATAGTAAAATCATTTATCCAAAATTATATTTCACGATTTCGTATACCTTTTGCAATAACAGTCGATCAGGGCTCACAATTTAATTCAAGTCCACTCTTTGAGTTATCAAGCATACTTATGATCTAATTCATAAGAAATAATTTAGGTTTATTTCAAAAATTTTCCATAGAAATATGTAAAATAAGCGCTTAATAAACCTAAAATATTTTTTATGAATAAGGCAGTTAGAATACAGAAAATTCATACTTCAGCATATTATCTCCAGTAAAATTGTATGATAGAAAGATTTCATCGTCAAATTAAAGCATATCTTACAGCCTAAAATGACCTTTTGTATTGGTGGGATCATCTTCCCATTTTACTTCTCAGCTTGCAAAACTCAGTTAAGAAGACTCTCAATTGCTCGTCGATGAAAATGGCTTATGGACAGACCTTTAGACTCCCTGGTGAATTAGTGTAGCGTGTTCTAACTATCACTACGACTAACATTGCGTAGTAAACATTTAAAGTCAACTTGACCGCAACATACATAACATTCAATGGCATTGAAATTATTTTTGTGCACTGGACATTTCACACTCATGCAATCGGGCAAATACCGCCGCATGAAGTGTTAGATAAATGCATTTGACAGACTGCAACGTAAATATGTACTTTGTACAGATGCTATTTGACACTCGCCAGTCTGATCAAAGGCTGCATCATAATGCACTTGAATGAATCATAATTAATAACCACATGTGTTTATATAATAAATATAAACAATACAAAATCCATGTTTTCCAAATTTCTTATGAGACACACGCCGCACGCCTACCGTGGGAAACTAAAGGGAACAATTTGCTTATTAAGCATATACCTTTTCTTTTCCCTCTTATGTTAAGATAGGTTAAGCTTTATTCTCATAACTAGTATATAAGACAATGTATTTTTATTTTAAAAAAGAATCATTAAACAACATTCCTAGAGCTCCTAGCAGAGCTCAGGAAATAATCTTTATATTTTATTTAAAGTAAATTAAATAAAAATAAATTAAATAAAAATAAATTAAATAAATTAAATAAAAATTTTTATTTAAAAATAACAACCTATTACATTAGTTACACCCTCAACTTTTCAAAAACATAGATAATATTTTTCACAAACTCGAAATTTTATTTCGCATCATGGTCATAACAGAAGTTACATTCCTTTCAATTTAATTAATTCTAAATATGTCTTTGTTAACGTCAATTCAAAGTTTGACCTGCCTTCTCCATTTGAAGGACCTTACAAAGTTATTGAGAGAAATTCTAAATGTTTTAAAATTCAGAAGGGTAATTCAGTGGTTTCTATATCTAATGATAATATAAAGCCTGCATTTGTTGATATTGCAGGGGGTAGTGACGAGGGCTTTAAAACGAGAAATACACAGAAATAGACAGTAACATTCAACTTAAATAATTTGGCCCAGAACAGTTTTTTTTAGTGAAAGGGGAATAGATGTAGGGACTTCTTCCAAAAACAAATGTAAATATTTAGTTTTTTTACATAATATTAGTTTCTGAAATTATTGTTGAAAGAAAAAAAATTTTCAATTATTATTATTATTCTTTTTACCTTTGTTATATCGTTTAAATTTTAATCGTTTTAAATAAATATTATTATTGTAATTAAAAATATTATTGGACTTTATAATTGGTAATGAATATTATTCTACTATAATCACAACGCAATTATGGACTTATCTAAATAGGAAAATTACATCTCCTTTAATTTTAAAGAATCGAAAACAAATCTCGATTCTAGTGTCCGTGCAAACCAGGCTATGAGATTGCCAGGCATGCCTTTAAAGGTCAAACATAATGATTTTTGCCGCAGCTGCCGGGATATCGATGAAGAGAAAAGTTTAGAATATTTTCTGTGCCAACGATGGGGACTCCGCATAAGCAGAGTCTTCGTGGTATGACAATGGACCAAAATGGTCTAGATGAGTCCGGGTTTGTGACTGCCACCCCTACCTAACCTAACCAAACCTATAAACGTTTCTACATTTGCCGATGATAAAGCTTGCCTTAGTATTTACGAAATCCCTCATGAGGAACCCCGATATCTTCAGTAACTTATTACCCAGCTGGAACTATGGTTGAATTTGTGGAAAATAAAAGTAAACGAACAGAGATGTGTTTAGGTATCATTTACCCTGCGAACAGACAATTATTCCTCCATTAGAACCAACAATCAAATTTTTTCTCATCATTCACAGGTGAAATACCTTTGTATACATCTTGATCGACGGCTTAGATGAAAACACCATATTTACTCACAGCTTACACAAATGAAACTTAAATTAACTTAGATACATTGGCTGATTGGTAGAAGTTCAACTCTCAGGCTAGATCGTAAGCTTTTAATATACAAGTCACTTTTGAAACCTATATGGTGCTACGGAATCCAGCTATGAGGCACTGCTTGCGCTTCAAATTAAGGGTAAATCCAATGACGGCAAAAGAAAATTTTAAGGTTAGTAGCATCGGTTCCATGGTACATAAAAAAATTCAAATTTACATCGTGATTTAAATATGCCGCTAGTGACTGAAAAAATTTGCAAAATACGCTGGCAAGTATTTAAAAAACTCGAGTCTCATCCGAATTCACCTCGTAATATCTTGAATTTCACTGAATACATTCGCTTAAAACAAAAGGATACTAATACGCAACACTCCAGATGATTTTCTTGAAAATATTTTTGTGCTTAGTACGACATTTATTTATTATTAATTACTATCACTAAGTTTATGTCCGGCACTGGTTGTTCCTATTAATTATATTTAGATTTAATAATTTAATTTGAGGACACAATAAATAAGCATTAGAATGCAAAAAAAAAATTTACCACCCTTCAACAAATACAGAGACAGTGCTGTATTAGCATCTGCGCCGGAATAAAACCAAGTCAACTTATGCAATATACAGCTTAAATATGAGGCGGCATTGCCCGCCACAAGACTGATGGTAATGGGTGAATAACGAACAGGAAAACATACTAAAGTGTAATAAATATTTTACCTAGGAGAAACGTTACTAATTAGATATGTACAAAGTAACTGTATTACCATAACATCTGAAAGTATGGAATGGGAGAGAGAGTGACTGAAATTCTCTGCGGGAACCCAAATAGTGAAAAGCAAATAGAGACTTTAAATTTAAAAATGCCAACAGTTCAGAATTTTGAGCTTAAAACTCAAATACCGCTCATGGGTGATATTGATGATACAATATGCAGAACTTGAGAGTTAAATGATGAAATCTCGAACATCACTTCTGTCACTATCCAGCATTAATTCAAATTAGAATACAAATCTTTCACCTGAAAAAATATACCAATTAACTAATATCCTAGGATTTCACAATGGAAAACCCCAAGAAAGTATATTGAGAAAACTAGATTCATTAATAAATTTGAGAGGTTTTTATGGTTTTAATTGATCATCTACTAATATCACTTCTTATGAGCGCACAACATGCAGTAAGTGTAAACCGAAACGGATTTTGTGAATATTGATTACCGCTCTTTCAACTTAACGTACCATATTAATCATGCACATGCCTGTTTGATTCTTTATTTTTTAGTTTACTTAAGACAAAGAAAAAATTTTGTAAAGCTGAAATTGCGAAAGAGCATATCGAAATCTATAAGAATCATTAATTTCTAATACTACTCAAAAATAATCTATATAACCAAATTTTTTTTTAATACATAACAAATAATTGAAATGCAATTTAGTCAGAAGAACAATTTAATTAAAAAAATCAAAACATGATCATGTAGAAACAGCCCAATGCAGTTTTAAAAGAACTAAATTGAAAATTTAGTATTTCCAAATGTACCGCAGACCCATTAACGAAAATTAATTAAGTTCACCAAAATACTAAAGCTCTCTGCGTTTGAATATTCCTCTCTGCGTTTGAATATTCCTGGATGTAAAAGCTTTATATAAACATATTTGTCTGCGTGAAATTTATTTGCTGGTGGTTAAGCGATGTCTATATGCATTTCATTGTTGCTTTAACAAATCGTAATTGACTTCAACCACACATTTTGAACAGTCACAAACCTCTTATCTTATGCACAGACTTTCATAAACTATTTGAGAATTCACAAATATTAATATTTTTGAAAATCACAAAAGAAAAATAAGCATAGTAGGCTTAGTAACTTATACAAAACCCAGCAAATAAATTTTATTCGATATGAATCTATTTTATCTTTCTACACCTTTATACAATTAGAAATCCATTGGATAACAATAAAAGTATTTATAGGCAAAATGAAAAATAATATTTTAATGAAACATTCAAGAGATTTATTATTCGACATATTGTCATAATTATATTATAAGTGAAATTTATTTGCTGGTGGTTAAGCGATGTCTATATGCATTTTATTGTTGCTTTAACAAATCGTCAGTAGACTTCAACCACTCATTTTGAACAGTTACAAACCTCTTATCTTATGCACAGACTTTCATAAACTATTTGAGAATTCACAAATATTAATATTTTTGAAAATCACAAAAGAAAAATAAGCATAGTAGGCTTAGTAACTTCTACAAAACCCAGCAAATAATTTTTATTCGATATGAATCTATTTTATTTTGCCTATAAATACTTTTATTTTTAACCAATGGATTTCTAATTGTAAAAAGGTGTAGAAAAATAAAATAGATTCATATCGAATAAAAATTATTTGCTAGGTTTTGTATAAGTTACTAAGCCTACTATGCTTATTTTTCTTTTGTGATTTTCAAAAATATTAATATTTGTGAATTCTCAAATAGTTTATGAAAGTCTGTGCATAAGATAAGAGGTTTGTGACTGTTCAAAATGTGTGGTTGAAGTCTACTGACGATTTGTTAAAGCAACAATGAAATGCATATAGACATCGCTTAACCACCAGCAAATAAATTTCACTTATAATATAATTATGACAATATGTCGAATAATAAATCTCTTGCATATTTGTCTGAGAATTTCTTTATGTCTTATCAAAAAGTACCACGTTGTAAATTTGGTTATTTTATATATGATAATTACCTTTAGAGTTTAATAGTGTAAATAAAACATGATCTGGTGATGTAGTAGCTCGCCAGCGCAATACACTTGTAATCAGTTGCTGCTGAAAGGAAAAAAACAGGCTGTTTAATATCTTCTAAAACATTTTAAAATAAGTTAAGATATGTAAACAAGAATAAGGTAATACAAGTTTTACCGGAAAAAAAGAAACATTAAATTATTTTTAATGTGTTCGTACTTAAAAATGTTACCAACTTGCATGAAGTTTTATTAATTTATTTAATTTTTTCAAGTCTATGGACAGTAAATCCTTTCAGACTACGATGTCAAATTTTTCTTAGTAACCAAGATTAATAACTTCCGTACAAGTGTTCCATTTCTAATACTCCTGGAAAATACTATACTCTTAATATATATATGTCGGAGTATTGAATGTATTTTGTATATAAAACGTTTACATGGTTCTAACTTTTTCACGAGCTTGGACATGGCTTTAGGATTTTATCAAATACCTATTCATTCTGACTCGGTTAAGTACACAGCTTTTGTAACACCTGATGGTCAATATGAGTTTTTGACAATGCCATTTGGACTTAGAAATGCACCATCGGTTTTTCAGCGTGCGGTAATGAATGCTTTAGGTGATTTAGTTAATTCGTTTGTTGTTGTCTACATGGATGACATTTTAATTGTAGCTTCTAATGCTGAAGAAGCATTGGAAAGACTCTGCATCGTACTCCAGGTGCTCACCGACCAGGGATTCTCACTGAATTTGAAAAAATGTTATTTTCTTAAACAGAAAGTACAATACCTCGGTTTTGAAGTCAGTGCGGGAAAGATAAAGTCAAACCCTAAGAAAATTGAGGCCTTGACTGCGTTGCCTCCACCCGAAACTGTTACTCAATTGCGCCAATATATAGGACTTGCATCCTACTTTAGAAAGTTTGTCCCTAAATTTTCTCAGATTATGGCCCCATTGTATTCTTTAACGTATAGCAAGAGAAAAATTTATTGGAAACCCGTGCATGAAGCTTTAAGACAACAGATTATAACAGTTTTGACTTCTGAGCCTGTATTGGTTATATTTGATCCTTCGTGCCCAATAAAACTTCATACGGATGCTAGTGCTATTGGATATGGTGCTGTTTTAATGCAGAAAAAAAGATGCGAAGAGTTTTGTGGTTGCCTACTATAGCAAGAGAACTTCGGTCGCTGAATCTAAGTACCACTCTTACGAATTAGAAACCCTTGCTGTTGTCAACGCCATTAAGCATTTTCGTCACTTTTTACACGGGCGTAGATTTGTTGTTGTTACTGACTGTAACTCCTTACAAGCTTCGCGAAAAAAGCTTGATCTTACTCCTAGAGTGCATAGATGGTGGGCTTTCTTACAGGCATTTGATTTTGAAGTTGTCTATAGAAAAGGGAACAGCATGTGTCATGCGGACTTCTTTTCAAGGAATCCACTGCCTTCATCTGATAGAGTGTATAAAAAAGTTGAACCCAAAATCGTTAACATAGCCGAACTGGCTGATAATTGGCTTTTGGCAGAGCAACAGCGTGACGACGAAATTGTCCGATTTAAGTGAAGGTAAACTTCATGATGATATATCTAAGACTTATGACATCCGATCAGGAGTCCTTTGTCGAAAAGTGCAACGGAACGGTAGGTCACTATGCTTGCCAATAGTTCCCAGATCTTTGAGATGGTCAATTATCAATAACACTCACGAGTCTCTGATGCATTTGGGCTATGAGAAAACTCTGGAGAAGGTCTACGAGAATTACTGGTTCGAGAATATGTCCAAATTTGTGCGAAAATTTGTGGATAACTGCGTGACATGTAAGATTTCCAAGTCTCACTCAGGGAAAATTCAAGCCGAGTTGCATTCTATTCCTAAGATTGCTATCCCTTGGCACACTTTACACATCGACGCGACTGGGAAACTGAGTGGAAAAAGTGATAGAAAAGAGTACGTCTTTGTATTGATTGACGCGTTCATGAAATACGTTCTGTTACATCATACAATTAATATAGACACACTTAGTAGTATTGCAGCATTAAGATATGCTATCTCTTTATTTGATGCTTTAATAAGAGTTATTGCATATCAAGGTCGTTGTTTCGCGAGCCGAGAGTTTAAGGAATTTTGTAGTACACACAATATTAATTTACATTTAATTGCAACAGGTAGTGCTCGTGCGAACGGTCAAGTTGAGCGTGTAATGAGTACGTTAAAGAATATGCTCACGGCAGTTGAGACAGGTAATCGCACCTGGCAGGATGCTCTTCCTGATGTTCAATTAGCCTTGAATTGTACTCAAAGTCGTGTTACTAAACATAGTTTGTTGGAATTGCTTATAGGTAAGGTAGCTAGACCTATCGAAATGCTAGTGTCTGATGAAATTGAACCATTGGTAAACCTTGATGAAGTTCGAAATGAGGCCATTTGTAACATAGAAAAATATGCTTGTTATGATAAGATCAGATTTGATAGTACTAAGTCTAGATTGGACAATTTTGTTGTAGGTGACTTGGTGTTACTACAAAACGAGGAGCGCAATCAGACAAAGCTTGATCCAAAATACAAGGGTCCATTTAGAGTGATGGAAGTTTTGGATGGTGACCGATATGTAGTTAAGTCTTTAAGTTGTAATCGAATGTATAAGTATGCTCGCGATCGTATAAGGCGAATGCCAGAAGGTTATGTCCCTATTGATATTGACTGTAATATTGATGAAGCTAGTTAAGTTTTCTGTTAATAATGTATGATTAATGTAAAATAAAAATGTGAAAATATAATACGCATTTTTGTTGTTGATGATGATTGCATTGCTGAATAGAAGCAATGGTGTGAGTTGGAAATTAATATCACCGGATAGAGGTGGTAATAATTGTTTGTGCCGGATGAGGGCGTGGTAGTATCACTGGATGGAAGTGATGGGTCAATTCAGGTTTCTGTTTGGATAATGTCACTGGAGAGAAGTGATAATGGTTTTATAAGTAATTGGATAGAAAATACTGAAGTCATCAATGTGTATTACATTTGAAATAAATGTTGTGTAGTGCAGTATCGTATGGCAGGTACATGGCAGATGGAATTTTAATGAGCGATAGTCTAATACGATGGTATGGTGTGTATGGTTAGATATGACTGTGGTTGATTTGTTTTATGGGATATAAAACGGTAATAGATGTTAAGAATGTGGTTAGATCGTACAATTTTGTTTTGTTAAGTAAAGGTTTATTCTGGTCAGAATTGACCGAGTGGTTGAGCAAGATACTCCTTGGAGTTCTGTTTCTCATTTCAGATGGATTGCACGAGGACGTGCAAAACGCCAGGATGGCCGTGTCGGAGTATTGAATGTATTTTGTATATAAAACGGCAAGCGTTGACTGTTATGTCAAGCTGGGGCAGAATCGACTGGCGCTACTGAAAAAAAGAGAAGGAATTGAGAAGGCGGAAGAACAGTTGCGAAGCAGTAGTGGCGAGCTCGAGACTGCCTCGTTGAATTAATAAAAAAATAAATAAATATTAAAAATATTTGAATTTCATTTGAAGTCTTATTGGAAATAATTTGAAGTTTATATAAATTTTCTAAATATATTGAAAAAACATGGAAAATTATAATTCTGAAAAGAATATTCCTACTAATTCGATATATATATATATGTGACGCGCAAAATAGAAAGGGACCTAAGGGTAAAAACCGGTTTAAGGAGAGCCATTTTAAAGATTTAAATATGTGTATTCTTGGTATACCATCACTGAATAAAACGCGCATATCTCTGGAAGGGAACACTTTTGGGGCATGGGATCGGTCTCATTCGATGCTCAAATGTTGTCCACTTCAAAAAAAAAAAAAAGTGAAAATTGATTTTTTACCCTTAGGTGCGCTGTCACATATGTACAAAAGTACAATTTCATTGAAAGAACTTCAAATAGGAGTGTACAAATAATACAATGCAGTTTTAAAAGAAGAAGAATAATTGACGGGTAGGAGCGCTGAAGGGGGCGTATAAACTCCGGAATTTAAATGTCCTTCAGACAAATGTATCATACTACAGGAAAAGATATCTGCCATTTTTTTTTCAAACAAGCACAACCCGCGAAGTGATTATCTTGTCAGCAGAAAACACCCAGCGTAGGACAGCATCGCTACTACTCAACCACATGGGCACCCAGTGAGAAACATACTAGCTTAGGTTTTATCGGATATTAAATAGAGCTATCCATATCCCAATTTAGTCCATCTAGCTTCCTATACCTATGAGTTAAGCAATATTGTTGCGGATGACCTGGAAAACGAGGAACCTTACTCAGGAACGTCGATATCTATAATTATAATATCTGTGGAATCCCACTCCCATCCTGATGGAGATGCTTCGAAGTTGCCTATCTTGTATCAGATTAAAACAGATGACAAACACAATGAGCCTACATGCGCAATTGAGAGAACACGCTCGCTAAGCTCTCATAAAACTAAGAACCTCATTAAATTCAATAGGAATCACTTGTCCACACTGGTCGAGCACTGCGCTTTTGAATTTCCTATGCCTCTCTCCCGCTCTGGAGGATCGAACTTCCTTGGCAGATTATCCTTCAGCAGCCTTTCCGAGTTATTGGAAATGAGGCTGAAAAAATTGCACATTTGTGTTAGGAGCAGCAGCTAGTACGGCCGGTGATCCCTATGGCATGTAAACACACATGACACATTTTCTCCACTCCCCTATCACCTAATATCTCTAATAATATTAGTGTTGTCATTCGAAGAAAAAATTTGAATATTGGAACAACTTACAATTTATAACAAAAAATTATTAAAATAATTTTTGTCGAATATTCGAACAATTTCCACAATTGCTTTGTGTAAAAAGTATTTAACATTTCATAACTTTTTAATTTCTTAAAAATAGTGAATTAATTTTAAATGTTTAGTTGAACTATAGTGAATTTTATTCAGAAATAATTTCTTAGCCAAGCTTAAGTTCAGTAATTTCAATTCTTATTGTTTCCAAAGAAGAGAAGAAAAATTAAATTAACGCAAATTTTTAATGAAATGGAATATGAGAAATATTGTGTATACAGTTATTGATTTACCTTTGGTAAACACATTTGTTAGTATCACTATTCATTTTCTGTTTATCCGTTTTTTTCATTTTTATATTCAGGTTAGCACGAAGTTATGTCACCCTACTTAAGTATGTTTAACTATTCACTACAATAATACTTACAGGTATGTACCGCCGGTATATCGAATAAGTAAAAATAAATAATGTGATGATCGTAAAAGATAAGCAAATTACAGATTTGCGTTAAATAGCTGATGTTAATAACAATCTCTACCCCAGTAGATAGACTTGGGTGCTGATGCAGTGCGTTGCTGCACAGAAAAATATCGGTATTTCCACCAGCTTATAGTCTAATTTAATTTTTCTTCTCTTCTTTAGAAACTCACATTAATTAATAAAAAATATTTCATTCAATAAGATTTTAAATTACTAAACTTAAACCCGACTAAGAAATTATTTCTGATTAAAATTTCTTAAAAATAGGATGTTAAATAATTAAATTACTCCAAATTATATATAATTGTCTAAGCTTGTTTATATATGTTATCTAAACGCATCTTTTTCTTTTTTGCTGGAAAAAGAATTAAAAAGTGTGTTACAATTCCTGATACAGATTTAAAAAACAACTATTGCTTTAGACCTAAGAATAATGATTTAATGAACGACTTAAAAAATCATCAAATGCTTTAATATTTGTGGAAAAAATTAAAAATTGCGAGATAAGATGATTTTGAGTTATTGAAACCTCTGAAGTACTTATATCCAAAATTACCCCTGGGCAAAATCTCAATTAAATTTTGCTATTTTTAAGGAAGTTGTGGCATAATTACCTGCTGCTTTTCTTTTTTCAATTTTTATATACATATATATATATATTTATATATATAAATTGAATTTATAGGAAGGAGGAATGAATCTTCCTTTCCTTTTTGATTTTACAAGTTATTTTCTAATTACTTATTAGTAAAACCAAAACCAAACGATGAACGTCCTAGTTGGATATTACTTTTTTACTGATTTATTTTGTAAGGGACAATTTGGACTATGAAAGTCTTAAAGTGTCCTCTCACTTATATTATTTATTATATAGAAATGAAATAAAAGTCCGCTTGATTTTATTTTTGGCTTTACTCGTTGAGTGATCATATGCGAATGAATTTTTATTTAAAATATTTTCTTGTATCACTTTTAAGTCTTAACATAACATAAAAAAATATCTAATACAGTTAATCATTTTGATTGAAAATCAAGTGATTCACATTTAAGTGCATTTTGCTTTACATTGCATTAAAATGACAAAGACAAAATACAAGTAAAAGAGAATATTGAGAATAATTTAAAGTAACGCTTTTTTTCATGCGTATTTTTATTTATTGTATCTTCAAAAAATGAACTAACAATAAGTCTTCAAATCTTAAATCTAGATATAATAATTACGCCCAACCAGTGTCAGGCATAAACTTAGTGATAGTAATCAATAATACATAAATATCGTATTAAGCACAAAAATATTTTCAAGCTGTTTCATCTGGAGTGTTGAGTATTAGAGCCATAGTGTCCCTCTTTTTTAAGCGGATGTGTCCAGTAAAATTCAAGATGTTACGAGCAAGTGGATTAGGATGAGACTCGAGTTTTGTTAAGTATTTGCCTGCGTATTTTTTAATTTCTTCAGTCACTAGTGGCATATTTAAATCACGATGTAAATTTGAATTTTTGATGTACCATGGAGCCGATGCTATTAGTCTTAAAATCTTGTTTTGCCTTCGTTGGATTCTCTCTATATTTTAAGCTGAAGCAGTACCTCATAGCTGTATTCCGTAGCACCATATGGGTTTCAAAAGCGACTTGTATATTAAAAGTTTACAATCTAGACTGAGTGTTGAATTTCTACCAATCAGCCAATGTATCTGAGTTAATTTAAGTTTCATTTGTGTTAGCTTTGAGTCAATATGGTGTTTCCATGTAAGCCGTCGATCAAGGTGTATACCAAGGTATTTTACATGTGAATGTTGAGGAACAACTTGATTGTTGATTCGAATTGGGGAACAAGTATCTCTTCGCAGAGTAAATGTTAGCTGAACACACTTTTGTTCGTTAACTTTAATTCTCCATAAGTTTAACCATAGTTCCAGCTGTGTAATATGTTCTTGTAGATATCGGGAAGCCTCGTGAGGGCTTTCGTTCATACTAAGGCAGGCTGTATCATCGGCAAATGTAGATGTATGGATATTGCTGCTCAAAGGCATATCACAAGTATAAATCAAATACAAAACTGGCCCCAATATGCTCCAATGTGGCACACCGGATGATATAAAGTCGAGCACACTCATGAAGTCTCCTTCAACAACCGTGAACTTCCGGGTAGTAATATAACTTTCCAATAGCTTTAGAAAATTTATTGGTAGATATGATTTCAATTTTAAAATAAGGCCTTCATGCCATACTTTATCAAATGCCTGAGAAACATCAATGAAGAGGGCAGAACAATATTTCTTTTCTTCAAATGTTCTTCTTATAAATTGAACCAATCTATGCGTTTGTTCAATGGTGCTATGCTGATTCCTAAAACCAAACTGATGGTCTGGTATGCACCCACTGCCAATTAGAATTGGGGACAATTTTATCATAAGCAGTTTTTCGAAAAGTTTAGACATTGTTGATAGTAGACTTATTGGCCTGTACGATTCAGCCTTGGTAAGGTCTTTGCCCGGCTTTGGAATCATTTTGACCTTGGCAAGCTTCCAGAGGTGTGGATAATACTCTAGTCTTAATATGGCATTAGAAATAAATAGAAGGATTATAATTGCAATACGTGGCAAATTCATCAACATCTTGTTACTAATTCCATCAATACCTGCAGCTTTCTTCGGGTTGAGTTCAGCAATTAGTTTCTGTGCGTCACGCATCTTAAACTTTAAGGGTCGAGGGGGTAGAGCAACTACACTCGGTAAATCAACAGCAGCAGTACATCTGTTTGGGGTAAATACGGATTTTAAATGCTTTGCAAACAAGTTACCTTTTTCCGTATTACTTCTTGCCCAACCTCCGGTAGAAGTGCGCAGAGGTGATTTAAACTCAACGGGTGTTTTAAGCTTTTTCGCAGCGCGCCACAACGAGTAATTAGATGCTGGTGTGACATCGAGGTTTTCCAGATAATTTTTAAGAGATGCAGTTTTTTCATATGCAAGTAACTCTTGGAGTCGTTTAGTGCACTCTTTATATGTGATTTTATGCTGGGGCGATCTGTGCTGTTGCCATTCCCGTCTAGCTCTTCTTTTTTCACATACGAGACGTTCAATATCCGTAGAATAAATTCTATTGAATCCAGTCTGCGGGTGGGAGGTAGAAGCATGTTCAGCAGCCTGCTTTATATTTTCGTTAAGATTCGCAATGTTAGATTCAATATCATCGGATGTTCATAGTATTATGTTTTCCGTGCAATGACTACGAAGATATTTTTTGAATCTCAGCCAATTAACACGATTGATCATCTTCACATATGGGTGAGGTAAATCACTTCTTAGTGGGTTACAGATTGTAACGATAGTGAGAGAGTGATCGGAGGAGAGATCTAAGGAAGCTTCGACATGAACTAAATCTCTAGAAATATTTTTCATGACTCCAAAATCTATAACATCCGGAATTTTTTGTATGTCTCTAGGCCAGTAAGTGGGCTCTCCACTTGAAATGACGTCCAAGCCCATTTTTGAAATTGTATTGAACAACGCTCTCCCTCTAGGTGTAATAAGGCGTGAACCCCAGAACGTATGTTTTGCATTGTAGTCTCCAGCTGCTACGAAACAAGGCCCAAGAGATTTGTAGAAATCCTCGTATTCATCCTCAGTGATTGAGAATCTTGGAGGGGAGTAAATTGATGATATAACGAAATTTGTACAAAAATTTTCAACGTAAATATTAGTTGCTTGCAGATGTTCTGCACAGATGTTATCAAGAATATAGTGCTTGAGTCTTGACTTTATTAAAATTGCTGATCCACCGCATGCTCTTCCTCTCGGGTCCTTAGTATCATATAAGGTGTAGCCATTCATTTGAAAAAGGCTTCCCGAATTCAAATGAGTCTCAGAAACTAACATTACATCAATATTTTTTTCCGAAAGGAAGTGCTCGAGCTCATTTTTGTGTTGGCGAATGCCGTTTGCGTTCCAGAAACATATTTTTAACGTGTTCATGGGTTGTTAATTAATGCTTGAAGCAGAGTATTCTGCATTCGCAGCATTTCTTGCATCATGCTAGTCATATTTGTAGTAAAGTTGTTTATAGTTTGCACCAGATTATCAATAGTGGCTTCAAGGCGACTGAAATTAAAGCTTGTGTTAGCATTTGTTAAATTACTTGGTGGGGACACTTTCTGCGTGGGAAAAGAATTTGTCTTAACAGCATCGGCATATGATACACGTGAAGTACTTGGTAGGCTCATTGGAGGAAAATTGGCGGAGAAAGCGTTTGCTGATTGAGCTGGAGCTAATTTAGGTTTTTGTCCCATAGTCTTTTTAACGAAAGAATATACAGGACATCCTCTGTAGTTAGCAGTGTGATTACCTCCACATTTACTATATTTTTTTTCAGCTTGATCTTTTGCCTTCGTACAGCTAGCCGAACCGTGCAATTCACCGCAGATAACACAAACTATAGGTAATTTGCAGTAAGTTTTTGTATGGCCATATTCTTGGCAGTTGTGGCACTGTACTGGACCTGAACGCTTACGTGGCTCTTCAACTGTGATTTTTCGGTGCAAGAGAAACTTTACGCTATAAATTGGATGGGTTTCATTATTTTTCAATTGTATGTCATTAGGCTCCAGTTCGACCCGAAATAGCGGTTGGGGGACCTTTCCTCTGTTAATTATATTAGTAACATTTTTAACCTTAAATCCTTTGTCGATAAGAGCATATTTTACTTCTTCGGGGTAAACTTATGAATCTATGCCCTTTAATAGTAATTGTAGGCCTTTAGCACTTTTAGGTTGATAGGTGTAAAAATTTGTTTTGTTTTTTTAAAATTCACTAATAATTTTCCAGAAATCTTTTTCATCATATATTTGGATCTTATTTTCATCAATATTACCTCGTTTAATTGGAATGATGTGAAAAGTATTTTCACCAATGGCAGACGATAGTTTTTTTAAAAGCGCGTTAGAGTTTTTTTCTCTCAGATAGATAGGTGGTGGCTTAAAAGACTTTTGCGATAATGCAGCGGGCTTGTCGTTATTGTATTGCTATATATATATATATATATATATATATATATATATATATATATATTATATATATATTGTGAAAATTGATTTTGACGATTAGTAGATGATGCACTGTTATCCCTAGACATCTTTGGAGCAGATGAAATTTTTGAAGAATTTGGGCTTCACCCACGCTATACCACAGTTATATACCTATCCATTCCGACTTGGACCTTGGGCTTAGTGCTACTGTTATCTATAGTGATAACCTTGTTAAGTGATGTATACGAGCCCGAAGGGGATGATATCACTGACTTATATGAAGAAGTACTAGGCAATTGTAATGTTAACGAATCACTAGTTGGCATTGGACAAAGCGAAGTTGATCGCTGACGAAAAAGTGGATTTGCTGTTAGAAAAAGACTATCATCATATTTTTTATTTTTATTGTTAACATTAAGAGCTTCAGAACTCACAGTAAATAACGCATTAAAGTCAAAATACATACATATTTGTTGTAATGAGATTTCAATATACAATGAGAACAATATTATGAACGTTTAAATGAGTCGAAGTTATTTTAAATACATATATAGATTAACTAACAGTCGATAAAAAATATCTTTATGCACTATGTTAAGGAAAATAAACAAATTTAGCTATAAGTTCATTCGTAACAGGGTTGCCACAATTTTTGTTTTTTCCCGGTTTTAAATTCCCAAACTTGGACTATCTCCACCATCAACAATCTACTCATCTCCTGATCTTTAAAATATCTATACTATCATCTTTATTCGATACTTATTTTTAGCACTCTATCTCTCTCTATCCCTTTTCTCTAAATAACTATCTCTTTCTGTCTATCACTATCCCCCACTTATTACTTAACCATAAATATTTTTGATTAGCCTTCTTGAAGTCATCACCACTACTTTTAAGATAATTTTCAATTAAACATTCAAATTGATAACAACTAAATAGAAAATGGACTCCACCAAAAATCTAACATCAAGATTTAATTCTTTAAAAAACAAAACCGTAATTCATAAAAAGTAGCTTGAAACATCAATTAAATACAATATTCAAAATGTAAAACGTGGAACAACAAAATATGGACCAACACTAAAAGTTGAATTGGAAAACAAAATAATGTTCCTGCCTAAACGATACAATACTTTAACTGATGAAAAAATTAAGGATCTCTCGAGCGGATTATATTACTTGAGTAGAGAAGGCGAACGAAACTTAATCCTTGAAAGTGAGCTGAGTGAATTTTTGGTTCAAAATTCACAGTATCCTATTTGGCAATGAAATAAATTAAGTCTGTATTTAATTATATATAAAAAGACATTAATTAAAGAGTTTTGTAAAATATAAATGATTGTGTTTTACTTAATATTTTTAATTATTTCATAAAGAAATTTAAGACATAAATGACCACAGGTAAATGTATTAAAATTCTGATGTTGATAATAGTTGTATTTTATATTTTTTTACCAAGATATTTGACTACTTGCAAAGGAGGTTGTAAGTTTCCAAAGCTGTCGAAATATTCTTTTTCATTGCTGTTTTTATAATATGCTACCCTATGTGTACCAGGTCCTGTTGATTCATCTAAATTGATTATTCCACATTATGTTTTCTTTAATCGTTTTGGTAGAATATTCAACATGATAACTAATCTAAAATATGTAATATTTATAGAGAAACATCTAAGGTCCACATCAGATAGTGGTCTGCGGAGTAGCATCTCTAAGAGTTTTTTGATTCTTCTTTGTACTAAACCATAACCCTTTTTATATGGTTTTAAGTAAAGTCCTTTTCCAACTGCTATAGACTCCATCGCTCTATTATGTTTAGTTGCTTCATCAAGTTGATTTTTTGCATTCTTTGTTGCATTTACAGCTTTAGCTATAGCAGCACTTCCAGTTGTTAGACTACCAATTGCATCCAGAGCAGTTAAAATCGGTATTAGAGGTAAAAAAACCACCAATTTTTGGGACACGTATCACACGTGGTACTATAATTTGAGATTTTCTTCCTTTTAATGACTTGTTAATAGTTTTTCGTGCAATTTAAATAGCTGAGTTAATATATAATGGTTTTTCCTTTTTTAGTATTTTTGTTGCAGCTCTAATTGATGTACTAAATAGTTTTTAACCATTTCGTTTGTTCTTTTTAACATTTTTCTTTTTCTTTTGAAGATTTGGCTTGATTTTATGGTTAAGCAATTGTCTATATGCATTTCGTTCCTGCTTTTGGAACTCATCAGTAGACTTCAACCCAAAAAATTTTTGAATTTAGTTACCAAACTTCGTATGTTTATAGTAAGACTCTTAATACTATATTGAGAATCACAGTATACAAACATAATAAGTTTGAAAGCTTCAAACATCAAACAAAAATCTTTACAAAACAAGCATCTTTATTCGATTGTGCATCTATTTTATTTTCCACCACATTTTTACCATTAGCTGCCACATTGGGCATTAATAGAAGTATTAAAAAGCAAAAAGAAAAATAAAACATTTATTTTCATATTTGAAATACCGAAGTATATTTATTTGACATAGTCTTTATTTATTTAATTTGAAGATTTGGCTTGTTTTTATGGTTAAGCAATTGTCTATATGCATTTCGTTCCTGTTTTTGCAACTCATAAGTATATGCTTCTTTTGTAAAGATTTTTGTTTGAAGCTTTCAAACTTAATATGTTGTACATGTGTGGCATATTTAAATCACGATGTAAATTTGAATTTTTGATGTACCATGGAGCCGATGTTATTAGTCTTAAAATCTGGTTTTGCCTTCGTTGGATTCTTTCTATACTGGAAGCTATAGCAGTACCCCATAGCTGTATTCTGTAGCACCATATAGGTTTTAAGAGCGCCTTGTATATTAAAAAGTTTACAATCTAGACTCAGCGTGGAATTTCTACCAATCAGCCAATGTACTTGAGTTAAATTTAGTTTCATTTGTGTTAGCTTAGATTCAATGTGGTGTTTCCATGTAAGCCGTCGGTCAAGGTGTATACCAAGGTATTTCACATGTGAGTGTTGAGGAACAATTTGATTATTGATTCTAATGGGGGAACAATTATCTTTTCGTAGGGTAAATGTTACCTGAGCACACTTCTGTTCGTTTACTTTTATTCTCCATAAGTTTAGCATTAGTTCCAGCTGGGTAATATGTTACTGAATATATCGAGATGCCTCGTGAGAGTTTTCGTGCATACTAAGGCAGGCTGTATAATCGGCAAATGTAGATGTGTGGATGTTACTGCTCACAGGCATATCACAAGTATAAATCAAATACAAAACTGGCCCCAGTATATTCCCCTCTGGCACACCGGATGAGATTGATTCGGGCACACTCATGAAGTCTTCTTCCACAACAGTGAACTTCCACGCAAGAATATAACTCTGTAAAAGATTAAGAATGTTTATTGTAGATATGTCTTCAATTTTAAAATTATGCCTTCATGCCACACTTTATCAAATGGCTGAGAAACATCAATAAAGAGGGCAGAACAATATTTCTTGTCTTCAAATTTTCTTCTTATAAATTGAACCAATCTATGCGTTTGTTCAATGGTGCTATGCTGACTTCTAAAATAAAATTGATGATCCGGTATGCACGCATTATCAGTTAGAATTGGGGACAATTCTATCATGAGTAGCTTTTCGAAGAGCTTTGATATTGTTGACAGTAAACTTATTGGCCTGTATGACTCAGCCTTGGTAAGATCTTTGCCCGACTTTGGAATCATTTTGAACTTTGTAAGCTTCCAGTGGTGTGGATAATACTCCAGTCGTAAAATGGCATTAAAAATGAATAACAGTATTCTAATTGCAATACGAGGCAACTTCATCAACATCTGATTACTAATTTCATCAATACCCGGAGCTTTCTTTGGGTTAAATTCAGCAATTAGTTTTTGGGCCTCATGCATCTTAAATACGGATTTTAAATGCTCAGCAAATATGTTACCTTTTTCAGTATCGCTTCTTGCCCAACCTCCGGTAGAAGTGCGCAGAGGTGGTTTAAACTCAAGGGGTGCCACAAATAGTAATTAGATGCTGGTGTGACATCGAGGTTTTCCAGATAATTTGTTAGAGATGCAGTTCTTTCAGATGCAAGCAACTTTTGGAGTCGTTTCGTGCACTCTTTAAACCTGATTTTATGCTGGGGCGATCTGTGCTGTTGCCATTCCCGTCTAGCTCTTCTTTTTTCACATACGGGACGTTCAATATCCGTAGAATAAATTCTATTAAAGGCAGTCTTCGGGTGGAAGGTAGTAGCATGTTCAGCAGCCTGCTTAATATTTTCGTTCAGATTCGCAATGTTAGATTCAATATCATCGGATGATATTTTTTGAATCTCAGCCAATTAACACGATTGATCATCTTCACATATGGGTGAGGTAAATCACTTCTTAGTGGTTTACAGATTGTAACGATACTGGGAGAGTGATCGGAGGAGAGATCTAAGGAAGCTTCGACATGAACTAAATCTCTAGAAATATTTTTCATGACTCCAAAATCTATAACATCCGGAATTTTTTGTATGTCTCTAGGCCAGTAAGTGGGCTCTCCACTTGAAATGACGTCCAAGCCCATTTTTGAAATTGTATTGAACAACGCTCTCCCTCTAGGTGTAATAAGGCGTGAACCCCAGAACGTATGTTTTGCATTGTAGTCTCCAGCTGCTACGAAACAAGGCCCAAGAGATTTGTAGAAATCCTCGTATTCATCCTCAGTGATTGAGAATCTTGGAGGGGAGTAAATTGATGATATAACGAAATTTGTACAAAAATTTTCAACGTAAATATTAGTTGCTTGCAGATGTTCTGCACAGATGTTATCAAGAATATAGTGCTTGAGTCTTGACTTGATTAAAATTGCTGATCCACCGCATGCTCTTCCTCTCGGGTCCTTAGTATCATATAAGGTGTAGCCATTAATTTTAAATTAGCTTCTCGAAGTCAAATGAGCCTCAGAGACCAGCAGTACATCAATATTTTTTTCCGAAAGGAAGTGCTCGAGCTCATTTTTGTGTTGGCGAATGCCGTTTGCGTTCCAGAAACATATTTTTAACGTGTTCATGGCTTGTTAATTAATGCTTGAAGCAGAGTATTCTGCATTCGCAGCATTTCTTGCATCATGCTAGTCATATTTGTAGTAAAGTTGTTTATAGTTTGCACCAGATTATCAATAGTGGCTTCAAGGCGACTGAAATTAAAGCTTGTATTAGCATTTGTTGAATTACTTGGTGGGGACACTTTCTGCGTGGGAAAAGAATTTGTCTTAACAGCATCGGCATATGATACACGTGAAGTACTTGGTTGGCTCATTGGAGGAAAATTGGCGGAGAAAGCGTTTGCTGATTGAGCTGGAGCTAATTTAGGTTTTTGTCCCATAGTCTTTTTAACGAAAGAATATACAGGACATCCTCTGTAGTTAGCAGTGTGATTACCTCCACATTTACTATATTTTTTTTCAGCTTGATCTTTTGCCTTCGTACAGCTAGCCGAACCGTGCAATTCACCGCAGATAACACAAACTGTAGGTAATTTGCAGTAAGTTTTTGTATGGCCATATTCTTGGCAGTTGTGGCACTGTACTGGACCTGAACGCTTACGTGGCTCTTCAACTGTGATTTTTCGGTGCAAGAGAAACTTTACGCTATAAATTGGATGGGTTTCATTTTTTTTCAATTGTATGTCATTAGGCTCCAGTTCGACCCGAAATAGCGGTTGGGGGACCTTTCCTCTGTTAATTATATTAGTAACATTTTTAACCTTAAATCCTTTGTCGATAAGAGCATATTTTACTTCTTCGGGGTCAACATATGAATCTATGCCCTTTAATAGTAATTGTAGGCCTTTAGCACTTTTAAGTTGATAGGTGTAAAAATTTGTTTTGTTTTTTTCAAATTCACTAATAATTTTCCAGAAATCTTTTTCATCATATATTTGGATCTTAGCTTCATCAATATTACCTCATTTAATTGGAATGATGTGAAAAGTATTTTAATCAATGGTCGACAATAGTTTTTTTTAGAAGCGCGTTAGAGTTTTTTCTCTCAGATAGATAGGTGGTGGCTTAAAAGACTTTTGCGATAATGCAGCGGGCTTGTCGTTATTGTCTTGCTATAGTGAAAACCGATTTTGACGATTAGTAGATGATGCACTGTTATCCCTAGACATCTTTGGAGAAGATGAAATTTTTGAAGAATTTGGGCTTCGCCCACGCTTTACCACAGTTATATACCTATCCATTCCGACTTGAACCTTGGGCTTAGTGCTACTGTTATCTATAGTGATAACCTTGTTAAGTGATGTATACGAGCCCGAAGGGGATGATATCACTGACTTATATGAAGAAGTACTAGGCAATTGTAATGTTAACGAATCATTAGTTGGCATTGGACAAAGCGAAGTTGATCGCTGACAAAAAAGTGGGTTTGCCGTTAGAAAAAGACTATCATCATATTTTTTATTTTTATTGTTAACATTAAGAGCTTCAGAACTCACAGTAAATAACGCATTAAAGTCAAAATACATACATATTTGTTGTAATGAGATTTCAATATACAATGAGAACAATATTATGAACGTTTAAATGAGTCGAAGTTATTTTAAATACATATATAGATTAACTAACAGTCGATCAAAAATATCTTTATGCACTATGTTAAGGAAAATAAACAAATTTAGCTATAAAAATAATTTATTTAAATGAAATGTAACATGTGAATTTATACAAAATGAAATAGAATATATAAAAAATTATATAAATGTTGTTCCCTTACACTTGCTCTCACGTTCGGATCTTCGATTTGCTGAATACGTTTAGTGGGTTGTTGAATTGTTGTGATTTGTTGTGTTGCTGGTTGTTGTATTGTTGTTTGTCTTATGATTTGTTGTGTTGCTGGTTGTTGCATTGTTGTTTATGATACTATCTGATGTGTTGTTTCTGCTAGTGTTTTTTGGTCGTCCTCTACGTTTTACTGCATAAATTGGCTCTTCAATATTCCCTTCATACAACGTTAAATCTGAGGAGTGATATGTTGATAGAGGTACACTAGGATTATGGATTTCTGCAATGGTATAACATGATGATCCCCTTTTATTAATGATTACGTACGGGCCATCTCTTCGTGGTGTAAATTTTGCAGTTAAATTTTTGTCTTTCTTTGCTTAAAATGTGTGTTGAAATCAATACTTTATCTCCAACTTTACAATTTTGTTGAGGTTTTCGTTTCAAGTCTGCGTATAGCTTGTTTTTATCCTGCATTTGCTCTTCTGTTTCTCTTGCCAATTCAAGAGTGTCAGAAAGTCGAATTAGATGTGGCGTGATTTGAGGTACAAAGTTTTCAGCATTAACAATTGCTTTCAGATAATTTTGGACTTCAAAGGCAGATCTTAGTTCATGTCCAAAAGTTAAATAGGCGGCAGTGTCTCCAGTTGTTGCACATTTAGCTGTATTCATGGCTTATCTTATGGATGGCAAATTCAGATCCCAGGTAGTATGACTTTTGCCGACACAAATAGATAGTTGTAGTTTTAAATCTTTGTTTTTCGTTCTACTGGATTAGCTTCCGGGTGATATACAGGAGTAAACGATTGGTGAATACCAAGACAGTATGGCAGTTTCCGCATTACTACTGAAATAAATTGAAACGTATTATCTGAATGTAATCTTCTAGAGATTCCAAATCTTAAAAAAATGTCAGTTAATAATATTTCTGCGCAATTTTCGGCTGAGGTGACTTTTAGTGAAAATAGTTCTATCCAACGGCTACATAAGTCCTCAACAATTAGTACACACTGGTTACTTTGCGGTGTCCTTGGTAATGAACCAAATAAATCGACTGCGATGATTTCAAATTTACGATTACTGCACACAGTTTGAAGAAGTCCAACAGGTTTCATCTTTGTGGGCTTATAGCGTTTATATTCGATGCATGATTTACAATAATCTGTTATTTCAGCTCTCATTTTCGGTCAATAAAAGTGTGGCGTTATTCGATTGATTGTTCTGTCGATTCCGTAGTGACCAGCTGTAGGACTATCATGGTAGTTAAAAAGAACCATACATACCATACATAGAGTTTGGTATTACCAGTTGTCCATTTTCCGAATCTTCTGACGACCTATACAAAACACCATCTAGCATTATATAGTCTATATTGGTATATCTTAAAACATTTTCGTCATTATTTTGAAATTAATTTTTTATTGATTTTAAATCAGGATCTTCCATTTGCGCTTTTCTAAAATCATTAGCTCCATTTCTTGGAAAATCAACGTATATTGTCATGCACTCACATTTTACATCATTGTGTGATTTTAGGGAGCATGGTGGCCATGATAAGGTGTCCGCTACAGCATTTTGACGACCAGGCGTGGATTTAAACTTTATATTATACGTTTGTAATTGTAATGCCCATCTTGCAAGGCGACCTGTAGGAGTTTTTAGGCTAAATAACTATTTAAGAGCTTGATGGTCAGTAAGAATTAAAACTTAACTTCTGACCCTTCTATATAGCCTCTGAACTTTTGAACTGCCCAAACAATTGATAAGGCTTCACGTTCCGTAGTGGAATAGTTTTTATCTGCTGGAAGAAGAAGACGCCTTACATATTCAATTACGTGTTCAGATTGCTTCTCCCCTGGAGTAAGGCAGCTCCAATCGCATAATTACTTGCATCTACTTTTATTACAAAAGGCATATCTTCATTTACTTGTTGTAAAATTGGAGGTGATGTCAAAAGTTTTTTTAATGTGTCAAAGGTATTTTCTTCCTTTTCAGACCACTTCCAAACTGCGTTCTTTTTTGTTATATCTGATAACGGTATAAATATTTGATATATTTGCAAAAAGGATAGTACAGCTTTTGCGTTTCGAGGAGTTTGTCTCATCAAAATGGCTTTTGGCTTTTAAGGGTCAACTTTTAATCCATCTGCTGTAAGTATGTGTCCCAGATATTTTATCACACGTGTTTGTTTTTTGTTGTCCGAGTGATCTTGTTGTGGTCCGTGATCAATTATATACAAATTTGTTATCGTCCGCGTTTAATTAAAAATCAATATGCATACATCAATACATACAATAAATAATCAAAAATAACAGTTATAAAAACAAAATTAGGGAACATTAAACCAAACTTCAATTAATATCAACATCAGCAAATTTAAATATATAAAACCAAAATAAAACAAAAAAATGAAATAACACCAATATAACAAAAAGAAACAACAAAATAAACATACCTACATACATACATACCTACACAAAATATCAGTGTTGGCATTACATACCAGTGCTGGCACAGTGTTGCCATTCCCAGGCCGAGACCAGGGCTTTTATGACCCTTTTATGTCATTGTGTTTTCTCCCCATCTCCCCCTCATATCCTGAACTAATTTAATTCTGTGGTACTGGCGCCTTTCCGTTGGCTGCTGGTGGACTGTTCAGTGATGAAGGTATAACACTGATCACTGAGCAGTCATTACAACAGTGATCAACGTGACTGGAGTCAGGGCTGCAGATATAACATTTGATTTAAATTTTCGCGCGTTATTACTATGACAGATAAATTCAAAATTGACTTCTGCAACATACGGGGTCTAAGATCGAATTTTTTCTCTGTATATGCACACATTTGTCTCCATCGGCCGGATGTTTTCGCCTTATGTGAGACCCAGGTGACTGAGAATGTTGACCCACAGGATTTTCAGATACCTGGTTATCACCTACTTTCGCTTTTTAATTTTCATCGGGGACTTGAGTAGTAGGGAACTGGGCATTCGGCCCCAATTTAAATTGTAAAATTTTCAAATTTTAATTACCCAAATTTCAAAATTCTTGGAAATTTGTGAAATTTGATACCTACGAGGGTGGTTCAATAAGTCCGTCCAATTTTTTGTTGATATAAGGAGTTTTTTGTTTACATAAGGGGCCATCCATATATTACGTAACGCCCTTGGGGGGGGGGGTTCGAGTTTTGTTATGATTTGTTACGGGATGGTAGGGGGGTCTGTAAAATTGTTACGTAACATAAATTTTACTAATTTCGTACAAAAACACTTCGATTTTTCATTTATTTATGTATTTAATTTATCAAAGAAATACATAATAAATCAAGAATCATGAGTGTTAAATAGATATAGATATATGCATATACATATGTATGTACATAAATACATAATTGTTATTATTTATATTTTGCAAGCTTATTTGATTTTTGTCTACGCACTGTGTTAGTCTAACAGAAAATAAAAATAAAGGAACAAAAGTATTCGAATTCCCGAATATTCGTCCATTCTCAATTACTTGCATTTTCCCATAAATAAAATAAACAAATGCATAAATCCTAAACGAAACTTAAGAAAATGCCATAAAATGTCGAAATGATTTAATAACAGTAAGTAGTAGGGAAGTAGCGGTTCGTGGCCAATTAAAATTGTGGGCTGAAATTGTTAAATTGTGGCTGAAATTGTTAAATTTGGGTAATTAAAATTTGAAAATTTTAAAATTCTTGGAAATTTGATACCTACGAGGGTGGTTCAATAAGTCCGTCCGATTTTTTATTTACATAAGGAGTTTTTTGTTTACATAAGGAGTTTTTTTATTATTACTACATACGAGGGCGGTTCAGTAAGTCAGGTTTTTTATGACCGTGGGAATTTATATGTATGTATGTTTGTGGGGTGGATTAAGGGGTTTCATAAGATTAATATTTCATAAGTATACATGTATGCCGACTGGAAAATCATGAAAATGATTTTTCCTAATACCAACGGGAAAATCATGAGATGATTTTTCCTAATTAATTAATTTTTCCTAATGCCGACGGCAATGCATGATAATTTTTCCTAATGCCTACGGCAATGCATGATTATTTTTCCTAATGCTGACGGCAATGCATGATTATTTTTTTTCAAATGCCGACGGCAAAACATGATTATTTTTTTCAAATGCCGACGGCAATGCATGATTACTATATTTCTTAATGCCGACGGGAAAATGATTTTTCCGAAGGGAAAATTGCCAGTGTTGCCAGACTGTATAAATTTGTTATCGTAATACTATATCAGTAATATCAGAGAAAATATATTTGATGACTGCTACGCGATTCTCATATGAATCGTGGGAACGTGTATGTGTGATTTCCTCACGCTAATAAATTATTTATCATACCGACATTTAATGATGTAAAATGTTCTCATGTATGTGAACACCCCTAAAATGTTCTCATGTATGTGAACACCCCTAATGCTTGTGTGTTGGTGGTCCAGCTTGATTGTCGCTGGTAAGCATATCTTTTGTTTATTTGTTTAAGAAATATATTTGTATGTATGTATGTATGAATGTATAAATGAATGTATGCATGTGTGAATGTATAAATGAATGTATGCTTGTATGAATGTATAAATGAATGTATGAATGTATAAATGTGCGATCGTGAGAACTTGTGCGTGGAATATTTTGTGCTTGTGTAGAATACATTTATATTTTGCAACGTAGTCATTTTCTTTGTCTACGATTATTTTAAAGCATAGGATTTTCAACTATGTACAGTCATCAGCAGAGAAACAAAAAGTAAAAATTTGCAAGTAAGCAAAAAAGTTAACTTCTCCTCCTCCCCACTTCCTTCTATTCCCTTTATGTAGTTTGTATTTGAAATAATAAAACACTTGTACATTTTTTTATTCTGTATACATTTATTGTTTAAAATTTTATAATAATAAATACAGTAATATATTCTTAAGTATAAATATTTTAAAAAGTGAAAAAGTTCATTTAAAACAAGATATTTCTTTTGACAGTAAAATAGCATTTTTTTAATGCGCATACACCAAATTTATGATAATTACAATAAAAATATTCTGGATACTTGATTTCCATTTGTTTAAAGTTGATGCAGCCTATATCCTCAAAGTTAGAAATTTTTCGGGTAAAATTTTTTCCAACCATAGTCTTTTTTCTTCACCTTTTACGTAAATTTTAGAACATCTTACGTTGGCTTTTAAAAAATTGCAAACGCTATGAAATGAAACTGATCCAGCAGTCCAGCTTAGGTGATGATAGTTTTTTGTTAGCCACTTTGCTTCTCTTTGCTTTTTTATTGATAAGCATTTAAAATCAAATGGTGGTTTTATAATGAAATTGTTATATTCATAATTGTTGAAAACAATCGCTACTTCTTTTGCAATGAAATCGTTTGAATTAGTTTTGAAACCTTGTACGACTATAAAAATTATGTTATTTTCCATATTATTCAATTTATAACACTTTTCGAACTTGTCCTTTGATGGGTATATATTCTATTATACGATCATGAATAAGAATGCAGTAAGCTGATGTCTTTGCTGCAATATTAGTTGCTGTTTCAAATTCTATTTTTATATCAATCGGTCCATTATTGAGTGATTCATTCTGATGACTGACATCTACTACAATAATAGGAGCTTTTGTCTTAAACTCTGATGCAGTTAGCAGCGGTTGAGATTCTTTCATATAGTAGCTTTGTTGGAATCTTATATACATATCATATAGAATTGCATAACGTTCATTTTTGAACTTTATGTTTAGATCATCATACGGGTATGAGACTGAATTTAAATGTACTTTTAAATTACTCAAATCACAATGAACAAACTTATTTTCTTGTTGAAAAGCGATCAACACAAAACGGGGGCGTTCTCTATTTGCAGCCAGTTTAACATTCCAAATATGGCTAGTTCCTGTGTTTAATTGTGGATTAATATGACAAGCCCAACTGCGAAATGCCATGGGCATAGAAGCACCATTGTTAATAATTTTAATCATATTCAATTTGCTAAGGTCAGATAATTGAACATGAGGTATTCTCCATGAGATGAGTGAAATTGTAAGTTTAGCTTTTTCAGTAGAAACACTCGAGCGTACAAGATCTTCGTCGTTCTTATTGCGCAAGAGTATCAGTTCATGTTTTCCATTTATTATAACTGTGTTGTAGTCTTCGGCGAATCCTAGAAGCATTTTTAGAGGTACATAGAAATTGAAAAATCCATTTGCAAGAGTGACATCGTCAATTTTGTTCCATCCAGCATTTTGCATCACATTGCTTTCGTTTGGTGATAGAGAAACCAAGTTCTTTATGGTGCTCGTGGCTCCTAAATATCTTGTACGATCAATTTCAATTCCATTGAGCTCATAGCGGATTTCATCAAATAGATATGCTACAAAGTTGTTTTTTAATTTAAAGTTCTCTGAAGAAGAAGAAGATTTAGGGGCATTATCATCGGCAACAAACCCCTCTACATAAATGAAGCTCTCACTGGGTAGCACGTATAAATCTTGATTTTGTATTGAAATTCTAATTTCATCATTATTGTTGTAAGATTGTAAGTATGGTACATATGTATGATAATCCTTTTTGATTATATTCTCATCAGAGAAAGGTTTATCTAAGACATCTATTATTGAACTCATTTTGTCTTCAATTTAAAATTCAAGGACTTTAGAAAATTTTTATTTGATGTTGTTAGTGCTTTCTGTTGAAGTGGTCGCTTTAATGTTCTTGTTGTTGTTGTTACTGCTTTATTTTTCAATGTATTTGTGTTGTATATTAGCATTATTTAGTTGACCTCAAATGTATTCGTATTGTAATTTCCTCTCCTCGAAAATTAATTAAATCACCGTGTTGATCAACTACTCTCAGCGTTAGTGAACTTATCTCTCTGGTGTTCACAGGTAAATAGATGAGATTTCTTGGAACCTCATCTATTTTATAGCCTGGAGGCACATTAATCGGAAATTCATGAAGTGTATGCGATTTGGAGTTATTCATATATGTGTTAATAGCGATACTACTTTCAATTCGCAAGAGATTCACTTTAAAAATATTAACTGGAAGATCTGAGTAATAATATTTGTTTGGTGTTAGGATTTTGCTATTGAATCCTAAAAGTTTTCCAATTGTGTTGTCTTTATTAAAATATACAGGATCTTTGGAACTATTAACTTTAACTTGCATTGTATTGTTATTGGCTTCAATAAAAATCTTATTTTCTGGACAGAGTCTTCTGTATTGCTCTTGTATAAAATCTACAATATCATTCAATTCGTAAGATCCAATTGGTATTTCAATTGTATGTTCCCCTATATGAAACATATTGTTGTAGGTGTCTACATTTGGAATGCTGTTGTATGAATGAAAATCAGTTAGAGCACACTCATATGCACCATGTACTTCAATAGGAGGAAAGTAACTAGCAGATAATTCTGATGAGTTAAAGCTCAGAGTAAGTGTTATTGACATTATAACTGTCTGATTACAATTAAATAAAGTTTAGTACAACATATGGTTTATAAGCATGATTTACATATTTATTTCATTTTCTTATTTTAAAATTAACATTAGTTTCTTAATATTACTGTTGTTGTTGTTGATGATGGTATTCAGCTATAATATTTCGTTCTTACTTATCCAAGAATTGTGTTGATTAGAAAATCCCAACCATTTAACGTATGCCTCCTTTCCTTTAGTTTTAAGAACCTTTTCAACTAGATATGTATTTGGATATCTAGTTTTCGAAAGTTCTTCAGTATAGAATCCACCTTTAATAGGATTACCAAGATAATCTTCTAATATGAATGTTGTAGGATTTGTATTTTGAACTCTTGTAATTGTGAAAATTTCTGTAGTCCAATTTGGAGTATAACCTTTTTCAAATGTATGCTTATATTTGCTTATGCGTACATGATCTCCAACATTAAATTTCGACATTTTGTACATCTTCAAATGACTGTATACTGTATTTAGTAGCTTTTGCTCATTTGTTGAGTTAACTTTAATCGGAGACATTTTGATGGTACGGTGAACTTTTCTATTGTATGCATTAAGTAAATCTTTGTATATATCAATCCACTTATATGAACCATTAAAGCTAAATTCTTTCCACATCATTCCTTTCAATGTTCTGTTAAATCGTTCTACTATTGATGCTTTCATACTGCTATATGTTGAGTAGTGATTAATGTTGTATTTATCCATTGATTTTCCAAAGTGTTTGTTGAAAAATTCTTTACCATCATCTGTTTGTAAGTTTTTTGGTACTCGTCCTAATTCAAAAATATTTTCCATCGCCTTGGTTGTTTCGAGTGCAGTTTTAGTTTTTAGTGGTACTGCCCATGCAAATTTTGAAAATGTGTCAATTACAGTTAACAAAAATCGATAATTTCTGTTTTCTCTAGAATAGATCCCCATTTCAACTAAATCAGCTTGCCAAAGATCATCTATTCCTTTCATTACAACTCTCCGACGCATAAAAACTTTTCGAGCTTGCTTATGCAGTTCGTTTACTAAATTTCTTTTTGAAGACATTAAGTTGTTTTACAGATTTTTTGGAGAGTGTTGTGATCTACTTGACGCACTTTCAGCTATTGATACAAACATGTAATTTTCCAATCTATAAATTTTCTCATTAAGCTGTTCAATTTGTTCTTCAAAGGATGTTTTAATTTGTAGAATGTCTTTTTGAATTTTATAATTTTCTTCTATATCTAATTTTATTTCGCGTTGTAGCTCCTCAATTTGCATTTGAATATCTTCTTGAATTATAGTATTATCTTCCTTAAAGTATGTTAATAATTTCTCTTCTAATTTTTCGATTTGAGTTTGCAGAAACAATTTATTGATAACATCGTTTTCCTCCAGAGCTTTTGCAACATTTTTGATTCTTTTGTTTTGGACATCAATGTTGTTGTTCGTATCCATAAAGAACCCCAGCAGTTTAGGTGCATTTTTCAAAGAAATTATACTGCTAGTATCGTTTAAATAGTGGCCAAATTTATCAAGAGACATGCTTTATATACTTTATTAAAGTTAATGTATTATATTTGCTTCACGTAGTTCTTCAATAATTGATACAATCTCGTTATTGTGATTAGTATGACCTGCACCTTGTGATGCAAGCAGTAGTCGAAGACGATCTACTAACTCATTTGGATCGTCCCAGTATATATAGTTTGGCTTATGGGCGTTAAATTCCATCATTCCATCACCTAAATAACTACCTTTTGGCTTAGATCCTGTTGATTCAGCTAAATTCTTTTGATTTTTCTCGTCAATAAATTTCTTAATAATATGTTTGTATTTATATCCTCTAGTACCCTTAATTTGACCATCAGGTTTATAGTCCCTTCTATATGCATTAGTAGTAATTAAACTCTTTTTATAGATTTCGAGTTCAAATTTATCATAATTTTTTGGTATTTTATGAAACATTAGAGAAAATAATCCTGGTGTTGAGGTTACTATCACCAAATTTCCATTCATTATTGAAATCTTTATGTGGACCATAGTTTGTATCAAATTCATTTCTTCCTTCCAAGACTGATAAGTCAGTATAAGTATCTTCGGTATTGGAAGTCTGTGAGTAAAAATCATCATCATCATCGTCATCACCATTCACAGTATTAGCATCATTAAATAAGATGGTATTATCGAATATTGTTCCTTCTGCTAGTTTCTTTGGTGTACTTGTCTCTATCTTGACTGATGTTTTTTCAGGTTTAAAACTTGTATTATTTTGAACTTCTTTCTTCATTTTACTTTCTTCTTTTATGGGAATTCTTTTAATATTTTTAAAACTATTTATGAATTCTTTGAGTGGTTCTGTTATTGGTTTAAATGTATCTCTTAGTTGTTCACGTGTATCTATTTCACCAGTTTTTATACTACGAAGTTTTCTCTTCAAGACATTTCTTGTGGAAACCAACTGTTTTAAAAATTTCTCATCCATGTTTAATAATAGTAAATAACAGCTATCAGCTATTAGATCAGGTATTAGCTTATCAGGACCTGGTCTGGTTTTCAGATCAGCTTATTAGGACCTGGTGTGGTTTTCAGATCAGCTTATCAGGACCTGATCTGGTTTTCAGATCAGCTTATTAGGACCTGATCTGGTTTTCAGATCAGCTTATTAGGACCTGATCTGGTTTTCAGATCAGCTTATCAGGACCTGATCTGGTTTTCAGATCAGCTTATTAGGACCTGATCTGGTTTTCAGATCAGCTTATCAGGACCTGATCTGGTTTTCAGATCAGCTTATCAGGACCTGGTCTGGTTTTCAGATCAGTTTATCAGGACCTGGTCTGGTTTTCAGATCAGCTTATCAGGACCTGGTCTGGTTTTCAGATCAGCTTATTAGGACTTGGTCTGGTTTCCAGATCAGCTTATCAGGACCTGGTCTGGTTTTAAGATCAGCTTATCAGGACCTGGTCTGGTTTTCAGATCAGCTTATCAAGTATCAGATGAGGTTATAACAAATAGATGTATCAAGTTTAAAGTTAGATTAATAACTAGAGGTAATTTTTATGAGTAGTTGTTTATATAGTTATGATATAGTAAATTGCTTTCTGTAGCGACCATCGTTTAATTCGTTATCTTTGCTTATCATCAAAAATCCATATTTATCCTTCCAACATTCTCGACAAATTTCTTGAAACTTTTCATAGCTCATATCGCTGGCAACATGATCCTTATAAACATGCTTCATATTTGTCTCATCTTGCTTAAACATTATAATAACATTTGCATTGTCTCTTATTAAATGCTTGGGAATTCTGGTATAAGTTTGACACAAGTAGAATGAATCAACATCCCTATGTCGCCCCATACAAAAATATGTACGTATATTATTCTGCTTTTCAGATGCAACATCATCAAATATCATAACTGAATTAGTTTTAGCTTCGTCAGGTGGAATAACTGATTCATTATCGGTGAATGTATAATACCCATACCTTTAATTGGTGAAATTAGTTTTTTTAGGTATTCATATTTAGGTTGATAGAGAGATTTTGAGTATAAATAGATGTTTTCAAACTTGAGTCCATTAGGACTTTTTAGCAAGCCAATCATAACATTAGTCTTTCCACAATTTGATGGTCCCACTATTAGAGCACGAATAGAATTTGGTAAGAGAGGACTATGCTTTATTTTTGAACTGATGTTCGCTGAATCATCAATATTACGAACTAAAATATTTTTATATTGTTTTACTAACTGCATTTTTGTAACTAAATGCATTTCATATATATTACCTCTTATATAGGAAAAACTAGATAATATGGTTGTACAATATCAGAGGACGTTTAGTCATAAAAACACCTTCGTTGGAGGAGGAGGTATAGTAGACAAAATAATAAACTCTCTACCTGTTGAACTTCATCTTCCTGGATATCAGTACTGTGGACCTGGAACAAAACTACAAAAACGTTTAAATCGAGGTGATAGAGGTATTAATTTATTGGACTCTGCGTGTAAAAATCACGATATTGCTTATTCCAAAAATAAGGATTTAAGTACTAGACATAAAGCTGATAAAATACTTGAAAACTCCGCTTGGGATCGAGTTTTATCAAAAGATAGTAGTCTTGCTGAAAAATCATTTGCATATATGGTTACTAACGCAATGAAAGCCAAAACAAAATTTGGTGTGGGTGTGGAGAAAAAGAAAAATGTTAAAAAGAACAAAATAAATGATAAAAAGCTATTTAGAACATCAATTATAGCAGCAAAAAAAATACTAAAAAAAGAAAAACCATTAGATATTAACTCAGCTATTAAAATTGCACGAAAAACTATTAACAAGTCATTAAAAGGAAGAAAATCTCAAATTATTGTACCACGTGTGATACGTGTCCCAAAAATTGGTGGTTTTTTACCTCTAATACCGATTTTAACTGCTCTGGGTGCAATTGGTAGTCTAACAACTGGAGGTGCTGCCATAGCTAAAGCTGTAAATGCAACAAAGAATGCTAAAAATCAACTTGATGAAGCAACTAGACATAATAGAGCGATGGAATCTATAGCAGTTGGAAAAGGACTTTACTTAAAACCATATAAAAAGGGTTATGGTTTAGTTCATAAAGAAGAATCAAAAAACTCTTAAAGATGCTACCCAACAGACCACTATCTGATGTGGACCTAAGACGTTTCTCTATAAATATTCCATATTTTAGAGAAGTTTTCATGTTGAATGCTCTACCAAAACGATCAAAGAAAATAGAATGTGGAATAATCAATTTAGATGTATCAACAGGACCTGATACACATTGGGTAGCATATTATAAAAACAGCAATGAAAAAGAATATTTCGACAGCTTTGGAAACTTACAACCTCCTTCGGAAGTAGTCAAATATCTTGGTGCAAATATTAAATACAACTATAATCAACATCAGAATTTTAATACATTTACCTGTGGTCATTTATGTCTTAAATTTCTTTATGAAATAACTGAAAATATTAAATAAAACACAAACATTTATATTTTACAAAACTCTTTAATGTCTCTTTATTTATAATTTAATACAGAATTAATGTATTTTATTGCCAAATAGGATACTGTGAATTTTGAATCAAAAATTCACTCAGCTCACTCTCAAGGATTAAGTTTTGTTCACCTTCTCTGCTTAAGTGATATGATCCGCTCGAGAGATCCTTAATTTCATCATCGGTTCAACTGTTGTATCGCTTAGGCAGGAACATAATGTTGTTTTCCAATTCAACTTTTAGTGTGGGTCCATATTGGGTTGTTACACGTTTTACATTTTGAATATTGTATTTAATTGATGTCTCAAGCTCCTTTATATGAATTAATGTTTTGTTTTTCAGAGAATTAAATCTTGATGTTAGATTTTTGGTGGAGTCCATTTTTTTATTTAGTTCTTATCACTTTGAATGTTTAATTGAAAATGAACTGAAAAGTATTGGTGATGACTTCAAGAAGGCTAATCGAAAATATTTATGGTGAATAAGTGGGGTATAGTGATAGAGAGAAAGAGATAGTTATAGAGAGAAAAGGTATAAAGAGAGAGAGAGAGAGAGAGATAGAGGGTTAAAAAGAAGTATGGAATAGAGATGCTACTATAGATATTTTAAAGATCAGGAGATGTTGCTTTAAAAATTTAGGGAGCAAATAAGTCTTAAAAAAACCTTCCAGCAATCGTCATCATCATCATTCATTTATCAGCAAATAAAATGAGTCAAATTAGACGTACTCTAAACCAATTTCTAACAGATTTTGAAAGCTTCTGGTTATATGATCATTGGGAGATGATAAAATTTTTCCAAAATATGCTGGATGAGAACGAAGAATATGGCGTAATAGAAGACGAAGACAACACAGAAGGGCATTTTGGAAACTGCCTATGGTACGATCCGAAGTGTGAGGAAGGACCTGATACTTGTAGATGTACAATATATTTTTTACGGAAAAGTATATTAGAACATCTAATAATTGGATACTATGAAATGTTTCCATCATTATAAATAAAATATTTAAGAAATTAAATTAAATGGTATTATTAACAGAAATAAAATAAAATTGTATTATTAAAATATTCCTTGTTTTGTATTATTTTTTCTAAAGGAAAATTAGGAATCATCTGTTCGAATATAAAATAACAGGAACTTGTAAGTAGTGAAAAATATAAGGACTTATCCGATTATCTTAATTGTGTCTCTTTATAAAAATACCAAATGGAATTTCACAATATTGTGAAATTCAATTTCTCTTGTCGAGAACCTCTCAAAGAAAACAAGATTGTGCATGTTTAATTTATATGAAGACAAGACTGTGCATGTTTAAGTCATATGAAGACAAGACTGTGCATGTTTAAGCAATATGAAAACAAGATTTTACAAATAAGCAAAAACAAAAACTGTTTGATCCAACGAAGTAAAGCCAATAATGAAATAAACACCATTCCATTCTTTTTTCAATATTTTATTTCAAATTTTTTCTTAAAAATTCATATAGATATGTACAATAATTTTTCTTAAAAAATAAATAGGATTTTATTTACAATAATTTTTCTTAATGAATAGGATTTTATATACAACAATTTTTCTTAATGAATATGATTTTATTTACAATTTAAAAATTAACTAAAAATTAATTAATTTTAACAATTTTCTTGCATTCTAGCAATCTCATCTAGCAACATATCAAGTTCGTATTCAGGGTTAGTTTCCTTAATACGAAAATGATACCATGCATATGTGTTAATGTTATTTGATCTAATTTTTCTCTTATCATCTCCATAACTTAAGACTACCTTATTTAGTTGACTAGTATATATCTGATGTAGCTTAGATTTAAATGTTAACATATTATCATACACATTAGTCTTATTAAATAAACAATTTTTATAAGTAGCTAAACTATATTTATCTAGTATGGCTCTCTTTACCCCCTTCGATTTTTTAACGTCATTTTGATTTTGTACACTGAATGAGTACATTTTTGATCGCAGCACAACAAATTCTGTTATTATTTTACCGCAATTTTCATCCTTCATCATACCAATGACTTTTTTATTTACTAGTGGAAAATTATAAATATTGTCTGTAGGATAGTCCGATGTATCAAATTGTTCTTGTATGTCATTTTTGATGTCAGCGTAAAAGTCGTCCGTTTTTATTGAATATATAAAAGAGTCCGTGTCCATATAGTTCAATGAGAGTTTTGTCTTAAACTTAGGTTGCATGTACCCGTAATGGAAATTATACATTTTCCATTTGGACAGCTCGAGTACACAAAATCCTAAGTAAATTGGTTTATTGTAGCAGGTTTTGACTCTAGTCATTTCGATTGCTACTAGATCTTCGGAAAATATAGATAAACTATGAAAATTTGGTTTTGATATCCAATCATGGGCCCCCAAACGATTACAATTCGTTCTCTCCCAACTATTAACAATTTTAACATCTCTCCTCTTATCCACATTTTCCATGGTTTTACCATACACTGCATTATTAAGTAGTTTGAAAAAAATTTTTTCAAAAGCATTTTTAGCAGTAACCATGGAGATTGTTTAAATGCTAGAATACGATGTGTTTTCTTTAAAACTAAGCCATATTCTAAGCATTGTTTCAGAACTCTATAGTGTATCACATATAATTGCTTTGTATAACTTGTTATACTTCCCTTGCATAACTTTTTTATTTTCAGCGCAAAAAGGAAGGTCATTATGCAAGTAATGTAGGTGGGAAGGATAATCCAAAGTGACCTCATATACATAACCGTCTATTCCATTGTCAGTTATGCTTTTTGGGTCCAGACTCAGCTCGTCCTGCGATAACCATCTGAACCCACCATAAGGAAGATATTCCGACATCACCCAACCGTAGAGGTTATATGCGTCTAAGTATACAAGAAATTCTGAAGGGTTTTCTTTATCAAAATCTTGTAAATATTTGTTATTCGCTTTCGAATATCTTTGAATACACTGTACGATCCCCCCACGTATACCTTTTTTCATAAAATTGTACATGTCTATGTCTGTCAATAATTCTAATTCAATTTTTGTGTATTTGAGCATTGCAGCCCAGGAAATTCCAGGAGCTGTATAATATTGACATGGATCCAGCTCATAAATACCCTTGCAAACTTTTCTAAAGTTCTCGAAAATATCTGTCAGTAAGAGGACATCTGTTTGTAAGTAAAGTTCCATGTAATCTTTCATAGTTTTGCAACCAAAAGTATTCCATACCTCTTCAGCATGTGAGTATTCCTCTAAAGAACACTCTTTATTGTTCAACTTATTAAGGAAATCACTGCGTGAAGGCAGCTGACACTCATCTAATTTTTGGAATGAATTTAGGTACTCATACGGGAAAATACCTTTTTTCTTAAGAAGCTGAAATTCTTTTTCTGACTGAAATAAGGACCTTATAGTTTTGAAATCATTATCCGACAAATTGCTGGCTAATGATTCCAAACTCTCAGCCATAAAGCGTATTGTATCAAGAAATCTTATTTCAAGCTTATGGCCATCACTCATTTCTGTAAATTGGGAGAGGGATATATAAAGTTCCTTATTGAGAGGGAGTACTTTCAGTTGCATTGAAATTTCACCTAGATCTTTAATAAAAAGATGTGAGTCATAATTGAGTAATTGTGAAAGTAAACTGGTATAAACTTGGGGATTTGGTAATTTAAATTACAGTTATTGTGGGCTGCACCTCTATATTTACCACTAATGTGACAATGATCTCTAACGCGATCTTTACCTAGAAATTTTTGACAAATATGACAATTCACCGCATTATAAAAATTATAAATATCAGAAGGGGATAAAGTATCCATTTGGCTATTATTTACTAAGTGACTATTGTATATATCCTCACAGTCTTTAATTAAATATGATACAAATTTTTTTGAGGCATCTTTTCCTGTATATATCCTTAATTTATCTAACTTATTGCTATGGAGACACTTAATATAATAGCTAAATGCACAAGGAGTGTGCTTTTTGACTAGACTAGTTTTATTACTTACACTATTACTAACTTCTTCCAAGATGCATTCGAAGTCCGCATATACCACGAAGGGTACATCCATTTTTCTTTGATGCCCCTTAAAGCTAAGAATTGCATCCGGACCTGATGGCATAGTTGTAACAATTTGACCACACTCCGCCTTATGATTTGTCATTCCAGTTTCGTTATGGGTGTACTGGAGACAGCTGTTGCACAAATGTAGTTTGTGTTCATACTTCGTAACCTGATTCCGTAAAAGTCTATGAATGATAAAAAAATAAATAAAAGTTTATAAGTAAAATGTACATAGTATAAAATATATAAACAGGTATATGTATCCTTAAAATAAAAAGTTGTATAATTTTTTAACTTACCTTGATATATTCTTTATCAATAGGTAGTGATGACCTGCAGCATTCTCTAAAAGTAGTAAGTTGACGTGGTTCACTTTCTCGTCCTTGGTCACATAATAAGGACCAATGATCTGATCTGCTCCCTCATCATACCCAAATACGTTCATACTTATAGTCGGATTATTTGCCTCACACTCTTTGATTTTATTAAGTGCTAATGGGTACGTTAAATTTTTGAAATTTAACGCTACACCATTTCGCGTAACAATCCTCTCTGCAGCAATGTCAGGGATATTATACGAACTGCAACGTTTTGGGTGATCGTATTTTGTGGTATCCATTGCAGCAATCAGACACCACTTGAAGCAATATTCATCATCGTTTTGTATATTGATGCAGGCAAATCTTTTTACAAGTTTTTCAGGAGTGGATATCCAATTCGAGCCTTTGACGAGCGACGATTTGTTGATGTTGATTTCTGCTCGGACTATGCGTGACAAAGTCCAACCAGAATCTCGCCCTTCAAATTCGGACATTTTGGTTGAAATCTCCTCAACCTGTTTACGTAATATTTCTTCTATATTGTCTGCCTTTGTCAGTAAACTCATTTTGGCTACATGTGATATTATACACAACTCCAATTCCTCTCCAACAATTTTTGTATACTCGGCCACAATACTCACATGAAATTTAATTATTATATGTTTAGTTAAATTCATTTGAAGTCTCTCCATAAAAATATTTTTGTTTTCCTTAATAAACTCTTCCAAGAGAAGTTGGTCTTTTTTATTTAGAATTGCATATGTGGCGATATGATTTTTGAAGGCTTTCGATATTTTATAATATCTCACATTATCTTCTTCTGTCCTGACATGGGAAGTACTAATTGGAGTTGGCAGAGTTTCTTCTCCTATTTCTTCTACATCTACTTCTCCATCACTTTCCGGTAAACTTATGTCCATAGCATCGTTGTACAAGGTCCCTACAAGGATATCCACACCTTGTTGTTGAGCTTGTTGTTGTTGTTGTTGCTGCTGCTGCTGCTGCTGCTCTTGTTGATGATAAGTAATAGGTTGCCCTTGCATCAAATTGGAATACTGCTGCATTTGGTTATCTCGTGTGACGGGATTATAATTGTAACGTGGATACTCATATTGCATTGGTACTCCTGATCCCAAAAACTGATTATTCCATGACATTGATGTAGGGTAACAGTTAGGCATACCGTATTGTTGATGATTCATTGGTAGTTGATATTGAGGGTATTGTAGAGAAGGGTGTTGCTGATGATGAAATGTATTTAGCTTCTGTTGATGATTTTGAAGAAATGACTGCGGTTGCTCTTGATTTCTGTCCCGGCTTACAATCTCTTGATCCTGCACACTATGATTTTTAACATGGTCCAAAAAGGACTTTTGGTATTTATATACCTTATGATATCTATTACACATATATCCACAACAACTCATTTTTAATTAGTTTATGGAATTTACATTTGAATTTAACACAATTGCTGATGATACTACTTGCAAATACAATAAAGTACTGATGTGTTGGTTATAAAAGTTGGCGTATTTATACGAAAATTAGTAGCAGTAGCCTTGCGGCATTCATAATTTTTATTTTTTGTTTCTCTGCTGATGACTGTACTTAGTTTAAAATCCTCTGCTTTAAAATAATCGTAGACAAAGAAAATGACTACGTTGCAAAATATAAATGTATTCTACACAAGCACAAAATATTCCACGCACAAGTTCTCACGATCGCACATTTATACATCCATACATTCATTTATACATTCATACAAGCATACATTCATTTATACATTCATACATGCATACATATATACATTCATTTATACATTCATAGATACATACATACAAATATATTTCTTAAACAAATAAACAAAAGATATGCTTACCAGCGACAATCAAGCTGGACCACCCACACACAAGCATTAGGGGTGTTCACATAAATGAGAACATTTTACATCATAAAATGTCGGTATGATAAATAATTTATTAGCGTGAGGAAATCACACATACACGTTCCCACGATTCATATGAGAACCGCGTAGTAGTCATCAAATATATTTTCTCTGATATTACTGATATAGTATTACGATAACAAATTTATACAGTCTGGCAACACTGGCAATTTTTCCTTTGGAAAAATCATTTTCCCGTCGGCATTAAGAAATATAGTAATCATGCATTGCCGTCGGCATTTGAAAAAAATAATCATGTTTTGCCGGCGGCATTTGAAAAAAAAAATAATCATGCATTGCCGACAGCATTAGGAAAAATAATCATGCATTGCCGTAGGCATTAGGAAAAATTATCATGCATTGCCGTCGGCATTAGGAAAAATTAATTAATTAGGAAAAATCATCTCATGATTTTCCCGTTGGTATTAGAAAAAATCATTTTTATGATTTTCCCGTCGGCATACATGTATACATATGAAATATTAATCTTATGAAACCCCTTAATCCACCCCACAAACATACATACATATAAATTCCCACGGTCATAAAAAACCTGACTTACTGAACCACCCTCGTATGTAGTAATAATAAAAAAAACTCCTTATGAAAACAAAAAACTCCTTATGTAAACAAAAAATCGGACGGACTTATTGAACCACCCTCGTAGGTATCAAATTTCCAAGAATTTTAAAATTTTCAAATTTTAATTACCCAAATTTAACAATTTCAGCCACAATTTAACAATTTCAGCCCACAATTTAACAATTTTAATTGGCCCCGAACCGCTAGTTCCCTACTACTACAGTATTATTTTCTTTTTATTCACACATACTTACATATGTAGATATATATATTTACTCATTTAATATATGTATGTACATAAAATGAATTTTGCTTTTTTTCAGGTCCCTCTTTTAAAGTTATTTAAAAATACATACATATGTATGTGTATAAATTAAATTTAATTTTTTTTTAATAAAAACTTAAAACAATTTAAATAAAGTTCTTGTTAAGTTATTGTGAGGGGGGGGGGGGGGTCAAAAATCGGAAAAAATGGCGTTACGTTATATGTGGATGGCCCCTAAGGAGTTTTTTTATTACTACATACGAGGGCGGTTCAATAAGTCTGGTTTTTTATGACCGTGGGAATTTATATGTATGTATGTTTGTGGGGTGAATTAAGGGGTTTCATAAGATTAAGATTTCATAAGTATACATATATGCCGACGGGAAAATCATGAAAATGATTTTTCCTAATACCAACGGGAAAATCATGATATGATTTTTCCTAATACCAATGGTGAAATAGTGAAAATTAATTTTTCCTAATGCCGACGGCAATGCATGATAATTTTTTTCAAATGCCAACGGCAAAACATGATTATTTTTCCTAATGCCTACGGCAAAACATGAATATTATTTTCAAATTGCCGACGGCAAAACATGATTATTATTTCCTAATACCAAAGGGAAAATTGCAGGTGTTGCCAGACTGTAGAAATTTGTTATCGTAATACTATATCAGTAATATCAGAGAAAATAGATTTGATGACTACTAGGCGATTCTCATATGAATCTCATGGAAATGTGTATGTACGATTTTCCTACGCTAATAAATTATTTATCATACCGACATTTTATGATGTAAAATGTTCTCATGTATGTGAACACCCTAATGCTTGTGTGTGGGTGGTCGAGTTTGTCTGTCCCAGATAAGTTTACATATTGGTTATTTGTTTAAGAAATATATTTGTATGTATGTATGTACATTTGTGCGATCGTGAGAACTTGTGCGTGGAATATTTTGTTGCATATTTGCAACGCAGTCATTTCTTTGTCTACGATTATTTTAAAGCAGAGAAACAAAAAGTATAAATTTGCAAGTAAGCAAAAAAGTTAACTTCTCCTCCTCCCCATGTCCTTCTGTTCCCTTTATGTAGTTTGTATTTGAATTAAGAAAACACTTGTACATTCTTTTATTTTATATACATTTATTGTTTAAAATTTTTTTAAATTTTATAATAATACATACATTAATATTTTAAAAAGTAAAAAGGTCATTTAAAGCAAGACATTTCTTTTGTTAGTAAAATAGCATTTTTTAATGCGCATGCACCAAATTTATGATAATTACAATAAAAATATTCTGGATAATTGATTTCCATTTGTTTAAAGTTGATGCAGCCTATATCCTCGACGTTAAAAATTTTTGGGGTAACATTTTTTCCAACCATAGTCTTTTTTCTTCACCTTTTACGTAAATTTTAGAACATCTTGAGTTGGCTTTTAAAAAATTTAATACTCTATAAAATGAAACTGATCCAGCAGTCCAGCTTAGGTGATGATAGTTTTTTGTTAGCCACTTTGCTTCTCTTTGCTTTTTTATTGATAAGCATTTAAAATCAAATGGTGGTTTTATAATGAAATTGCTATATTCATAATTGTTGAAAACAATCGCTACTTCTTTTGCGATGAAATCGTTTGAATTAGTTTTGAAACCTTGCACGTCTATAAAAATTATGTTATTTTCCATATTATTCAATTGATAACACTTTTCGAACTTGTCCTTTGTTGGGTATATATTCTATTATACGATCATGAATAAGAATGCAGTAAGCTGATGTCTTTGCTGAAATATTAGTTGCTGTTTCAAATTCAATTTTTATATCAATTGGACCATTATTCAGTGATTCATTCTGATGACTGACATCTACTACAATAATAGGAGCTTTTGTCTTAAACTCTGATTCAGTTAGAAGGGGTTGAGATTCTTTCATATAGTAGCTTTGTTGGAATTTTAGATACATATCATATAGAATTGCATAACGTTCATTTTCAAATTTTATGTTTAGATCATCATACGGGTATGAGACTGAATTTAAATGTACTTATAAATTAGTCAAATCACAATGAACAAACTTATTTTCTTGTTGAAAAGCGATCAACACAAAACGGGGGCGTTCTCTATTTGCAGCCAGTTTAACATTCTAAATATGGTTAGTTCCTGTGTGTAATTGTGGATTAATATGACAATCCCAACTGCGAAATGCCATGGGTATACAAGCACCATTGTTAATAATTTTAATCATATTCAATTTGCTAAAGTCAGATAATTGAACATGAGATGAGTGAAATTGTAAGTTTAGCTTTTTTAGTAGAAACACTCGAGCGTACAAGATCTTCGTCGTTCTTATTGCGCAAAAGTATCAATTCATGTTTTCCATTTAACATAACTTTGTTGTAGTCTTCAGCGAATCCTAGAAGCATTTTTAGAGGTACATAGAAATTGAAGAATCCATTTGCAAGAGTGACATTGTCAATTTTGTTCCATCCAGCATTTCGCATCACATTGCTTTCTGTTGGTGATAGAGAAACCAAGTTTTTTATGGTGCTCGTGGCTCCTAAATATCTTGTATGCTCAATTTCAATTTCATTGAGCTCATAGCGAATTTCGTCAAATATATATGCCACAAAGTTGTTTTTTAATATAAAGTTCTCCGAAGATGAAGAAGATTTGGAGTTATTATCATCAGCAACAAATCCTTCTACATAAATATAGCTCTCACTGGGTAGCACATACAAATCTTGATTTTGTATTGAAATTCCAATTTCATCATTATTGTTGTAAGATTGTAACTATGGTATATATGTATGATAGTCCTTTTTGTTTATATTCTCATCCGACAAGGGTTTATCTAAGACATCTATTATTGAACTCATTTTGTCTTCAATTTAAAATTAAAGGACTTTAGAAAAAAATTTTTTGATATTGTTAGAGCTTTTTGTTGAGCTGGTCGCTTTAATGTTGTTGTTGTTCTTGCTGCTATATTTTTCAATGTATTTGTGTTGTATGTTAGCATTATTTAGTTGACCTCAAATGTATTCATATTGTAATTTCCTCTCCTCGAAAATTAATTAAATCACCGTGTTGATGAACTACGCGCAGCGCTAGTGAACTTATCTCTCTGGTGTTCACAGGTAAATAGATGAGATTTCTTGGAACCTCATTTATTTTATAGCCTCGAGGCACATTAATCGGAAATTCATGAAGTGTATGCGATTTGGAGTTATTCATATATGTGTTAATAGCGATACTTCTCTCAATTCGCAAGAGATTCACTTTAAAAATATTAACTGGAAGATCTGAGTAACTGTCTGATTACAAATAAATAAAGTTTAGTACAACATATGGTTTATAAGTATGATTTACATATTTATTTCATTTTCTTATTTTTAAATTAACATTAGTTTCTTAATATTACTGCTACTGTTGTTGATGGTGGTGTTCAGCTATAATATTTCATCCTTACTTATCCAAGAATTGTGTTGATTAGAAAATCCCAACCATGTAACGTATGCCTCGTTTCCTTTAGTTTTAAGAACCTTTTCAACTCAGAATTTGGAAATCTAGTTTTCGAAAGTTCTTCAGTATAGAATCCACCTTTAATTGGATTACCAAGATAATCTTTTAATATGAAAGTTGTAGAATTTGTATTTTGAACTCTTGTAATTGTGAAAATTTCTGTGGTCCAATTTGGAGTATAACCTTTTTCAAATGTATGCTTATATTTGCTTATGCGTACATGATCTCCAACATTAAATTTAGACATTTTATAAATCTTCAAATGACTGTATACTGTATTTAGTAGCTTTTGCTCATTTGTTGAGTTGACTTTAATCGGAGACATTTTAATGGTGCGATGAACTTTTCTATTGTATGCATTAATTAAATCTTTGTATATATCAATCCACTTATATGAACCATTAAAGCTAAATTCTTTCCACATCATTCCTTTCAATGTTCTGTTAAATCGTTCTACTATTGATGCTTTCATACTGCTATATGTTGAGTAGTGATTAATGTTGTATTTATCCATTAATTTTCCAAAGTGTTTGTTGAAAAATTCTTTACCATCATCTGTTTGTAAGTTTTTTGGTACTCGTCCTAATTCAAAAATATTATCCATCGCCTTGGTTGTTTCGAGTGCAGTTTTAGTTTTTAGTGGTACTGCCCATGCAAATTTTGAAAATGTATCAATTACAGTTAACAAAAATCGATCATTTCTGTTTTCTCTAGAATAGATCCCCATTTCAACTAAATCAGTTTGCCAAAGATCATCTATTCCTTTCATTACAATTCTACGACGCATAAAAACTTTTCGAGCTTCCTTATGCAGTTCGTTTACTATATTTCTTTTTGAAGACATTAAGTTGTTTTACAGATTTTTTGGAGTGTTGTGATCTACTTGACGCACTTTCAGCTATTGATACGAACATGTAATTTTCCAATCTATAAATTTTCTCACTAAGCTGTTCAATTTGTTCTTCAAAAGAAGATTTAATTTTTAGAATGTCTTTTTGAATTTTATAATTGTCTTCTATCTCTAATTTTATTTCGCGTTGTAGCGCCTCGATTTGCATTTGAATATCTTCTCGAATTATATTATTGTCTTCCTTAAAGTATGTTAATAATTTCTCTTCTAGTTTTTCGATTTGAGTTTGCAGAAACAATTTATTTATAACATCGTTTTCCTCCAGAGCTTTTGCAACATTTTTGATTCTTTTGTTTTGGACATCAATGTTGTTGTTCGTATCCATAAAGAACCCCAGCAGTTTAGGTGCATTTTTCAAAGAAATTATGCTGCTAGTATCGTTTAAATAGTGTTTAAATTTATCAACAGACATACTTTATATACTTTATTAAAGTTAATGTATTATATTTGCTTCACGTAGTTCTTCAATAATTGATACAATCTCGTTATTGTGATTAGTATGACCTCTAGCTTGTGATGCAATCAGTAGTCGAAGACGATCTACTAACTCATTTGGATCGTCCCAGTATATATATTAATTTGGCTTATTTGCGTTAAATTCCATCATTCCATCACCTAAATAGCTACCTTTTGGCTAAGATGCTGTTGATTCGTTTAAATTCTTCTGGTTTTTCTCGTCAATAAATTTCTTAATAATATGTTTATATTTATATCTAGTACCTTTAATTTGACCGTCAAGTTTATAGTCTCTTCTATATGCATTAGTAGTAATTAAAATCTTTTTATAGATTTCGAGTGCAAGTTTATCATAGTTTTTTGGTGTTTTATGAAACATTAGAGAAAATTGTCCGGGTGTTAGAGCCCTATTTGACCACCAACTTGTATTTTATCATCATTCAATTTGAGGTTACTATTGCCAAATTTCCATTCATTATTGAAATTTTTATGTGGACCATAGTTTGTATCTAATTCATTTCTTGCTTCCAAGACTGATAAGTCAGTATAAGTGTTATCGGTATTGGAAGTCTGTGAGTAGAAATCATCTTCATCATCGTCATCACCATTCTCATTATTAGCATCATTAAACAAGATGGTATTATCAAATATTGTTCCTTCTGCAAGTTTATTTGGTGTACTTGTCTCTATCTTGACTGATGGCTTCTGAGGCTTTAAACTTGTATTATTTTCAACTTCTGTCTTCATTTTACTTTCTTCTTTTATTGGAATTCTTTCAATATTTTTAGAACTAATTATGAATTCTTTTAGAGGTTCTGTTATAAGTTTAAATGTATTTCTTAGTTGTTCACGTGTATCTATTTCTCCAGTTTTTATACTACGAAGCTGTTTCTTCAAGACTTTTCTTGTAGACACCAACTGTTTTAAGACTTTTCCATCCATGTTTGCTAACAGCAAATAGTAGATCAGCTATCAGCTATTATATCAGGTATCAGCTATTAGATTAGCTTATTAGGTATCAGATCAATTATAGCAAATAGATGTATGAAGTTTAAAGTTAGATTCATAACTAAACGTAATCTTTTATGAGTAGTTGTTTATATATTTATGATATAGTAAATTGCTTTCTGTAGCGACCATCTTTTAATTCATTATCTTTGCTTTTCATCAAAAATCCATATTTATCCTTCCAACACTGTCGACAAATTTCTTGAAACTTTTCATAGCTCATATCGCTGGCAACATGATCCCTATAAACGTGCCTCATATTTGTCTCATCTTATTTAAACATTCTAATAACATTTGCATTGTCTCTTATTAAATGCTTGGGAATTCTTGTATAAGTTTGACACAAGTAGAATGAATCAACATCCTTATGTCGTCCCATGCAAAAATATGTACGTATATTATTCTGCTTCTCGCATGCAACATCGTCAGATACCATAATTGAATTAGTTTTAGCTTCTTCAGGTGGAATAACTGACTCATTATCGCTGAATGTATAATATCCCATACCTTTAATTGGTGAAATTAATTTCTTTAGGTATTCATATTAGGGTTGATAGAGAGATTTTAAGTATAAATAGATGTTTGCAAACTTAAGTCCATTAGGACTTTCTAGCAAGCCAATCATAACATTAGTCTTTCCACAATTTGATGGTAACACTATTACAGCACGAATAGAATTCGGTAAGAGGGCTATGCTTTATTTTTGAACTGATGTTCGCTGAATCATCAATATTACGAACTAAAATATTTTTATGTTGTTTTACTAACTGCATTTTTGTAACTAAATGCATTTCATATATATTACCTCTTATATAGGAAAAATTAGATAATATGATTATACGATATCAGAAAACTTTTAGTCATAAAAACACCGTCGTTGGAGGAGGTCTAGTAGACAAAATAATAAACTCTCTACCTATTGAACTTCATCTACCTGGATATCAGTACCTTGGGTCTGGAACAAAACTACAAAAACGTTTAAATCGAGGTGATAAAGCAATTAATTTATTAGACTCTGCGTGTAAAAATCACGATATTGCTTATTCCAAAAATAAGGATTTAAGTACCAGACATAAATCTGATAAAATACTTGAAAACTCCGCTTGGGATCGAGTTTTATCAAGCGATAGTAGTCTTGCTGAAAAATCATTTGCATATATGGTTACTAACGCAATGAAAGCCAAAACAAAATTTTATATGGGTGTGGAGAAAAAGAAAAATGTTAAAAAGAACAAACTAAATGTTAAAACACTATTTAGAACATCAATAAGAGCTGCAACAAAAATACTAAAAAAAAGAAAAACCATTAGATATTAACTCAGCTATTAAAATTGCACGAAAAACTATTAACAAGTCATTAAAAGGAAGAAAATCTCAAATTATTGTACCACGTGTGATACGTGTCCCAAAAATTGGTGGTTTTTTACCTCTAATACCGATTTTAACTGCTCTGGGTTCAATTGGTAGTCTAACAACTGGAAGTGCTGCCATAGCTATAGCTGTAAATGCAACAAAGAATGCTAAAAATCAACTTGATGAAGCAACTAGACATAATAGAGCGATAGCATATTATAAAAACAGCAATGAAAAAGAATATTTCGACAGCTTTGGAAACTTACAACCTCCTTCAGAAGTAGTCAAATATCTTGGTACAAATATAAAATACAACTATAATCAACATCAGAATTTTAATACATTTACCTGTGGACATTTATGTCTTAAGTTTCTTTATGAAAAAACTGAAAATATTAAATAAAAACACAAACATTTATATTTTACAAAACTCTTTAATGTCTTTTGATTCATAATTTAAAAAACGTAATTAATATAATTTATTGCCAGACAGGATATTGGGAATTTTGAATTAGAAATTCACTCAGCTCATTCTCAACGATTAGGTTTTCTTCACCTTCTCTACTTAGGTAATATGATCCGCTCGAGAGATCTTTAATATCGTCATCTGTTAAAGTATTATATCGTTTAGGCAGGAACATTATATATTTATCCATTTCAACTTTTACTGTTGCTTTTTGTTGTTACACGTTTCACATTTCGAATAGTATATTTCATGGACGTGTCAAGCTCCTTTACGTGGATTCAGGTTTTGTTGTTCAGAGAATTAAATTTTGAAATTAGATTTGTTGTGGAGTCCATTTTTCTATTTAGTTCTTCTCACTTTGAATGTTTAACTGGAAATGATCTTAAAAGTAGCCATGATGACTTCAAGAAGGCTAATCGAAAATAATAATGGTGAAATAGTGAATAAGTGGGGGATAGTGATAGAGAGAAAGAGATAGTTATAGAGAGAAAAGGGTTAGAGAGAGATAGAGTGCTAAAAAGAAATATGGAATAGAGATGATAGTATAGATATTTTAAAAAATTTAAAGAACAAATTAGTCTTAAAAAACCTTTCAACATTCATCATCATCATTCATTTATCAGCAAACAAAATGAGCCAAATTAGACGTACTCTAAACCAATTTATAAGAGATTTTGAAAGCTTCAGGCTTTTTGATCATTGGGAGATGATAAAATTTTTCCAAAATATGCTGGATGAGAACGAAGAATATGGTGTAATAGAAGATGAAGACAACACAGAAGGGCATTTTGGAAACTGCCCATGGTACGATCCGAACTGTGAGGAAGGACCTGATGCTTGTAGATGTACAATTTTTTTTTACGGAAAAGTATATTAGAACATCTAATAATTGGATACTATGAAATGTTTCCATCATTATAAATAAAATATTTAAGAAATTAAATTAAATAGTATTATTAACAGAAATAAAATAAAATTAAAATTTTATTATTAAAATATTCCTTGTTTTATATTATTTTTTCTAAAGAAAAATTAGGAATCATCTGTTCGAATAGAAAATAACAGAAACTTGTATGTAGTGAAAAATATAAGGACTTATCCGATTACCTAAATTTTTGGTCTTTACGAAAATATCAAATGAAATTTAATGGAATTTCATAATATTGTGAAGCTGTCGAAATATTCTTTTTCAGTGATGCTTTTATAATATGCTACCCAATGTGTACTAGGTCCTGTTGATGCATTTAAATTGATTATTCCACATTCAATTTTCTTTGTTCGTTTTGGTAGAGTATTCAACATGAAAACTCCTCTAAAATATGGAATATTTATAGAGAAACGGTTTAAGTCTACATCATAAAGTGATCTGTTGGGCAGCATCTCTAAGAGTTTTTTGATTCCTCTTTATGAACTAAACCATAACCCTTTTTATATGGTTTTAAGTAAAGTCCTTTTCCAACTGCTATAGATTCCATCGCTCTATTATGTCTAGTTGCTTCATCAAGTTGATTTTTAGCATTCTTTGTTGCATTTACAGCTATAGCTATGGCAGCACTTCCAGTTGTTAGACTACCAATTGAACCCAGAGCAGTTAAAATCGGTATTAGAGGTAAAAAACCACCAATTTTTGGGACACGTATCACACGTGGTACAATAATTTGAGATTTTCTTCCTTTTAATGACTTGTTAATAGTTTTTCGTGCAATTTTAATAGCTGAGTTAATATCTAATGGTTTTTCTTTTTTTTAGTATTTTTGTTGCAGCTCTTATTGATGTTCTAAATAGTGTTTTAACATTTAGTTTGTTCTTTTTAACATTTTTCTTTTTCTCCACACCCATATAAAATTTTGTTTGGCTTTCATTGCGTTAGTAACCATATATGCAAATGATTTTTCAGCAAGACTACTATCGCTTGATAAAACTCGATCCCAAGCGAAGTTTTCAAGTATTTTATCAGCTTTATGTCTGGTACTTAAATCCTTATTTTTGGAATAAGCAATATCGTGATTTTTACACGCAGAGTCTAATAAATTAATTGCTTTATCACCTCGATTTAAACGTTTTTGTAGTTTTGTTCCAGACCCAAGGTACTGATATCCAGGTAGATGAAGTTCAATAGGTAGAGAGTTTATTATTTTGTCTACTAGACCTCCTCCAACGACGGTGTTTTTATGACTAAAAGTTTTCTGATATCGTATAATCATATTATCTAATTTTTCCTATATAAGAGGTAATATATATGAAATGCATTTAGTTACAAAAATGCAGTTAGTAAAACAACATAAAAATATTTTAGTTCGTAATATTGATGATTCAGCGAACATCAGTTCAAAAATAAAGCATAGCCCTCTTACCGAATTCTATTCGTGCTGTAATAGTGTTACCATCAAATTGTGGAAAGACTAATGTTATGATTGGCTTGCTAGAAAGTCCTAATGGACTTAAGTTTGCAAACATCTATTTATACTTAAAATCTCTCTATCAACCCTAATATGAATACCTAAAGAAATTAATTTCACCAATTAAAGGTATGGGATATTATACATTCAGCGATAATGAGTCAGTTATTCCACTTGAAGAAGCTAAAACTAATTCAATTATGGTATCTGACGATGTTGCATGCGAGAAGCAGAATAATATACGTACATATTTTTGCATGGGACGACATAAGGATGTTGATTCATTCTACTTGTGTCAAACTTATACAAGAATTCCCAAGCATTTAATAAGAGACAATGCAAATGTTATTAGAATGTTTAAATAAGATGAGACAAATATGAGGCACGTTTATAGGGATCATGTTGCCAGCGATATGAGCTATGAAAAGTTTCAAGAAATTTGTCGACAGTGTTGGAAGGATAAATATGGGTTTTTGATAAAAAGCAAAGGTAATGAATTAAACGATGGTCGCTACAGAAAGCAATTTACTATATCATAACTATATAAACAACTACTCATAAAAGATTACCTTTAGTTATGAATCTAACTTTAAACTTCATACATCTATTTACTATAATTGATCTGATACCTAATAAGCTAATCTAATAGCTGATACCTGATATAATAGCTGATAGCTGATCTACTATTTGCTGTTAGCAAACATGGATGAAAAAGTCTTAAAACAGTTGGTGTCTACAAGAAAAGTCTTGAAGAAACAGCTTCGTAGTATAAAAACTGGAGAAATAGATACACGTGAACAACTAAGAGATACATTTAAACTTATAACAGAACCTCTAAAAGAATTCATAATTAGTTCTAAAAATATTGAAAGAATTCCAATAAAAGAAGAAAGTAAAATGAAGACAGAAGTTGAAAATAATACAAGTTTAAAGCCTCAGAAGCCATCAGTCAAGATAGAGACAAGTACACCAAATAAACTTGCAGAAGGAACAATATTTGATAATACCATCTTGTTTAATGATGCTAATAATGAGAATGGTGATGACGATGATGAAGATGATTTCTACTCACAGACTTCCAATACCGATAACACTTATACTGACTTATCAGTCTTGGAAGCAAGAAATGAATTAGATACAAACTATGGTCCACATAAAGATTTCAATAATGAATGGAAATTTGGCAATAGTAACCTCAAATTGAATGATGATAAAATACAAGTTGGTGGTCAAATAGGGCTCTAACACCCGGACAATTTTCTCTAATGTTTCATAAAACACCAAAAAACTATGATAAACTTGAACTCGAAATCTATAAAAAGATTTTAATTACTACTAATGCATATAGAAGAGACTATAAACTTGACGGTCAAATTAAAGGTACTAGATATAAATATAAACATATTATTAAGAAATTTATTGACGCGAAAAACAAGAAGAATTTAAACGAATCAACAGCATCTTAGCGAAAAGGTAGCTATTTAGGTGATGGAATGATGGAATTTAACGCAAATAAGCCAAACTAAATATATATACTGGGACGATCCAAATGAGTTAGTAGATCGTCTTCGACTACTACTTGCATCACAAGCTGCAGGTCATACTAATCACAATAACGAGATTGTATCAATTATTGAAGAACTACGTGAAGCGAATATAATACATTAACTTTAATAAAGTATATAAAGTATGTCTGTTGATAAATTTAAACACTATTTAAACGATACTAGCAGCATAATTTCTTTGAAAAATGCACCTAAACTGCTGGGGTTCTTTATGGATACGAACAACAACATTGATGTCCAAAACAAAAGAATCAAAAATGTTGCAAAAGCTCTGGAGGAAAACGATGTTATCAATAAATTGTTTCTGCAAACTCAAATCAAAAAGTTAGAAGAGAAATTATTAACATACTTTAAGGAAGATAATACTATAATTCGAGAAGATATTCAAATGCAAATTGAGGAGCTACAACGCGAAATAAAATTAGATATAGAAGAAAATTATAAAATTCAAAAAGACATTCTACAAATTAAAACATTCTTTGAAGAACAAATTGAACAGCTTAATGAGAAAATTTATAGATTGGAAAATTACATGTTTGTATCAATAGCTGAAAGTGCGTCAAGTAGATCACAACACTCTCCAAAAAATCTGTAAAACAACTTAATGTCTTCAAAAAGAAATTTAGTAAACGAACTGCATAAGCAAGCTCGAAAAGTTTTTATGCGTCGGAGAGTTGTAATGAAAGGAATAGATGATCTTTGGCAAGCTGATTTAGTTGAAATGGGGATCTATTCTAGAGAAAACAGAAATGATCGATTTTTGTTAACTGTAATTGACACATTTTCAAAATTTGCATGGGCAGTACCACTAAAAACTAAAACTGCATTCGAAACAACCAAGGCGATGGAAAATATTTTCGAATTAGGACGAGTACCAAAAAACTTGCAAACAGATGATGGTAAAGAATTTTTCAACAAACACTTTGGAAAATTAATGGATAAATACAACATTAATCACTACTCAACATATAGCAGTATGAAAGCATCAATAGTAGAACGATTTAACAGAACATTGAAAGGAATGATGTGGAAAGAATTTAGCTTTAATGGTTCATATAAGTGGATTGATATATACAAAGATTTAATTAATGCATACAATATAAAAGTTCATCGCACCATTAAAATGTCTCCGATTAAAGTCAACTCAACAAATGAGGAAAAGCTACTAAATACAGTATACAGTCATTTGAAGATGTACAAAATGTCGAAATTTAATGTTGGAGATCATGTACGCATAAGCAAATATAAGCATACATTTGAAAAAGGTTATACTCCAAATTGGACTACAGAAATTTTCACAATTACAAGAGTTCAAAATACAAATCCTACAATATTCATATTAGAAGATTATCTTGGTAATCCTATTAAAGGTGGATTCTATACTGAAGAACTTTCGAAAACTAGATATCCAAATACATATTTAGTTGAAAAGGTTCTTAAAACTAAAGGAAAGGAGGCATACGTTAAATGGTTGGGATTTTCTAATCAACACAATTCTTGGATAAGTAAGAACGAAATATTATAGCTGAATACCATCATCAACAACAATAGCAGTAATATTAAGAAACTAATATTAATTTTAAAATAAGAAAATGAAATAAATATGTAAATCATGCTTATAAACCATATGTTGTACTAAACTTTATTTAATTGTAATCAGACAGTTATAATGTCAATAACACTTACTCTGAGCTCTAACTCATCAGAATTATCTGCTAGTTACTTTCCTCCTATTGAATTACATAGTGCATATGAGTGTGCTCTAACTGATTTTCATTCATACAACAGCATTCCAAATGTAGACACCTACAACAATATGTTTCATATAGGGGAACATACAATTGAAATACCAATTGGATCTTACAAATTGAATGATATTGTAGATTTTATACAAGAGCAATACAGAAGACTCTGTCCAGAAAATAAGATTTTTATTGAAGCCAATAACAATACAATGCAAGTTAAAGTTAATAGTTCCAAAGATCCTACATATTTTAATAAAGACAACACAATTGGAAAACTTTTAGGATTCAATAGCAAAATCCTAACACTAAACAAATATTATTACTCAGATCTTCCAGTTAATATTTTTAAAGTGAATCTCTTGCGAATTGAAAGTAGTGTCGCTATTAACACATATATGAATAACTCCAAATCGCATACACTTCATGAATTTCCGATTAATGTGCCTCCAGGCTATAAAATAGATGAGGTTCCAAGAAATCTCATCTATTTACCTGTGAACACAAGAGAGATAAGTTCACTAACGCTGCGAGTAGTTGATCAACACGGTGATTTAATTAATTTTCGAGGAGAGGAAATTACAATACGAATACATTTGAGGTCAACTAAATCATGCTAATATACAACACAAATACATTGAAAAATAAAGCAGTAACAACAACAACAAGAACATTAAAGCGACCACTTCAACAGAAAGCACTAACAACATCAAATAAAAATTTTCTAAAGTCCTTGAATTTTAAATTGAAGACAAATTGAGTTGTTAAGATCATAAGAGATTCGTTATCTTTGCTTATCATCAAAAATCCATATTTATCCTTCCAACATTCTCGACAAATTTCTTGAAACTTTTCATTTTACTTTCTTCTTTTATGGGAATTCTTTTAATATTTTTAGAACTATTTATGAATTCTTTGAGTGGTTCTGTTATAGGTTTAAATGTATCTCTTAGTTGTTCACGTGTATCTATTTCACCAGTTTTTATACTACGAAGCTTTTTCTTCAAGACATTTCTTGTCAACACCAACTGTTTTAAAATTTTCTTATCCATGTTTAGCAAATAAGAGGTATCAGCTATTAGATCAGGTATCAGCTTATTAGGACCTGGTCTGGTTTTCAGATCAGCTTATTAGGACCTGGTCTGGTTTTCAGATCAGCTTATCAGGACCTGGTCTGGTTTTCAGATCAGCTTATTAGGACCTGGTCTGGTTTTCAGATCAGCTTATCAGGACCTGATCTGGTTTTCAGATCAGCTAATCAGGACCTGATCTGGTTTTCAGATCAGCTTATTAGGACCTGGTCTGGTTTTCAGATCAGCTTATCAGGACCTGGTCTGGTTTTCAGATCAGCTTATCAGGACCTGGTCTGGTTTTCAGATCAGCTTATCAGGACCTGGTCTGGTTTTCAGATCAGCTTATCAGGTATCAGATGAGGTTATAGCAAATGGATGTATCAAGTTTAAAGTTAGATTAATAACTAGAGATAATTTTTATGAGTAGTTGCTTATATAGTTATGAAATAGTCAAATTGCTTTCTGAAGCGACCATCGTTTAATTCGTTATCTTTGCTTATCATCAAAAATCCATATTTATCCTTCCAACATTCTCGACAAATTTCTTGAAACTTTTCATAGCTCATATCGCTGGCAACATGATCCTTATAAACATGCTTCATATTTGTCTCATCTTGCTTAAACATTATAATAACATTTGCATTGTCTCTTATTAAATGCTTGGGAATTCTGGTATATGTTTGACACAGGTAGAATGAATCAACATCCCTATGTCGCCCCATACAAAAATATGTACGTATATTATTCTGCTTTTCAAATGCAACATCATCAAATATCATAATTGAATTAGTTTTAGCTTCGTCAGGTGGAATAACTGATTCATTATCGGTGAATGTATAATACCCCATACCTTTAATTGGTGAAATTAGTTTTTTTAGGTATTCATATTTAGGTTGATAGAGAGATTTTGAGTATAAATAGATGTTTTCAAACTTGAGTCCATTAGGACTTTCTAGCAAGCCAATCGTAACATTAGTCTTTCCACAATTTGATGGTCCCACTATTAGAATTTGGTAAGAGAGGACTATGCTTTATTTTTGAACTGATGTTCACTGAATCATCAATATTACGAACTAAAATATTTTTATGTTGTTTTACTAACTGCATTTTTGTAACTAAATGCATTTCATATATATTACCTCTTATATAGGAAAAATTAGATAATATGATTATACGATATCAGAAAACTTTTAGTCATAAAAACACCGTCGTTGGAGGAGGTCTAGTAGACAAAATAATAAACTCTCTACCTATTGAACTTCATCTACCTGGATATCAGTACTGTGGACCTGGAACAAAACTACAAAAACGTTTAAATCGAGGTGATAAAGGAATTAATTTATTGGACTCTGCGTGTAAAAATCACGATATTGCTTATTCCAAAAATAAGGATTTAAGTACCAGACATAAAGCTGATAAAATACTTGAAAACTCCGCTTGGGATCGAGTTTTATCAAAAGATAGTAGTCTTGCTGAAAAATCATTTGCATATATGGTTACTAACGCAATGAAAGCCAAAACAAAATTTGGTATGGGTGTGGAGAAAAAGAAAAATGTAAAAAAGAACAAACTAAATGTTAAAACACTATTTAGAACATCAGTTAGAGCTGCAACAAAAATACTAAAAAAAGAAAAACCATTAGATATTAACTCAGCTATTAAAAACTATTAACAAGTCATTAAAAGGAAGAAAATCTCAAATTATAGTACCACGTGTGATACGTGTCCCAAAAATTGGTGGTTTTTTACCTCTAATACCGATTTTAACTGCTCTGGGTGCAATTGGTAGTCTAACAACTGGAGGTGCTGCCATAGCTAAAGCTGTAAATGCAACAAAGAATGCTAAAAATCAACTTGATGAAGCAACTAGACATAATAGAGCGATGGAATCTATAGCAGTTGGAAAAGGACTTTACTTAAAACCATATAAAAAGGGTTATGGTTTAGTTCATAAAGAGGAATCAAAAAACTCTTAGAGATGCTGCCCAACAGACCACTTTCTGATGTGGACCTAAACCGTTTCTCTATAAATATTCCATATTTTAGAGGAGTTTTCATGTTGAATACTCTACCAAAACGATCAAAGAAAATAGAATGTGGAATAATAAATTTAGATGTATCAACAGGACCTGGTACACATTGGGTAGCATATTATAAAAACAGCAATGAAAAAGAATATTTCGACAGCTTTGGAAACTTACAACCTCCTTCAGAAGTAGTCAAATATCTTGGTACAAATATAAAATACAACTATAATCAACATCAGAATTTTAATACATTTACCTGTGGACATTTATGTCTTAAATTTCTTTATGAAATAACTGAAAATATTAAATAAAAACACAAACATTTATATTTTTCAAAACTCTTTAATGTCTTTTTATTCATAATTTAAAAAACGTAATTAATATAATTTATTTCCAGACAGGATATTGGGAATTTTGAATTAGAAATTCACTCAGCTCATTCTCAACGATTAGGTTTTCTTCACCTTCTCTACTTAGGCAATATGATCCGCTCGAAAGATCTTTAATATCGTCATCTGTTAAAGAATTATATCGTTTAGGCAGGAACATTATATGTTTATCCATTTCAACTTTTAGTGTTGCTCCATATTTTGTTGTTACACGTTCCACATTTCGAATAGTATATTTCATAGACGTGTCAAGCTCCTTTACGTGGATTAAGGTTTTGTTGTTTAGAGAATTAAATTTTGAAATTAGATTTGTTGTGGAGTCCATTTTTTTATTTAGTTCTTCTCACTTTGAATGTTTAACTGGAAATGATCTTAAAAGTAGCGATGATGACTTCAAGAAGGCTAATCGAAAATAATTATGGTGAAATAGTGAATAAGTGGGGGATAGTGATAGTTAGTTATAGAGAGAAAAGGGTTAGAGAGAGAGAGAGATAGAGTGATAAAAAGAAATATGGAATAGCGATGATAGTATAGATATTTGAAAAATTTAAAGAACAAATTAGTCTTAAAAAAACCTTCCAACAATCGTCATCATCATTCATTTATCAGCAAATAAAATGAGTCAAATTAGACGTACTCTAAACCAATTTCTAACAGATTTTGAAAGCTTCTGGTTATATGATCATTGGGAGATGATAAAATGTTTCCAAAATATGCTGGATGGAAACTGCCCATGGTACGATCCGAAGTGTGAGGAAGGACCTGATACTTGTAGATGTACAATATATTTTTTACGGAAAAGTATATTAGAACATCTAATAATTGGATACTATGAAATGTTTCCATCATTATAAATAAAATATTTAAGAAATTAAATTAAATGGTATTATTAACAGAAATAAAATAAAATTGTATTATTAAAATATTCCTTGTTTTGTATTATTTTTTCTAAAGGAAAATTAGGAATCATCTGTTCGAATACAAAATAACAGAAACTTGTAAGTAGTGAAAAATATAAGGACTTATCCGATTATCTTAATTGTGTCTCTGTATAAAAATATCTAATGGAATTTCACAATATTGTGAAATTCAATTTCTCTTGTAGAGAACCTCTCAAAGAAAACAAGATTGTGCATGTTTAATTTATGTGAAGACAAGACTGTGCATGTTTAAGCAATATGAAAACAAGAATTTACAAATAAGCAAAAACAAAAACTGTTTGATCCAACGAAGTAAAGCCAATAAAGAAATAAACACCATTTCATTCTTTTTTCAATATTTTATTTCAAATTTTTTCTTAAAAATTCATATAGATATGTACAACAATTTTTCTTAATGAATAGGATTTTATATACAACAATTTTTCTTAATGAATATGATTTTATTTACAATTTAAAAATTAACTAAAAATTAATTAATTTTAACAATTTTCTTGCATTCTAGCAATCTCATCTAGCAACATATCAAGTTCGTATTCAGGGTTAGTTTCCTTAATACGAAAATGATACCATGCATATGTATTAATGTTATTTGATCTAATTTTTCTCTTATCGTCTCCATAACTTAAGACTACCTTATTTAGTTGACTAGTATATATCTGATGTAGCTTAGATTTAAATGTTAACATATTATCATACACATTAGTCTTATTAAATAAACAATTTTTATAAGTAGCTAAACTATATTTATCTAATATGGCTCTCTTTACCCCCTTCGATTTTTTAACGTCATTTTGATTTTGTACACTGAATGAGTACATTTTTGATCGCAGCCCAACAAATTCTGTCATTATTTTACCGCAATTTTCATCCTTCATCATACCAATGACTTTTTTATTTACTAGTGGAAAATTATAAATATTGTCTGTAGGATAGTCCGATGTATCAAATTGTTCTTGTATGTCATTTTTGATGTCAGCGTAAAAGTCGTCCGTTTTTATTGAATATATAAAAGAGTCCGTGTCCATATAGTTCAATGAGAGTTTTGTCTTAAACTTAGGTTGCATGTACCCGTAATGGAAATTATACATTTTCCATTTGGACAGCTCGAGTACACAAAATCCTAAGTAAATTGGTTTATTGTAGCAGGTTTTGACTCTAGTCATTTCGATTGCTACTAGATCTTCGGAAAATATAGATAAACTATGAAAATTTGGTTTTGATATCCAATCTTGGGCCCCCAAACGATTACAATTCGTTCTCTCCCAACTATTAACAATTTTAACATCTCTCCTCTTATCCACATTTTCCATGGTTTTACCATACACTGCATTATTAAGTAGTTTGAAAAATTTTTTTTCAAAAGCATTTTTAGCAGTGGCCCTATGTCTGGTATTTAGGTCAATATAGCCTTTTAACCATGGAGATTGTTTAAATGCTAGAATACGATGAGTTTTCTTTAAAACTAAGCCATATTCTAAGCACTGTTTAACTCTAAAGTGTATCACGTATGATTGCTTTGTAGAGAAATCGGTTATCAACTTGCTATACTTCGCTTGCATAACTTTTTTATTTTCAGCGCAAAAAGGAAGGTCATTATGCAAGTCGTGTAAATGAGAGGGATAATCCAACGTGACCTCATATACATAACCGTCTGTTCCATTGTCAGCTATGCTGTTTGGATCCAGATTCTGCTCGTCTTGCGATAACCATCTGAACCCACCATGAGGAAGATATTCCGACATCGCCCAACCATACAAATTGTTAGCGTCTAAATAGACGAGAAATTCTGAGGGCTTCTCTTTATCGAAATCTTCCAAATATTTGTTATTCGCTTTCGAATATCTTTGACTACACTGTACGATCCCTCCACGTATACCTTTTTTCATAAAATTGTACATGTCTATGTCTGTCAATAATTCTAATTCAATTTTTGTGTATTTGAGCATTGCATCCCAGGAAAGGCCAGGTGCTGTATAATATTGGCATGGATCGAGCTCATAAATACCTTCACAAACTTTTCTAAAGTTCTCGAAAATATCTGTCAGTAAGAGGACATCTGTTTTTAAGTAAAGTTCCATGTAATCTTTCATAGTTTTGCAACCAAAAGTATTCCATACCTCTTCAGCATGTGAGTATTCCTCTAAAGAACACTCTTTATTGTTCAACTTATTAAAGAAATCACTGCGTGAAGGCAGCTGACACTCATCTAATTTTTGGAATGAATTTAGGTACTCATACGGGAAAATACCTTTTTTCTTAATAAGCTGAAATTCTTTTTCTGACTGAAATAAGGACCTTATAGTTTTGAAATCATTATCCGACAAATTGCAGGCTAATGATTCCAAACTCTCAGCCGTAAAGCGTATTGTATCAAGAAATCTTATTTCAAGCTTATGGCCATCACTCATTTCTGTAAATTGGGAGAGGGATATATAAAATTCCTTATTGAGAGGGAGTACTTTCAGTTGCATTGAAATTTCACCTAGATCGTTAATAAAAAGATGTGAGTCATAATTTGAGTAGTTGTGAAAGTAAACTGGTATAAACTTGGGAATTTGGTAATTTAAATTACAGTTATTGTGGGCTGCACCTCTATATTTACCACTAATGTGACAATGATCTCTAACGCGATCTTTACCTAGAAATTTTTGACAAATATGACAATTCACAGCACTATAAAAATTATAAATATCAGAAGGGGATAAAGTATCCATTTGTCTATTATTTACTAAGTGACTATTGTATATATCCTCACAGTCTTTAATTAAATATGATACAAATTTTTTTGAGGCATCTTTTCCTGTGTATATCCTTAATTTATCTAACTTATTGCTATGGAGACACTTAATATAATAGCTAAATGCACAAGGAGTGTGCTTTTTGACTAGACTAGTTTTATTACTTACACTATTACTAACTTCTTCCAAGATGCATTCGAAATCCGCATATACCACGAAGGGTACATCCATTTTTCTTTGATGTCCCTTGAAGCTCAGAATTGCATCCGGACCTGATGGCATAGTTGTAACAATTTTACCGCACTCCGCCTTATGATTTGTCATTCCAGTTTCGTTATGGGTGTACTGGAGACAGCTGTTGCAGAAATGTAGTTTGTGTTCATTCCTGGTAGTCTGATTTTGTAAAAGCCTGTGAATGATAAAAAATAAATTAAAGTTTATAAGTAAAATGTACATAGTATAAAGTATATAAAACCAATATATGTATCATTAAATTAAAGTGTAGTATAATTTTCTAACTTACCTTGATATATTCTTTATCAATATGTAGTGATGACCTGCAGCATTCTCTAAAAGCAGTAAGTTGACGTGGTTCACTTTCTCGTCCTTGGTCACATAATAAGGACCAATGATCTGATTTGCCCCCTTATCATACCCAAATACGTTCACACTTATTGCCGGATTGTTTGCCTCGAACTCCTTGATTTTGTTTAGTGCTAATGGGTACGTTAAATTTTTGAAATTTAACGCTACACCATTTCGCGTAACAATCGTCTCTGCAGCAATGTCCTGAATATAATACGAACTGCAACGTTCTGTATGTTTGTATTTCGTCGTATCCATTGCAGCAATCAGACACCACTTGAAACAATATGCATCGCTGTTTTCTATGTTGATGCAAGCTTTTCTTCCTTCTAATTTTTGAGGTGTGGATATCCAATTCGACCCTTTGACGAGCGATGATTTGTTGATGTTGATTTCTGCTCGGACTATGCGTGACAAAGTCCAACCAGAATCTCGCTCTTCAAATTCGGACATTTTGGTTGAAATCTCCTCAACCTGTTTACGGAATAACTCTTCGATGTTATCTGCCTTCGTCAGTAAACTCATTTTGGCTACATGTGATATTATGCACAACTCCAATTCCTCTCCCACAATTTTTATATACTCCGCCACAATACTCACATGAAATTTAATTATTGTATGTTTAGCTAAATTCATTTGAAGTCTCTCCATAAAAATATTTTTGTTTTCCTTAATAAACTCTTCCAAGAGAAGTTGGTCTTTTTTATTTAGAATTGCATATGTGGCGATATGATTTTTGAAGGCTTTCGATATTTTATAATATCTCACATTATTTTCTTCTGTCCTGACATGGGGAGTACTCATTGGAGTTGGCAGAGTTTCTTCTCCTATTTATTCTACATCTACTTCTCCATCACTTTCCGGTAAAGTTATGTCCATAGCATCGTTGTATAAGGTCCCTCCAAGGATATCCACACCTTGTTGTTGAGCTTGTTGTTGTTGTTCTTGCTGCTGCTGCTGCTGCTGCTCTTGTTGATGATAAGTATGTGGTTGCCATTGCATGAAATTGGAATACTGCTGCATTTGATTATCTGGTGTGACGGGATTATAATTGTAACTTGGATACTCATATTGCATTGGTACTCCTGATCCCAAAAACTGATTATTCCATGACATTGATGTAGGGTAACAGTTAGGCATACCGTATTGTTGATGATTCATTGGTAGTTGATATTGGGGGTACTGTAAAGAGGGTTGTTGCTGATGATGAAATGTATTTAGCTGCTGTTGATGATTTTGAAGAGATGACTGCGATTGCTCTTGATTTCTGTCCCGGCTTACGATCTCTTGATCCTGCACACTATGATTTTTAACATGGTCCAAAAAGGACTTTTGGTATTTATATACCTTATGACATCTATTACACATATATCCAGAAGAACTCATTTTTAATTAGTTTATGGATTTTCTATTTGAATTTAACACAATTGCTGATGATACTACTTGTAAATACAATAAAGTACTGATGTGTTGGTTATAAAAGTTGGCGTATTTATACGAAAATTAGTAGCAGTAGCCTTGCGGCATTCATAATTTTTACTTTTTGTTTCTCTGCTGATGACTGTACTTAGTTGAAAATCCTCTGCTTTAAAAGAATTGAAGACAAAGAAAATGACTACGTTGTAAAATATAAATGTATTCTACACAAGCACAAAATATTCCACGCACAAGTTCTCACGATCGCGCCGACATATGTATGTACTTATGTACATACATACATACATACACATTCATGAATTTCACAATGTTGTGAAATAAATATTTCTTAAACAAATAAACAAAATATACAATTACCAGCGACAATCAAGCTGGACCACCCACACACAAGCATTAGGGGGTTCACATACATGAGAACATTTTAGGGGTGTTCACATACATGAGAACATTTTACATCATAAAATGTCGGTATGATAAATAATTTATTAGCGTGAGGAAATCACACATACACGTTCCCACGATTCATATGAGAATCGCCTAGTATTCATCAAATCTATTTTCCCTGATATTACTGATATAGTATTACGATAACAAATTTATACAGTCTGGCAACACTGGAAATTTTCCTTTTGGGAAAATCATTTTCCCGTCGGCATTAAGAAATATAGTAATCATGCATTGCCGTCGACATTTGAAAAAAATAATCATGTTTTGCCGTCGGCATTAGGAAAAATTAATCATGTATTGCCTTCGGCATTAGGAAAAATAATCAAGCATTGCCGTCGGCATTAGCAAAACATAATCATGCATTGCCGTAGGCATTAGGAAAAATTATCATGCATTGCCGTAGGCATTAGGAAAAATTAATTAATTAGGAAAAATCATCTCATGATTTTCCCGTTGGTATTAGGAAAAATCATTTTCATGATTTTCCAGTCGGCATACATGTATACTTATGAAATATTAATCTTATGAAACCCCTTAATCCAGCCACACAAAAAATCACCCGTTCACACAATTAATGCCACCACAAAAAAATCACCCGTTCACACAAGGGTTAATGTAAACAAAAAACTCGTTATGTAAACAAAAACATCAAAGCGCCACCGAAAACACACACACACACACACATACACACACGTATCAAATTTCCAAGAATTTTAAAATTTCAGCCACAATTTAACAATTTCAGCCCACAATTTAACAATTTCAGCCACAATTTAACAATTTTAATTGGGGCAGAACCGGCAGTTCCCTACTACTGACATGTCTTGAAGAAAAAGCTTCGTAAAATTAAAAGTGGGGAAATAGATACACTTGAACAACTGAGAGATACATTTAAACCTATAACAGAACCTCTCAAAGAATTCATAAATAGTTCTAAAAATATTGAAAGAATTTCAATAAAAGAAGAAAGTAAAATGAAGACAGAATTTGAAAATAATACAAGTTTAAAGCCTCAGAAGCCATCAGTCAAGATAGAGAAAAGAACACTAAAGAAACTTTCAGAAGGAACACTATTTGATAATACCATCTTGTTTAATGATGCTAATAATGAGAATGATGATGACGATGATGAAGATGATTTTTACTCTTAGACTTCCAATACTGATGACACTTATACTGACTTATCAGTCATGGAAGCGAGAAATGAATTAGATTCAAACTATGGTCCACATAAAGATTTCAATAATGAATGGAAATTTGGCAATAGTAACCTTAAATTTATTGAAGATAAAATAAAAGTTGGTGGTCAAATATGGGCTCTAACACCCGGACTATTTTCTCTAATGTTTCATAAAACACCCAAAAACTATGATAAATTTGAACTTGAAATCTATAAAAAGGTTTTAACTACTACTAATGCATATAGAAGAGACTATAAACCTGATGGTCAAATCAAGCTTACTAGAGGATACAAATATAAACATATTATCAAGAAATTTATTGAGGAGAAAAATCAGAAGAATTTATCCGAATCAACAGGATCTTAGCCAAAAGGTAGCTATTTAGGTGACGGATTGATGCAATTTAACACCCATAAGCATAACTATATATATATACTGGGACGATCCAAATGAGTTAGTAGATCGTCTTCGACTACTGCTTGCATCACAAGCTGTAGGTCATACCTGCCTTTAGAACTCACTTCACAATTTTTTTGTTTTTGAGGTACTCATGTAGAGTATTTATTCCTCAATGTCACTTTGTTTGCGGGTTTTTGTTTGTTTTTGTTATTTCCGACTATGTAAAAAAATATTAGCAATATTTTTTCAAACAAAACTTTTAAAACATTATGACACTTCAGACTGCCGTTTGAATACCCTCCATTGTTTGATAAAAAAATTAAGAATTCTTATTTTTTTTGCTAATAATATTTTGGGACCTTAAGTTTTTGTTTTTTTTTGTTTTTTTAATACATATAACTTATTTATTGCATCTTCAAAAAAAATGAACTAACAATAAGTAATCAAATCTTAAGTCTAGATATAATTAATGTGTCCGACCAATGCCGAAAACAATTTTAGTGATAGTAGTTATTAATACAATAATTATGTACTAGCAAAAAAAAAATTATTCTCAAAAAGTTTCATCTGAGGTATTGCGTATTAGAGCCTTGGTGTCCCTCTTTTTTAAGCGGATGTGTCCAGTAAAGTTCAAGATGTTACGAGCAAGGGGATTAGGATGGGACTCGAGTTTAGTTAAATATTTGCCTGCGTATTTTGAAATTTCTTCAGTCACTAGTGGCATATTTAAATCACGATGTAAATTTGAATTTTTAATGTACCATGGAGCCGATGTTATTAAATGTAAAATTTTGTTTTGTCTTCGTTGGATTTTCTCAACATTTGAAGCTGAAGCAGTGCCCCATAACTGAATTCCGTAGCACCATATTGGTTTCAAAAGCGACTTGTATATTAACAGTTTGCAGTCTAGGCTGAGTGTTGAATTTCTGCCAATCAACCAATGTATTTGAGATAACTTAAGTTTCATTTGAGTTAGCTTAGAGTCAATATGATGTTTCCACGTAAGCCTTCGATCAAGGTGAATACCAAGGTATTTCACGTGGGTAATATGTTCCTGGAGATTGCGGGATGCCTCAGAAGGGTTTTCGTGAATACTCTTACAGGCTGTATCATCGGCAAACGTAGAGGTATGGATATTATTGCTCACAGGCATATCACAAGTATATATTAAATACAAGACTGGCCCCAGAATACTACCCTGTGGGACACCGGAAGATATAGATTCGGGCACACTCATGAAGTCTCCTTCCACAACAGTGAACTTCCTATCAACAATATAACTTTCCAAAAGTTTTTGAATGTTTATTGGCAGGTATGTCTTCAATTTTAAAACTAGTCCTTCGTGCCATACTTTGTCAAACGCTTGAGAAACATCAATGAAGAGGGCAGAACAATATTTCTTTTCTTCAAATGTCTTCCTTATAACTTGCACCAACCTATGCGTTTGCTCAATTGTGCTATGCTGACTTCTAAAACCAAATTGATGATCCGGGATACACCCATTATCAGCTAAAATTTTGGAAAATTTAGTCATGAGCAGCTTTTCGAAAAGCTTTGAGATTGTTGATAGTAAACTTATAGGCCTATATGACTCAGCCTTGGTAAGATCTTTACCCGGCTTTGGAATCATTTTGATCTTCGCCAGTTTCCAGTTATGTGGAAAATACTGCAATCGCAAAATGGCATTAAAAATAAATAGCAGGATTCTTATTGCGATTAGAGGCAAATTCATCAGCATCTTGTTACTAATTCCATCAATACCTGGAGCTTTCTTCGGGTTGAGTTCAGCAATTATTTTTTGTAATTCACACAGCTTAAACCTTATGGGACGAGGGGGTAGAGAAACTACATTCGGCAAATCAACAGCGCCCGTACATGAATAGGGAGTGAATACAGCTTTTAAATGCTCAGCAAATAAGTTACCTTTCTCGCTATCGCTTCTTGCCCATCCTCCGGTCGAAGTGCGCAGTGGTGATTTAAGCTCAACGGGTCTTTTAAGATTTCTAGCAGCGCGCCATAAAGAGTAATTAGATGCTGACGTGACATCGAGACCTTCTAGAAATTTTTCTAGTAATGCTGTTTTTTCCGACGATAGCAACTCTTTGAGTCGCTTAGTACATTCTTTAAGTCTGAGTTTATTTAGGGGTGATCTGTGTTGTTGCCATTCTCTTCTAGCTCTCCTTTTTTCACATACAAGACGTTCAATATCCGCAGAATAAATTCTATTAAAGCCAGTCTGCGGATGGCAAGTAGTGGCATGTTCAGCAGCCTCTTTAATATTTTCGTTAAGATTGGCAACGTTAAATTCAATATCATCGGATGTACTTAACTTAATGTTTTCCGTACAATGACTACTGAGATATTTTTTGAACCCCAGCCAATTAACACGACTTATCATCTTCACATATGAGTTCGGCAAATCACTCCTTAGTGGGTTCAAAATTGTAACTATTGTGGAGAGTGATCGGAGGAGAGATCTAGAGAGGCCTCCACGTGAGTTAGGTCCCTAGGGATATTTTTCATGACACCAAAATCTATTACATCCGGAATTTTTTGTACGTCAGTAGGCCAATAAGTGGGCTCCCCACACGAAATGACATCCAAGTTCATTTTTGAAATTGTATTAAACAACGCTCGACCTCTAGGTGTAACAAGACGCGAGCCCCAGTACGTATGTTTTGCATTGTAGTCGCCAGCTGCCAGGAAACAAGATCCAAGCGATTTGTAGAACTTCTCATACTGCTCTTCTGTAACTGCAAATCTGGGAGGTGAGTAAATTGATGATATCACGAAATTCGCACAAAAATTTTCTACGAAAATATTCGTTGCTTGCATATATTCTTCACAAACGTTGTCAAGGACATAGTGCTTGAGTCTTGACTTAATTAGAATTGCTGATCCACCGCATGCTCTCCCTCTCGGGTCCTTTGAATCATATAGAGTGTAACCATTTATTTTGAAAAAGCTTCTTGATGTCAAATGAGTCTCAGAGACCAACATTATATCAATATTTTTTTCCATAAGGAAGTGCTCGAGCTCATTTTTGTGTTGGCGGATGCCGTTTGCGTTCCAGAAACATATTTTCAACGTGTTCATGGCTTGTTAATTAATGCTTGAAGCAGAGAATTCTGCATTCGTAGCATTTCTTGCATCATGTTAGTCATATTTGTAGTAAAGTTGTTTATAGTTTGCACTAGATTATCAATAGTGGCTTCAAGGCGGCTGAAATTAAAGTTTGTGTTAGCATTTGTCGAATTACTTGTTGTTGGTGGGGACACTTTCTGCGTGGGAATTGAATTTGTCTTAACAGCATCCGCATACGATACTCGTAAAGTACTTGGTTGGCTCATTGGAGGAAAAGTGGCGGAGTAAGCATTTGCTGATTGAGCTGGAGTTAATTTAGGTTTTTGTCCCATAGTCTGTTTAACAAAAGAATATACAGGGCAACCTCTGTAGTTAGCGGTGTGATTACCTCCACAATTACTACATTTTTTTTCTGCTTGAACTTTTGGTTTGGTACAGCTAGCAGTGCCATGCAATTCACCGCAGATAACACAAACTGTAGGTAAATTGCAGTAGGATTTTGTATGACCATATTCTTGGCAATTATGGCACTGTACGGGACCTGAACGCTTGCGTGGCTCTTCAACTGTGATTTTTCGGTGTAAGAGAAACTTTACATTATAAATAGGATGGGTTTCATTTTTTTTCAATTGTATGTCATTCGGCTCCAGTTCAACCCGAAATAGGGGTTGGGGACCTTTTCTCTATTAATTATATTAGTAGCACTTTTTACTTTAAATCCTTGCTCGATAAGTGCGCATTTTACTTCTTCGGGGTCAACATATGAATCTATGCCCTTTAGTACTATCTGTAGGCCTTTAGCACTCTTGAGTTGGTAAGTGTAAAAATTTGTTTTATTTTTCTCAAAATCACTAACAACTGTTCGGAAATTTTTTTCATCATAAATTTGGATTTTTGTTTCGTCAATATTACCTCGTTTAATTGGAATGATGTGGAAGGTATTTTCACCAATGGCCGACAGTAGTTTTTTTAGAAGCGCGTTGGAATTTTTTTCTCTCAGATAGATAGGTGGTGGCTTAAAAGACTTTTGCGATGATGCAGCGGGCTTGTCGTTATTGTCTTGCAATATTGAAAAACGATTTTGACGATTAGTAGAGGACGCGCTGTTATCCCTAGACATCTTTGGAGCAGATGAAATTTTAGAAGAATTTGGGCTTCGCCCACGATTTACCACAGTTATGTATCTGTCCATACCGATTTGGACCTTGGGTTTTGAACTGCTGCTATCTGTAGTGATAACTTGGTTAAGTGATGAACACGAGCCCGAAGGGGATGAAATCGCTGACTTATATGAAGAAGTACTAGGCAACTGTAATGTTAATGAATCACTAGTTGGCATTGGACAAAGCGAAATTGATCGCTGACGAAAAATTGGCTTTGCCGTTAAAAAATTACTTTCATAAGATTTTTTATTTTTATTGTTTTCATTAAGAGTTTCAGAACTCACAGTAAAATATGCATTTCTGCCGTTAGAACTCACTTCACATTTTTTTGTATTTGAGGTACTCATGTAGAGTATTCCTCAAGGGTACTTTGTTTGCGGTTATTTGTTTGTTTTTGTTGTTTTGACTATGTAAAAAAAAAAAAATTTTGCAATATTTGCTTTGCTTATTTATCAAAGTTAATTTTGTATTACGAATATTTTTTGAATGTTTTATTGTTTTTTGTTTTTGTTTTTTTTTTGTTTTGTTTGTATGTAAAAATAATCCGCTATGACGTGTGTTCACTATGAAGGTTCAACGAGAACTCGGGACCTTAAGTTATCATATTTTTTTATATTTAACTTACTTACACTCGTAGTCAAAACTAGACTTGTATCGAACTCTTTCAGTAGCTCGTCGAATCCGCTTTAGCGCAACACGCTTTATTGAAAAACGTCGGATTACTGAAAGTGATACAAGTCCCCTCATTGATTTTAAACGCAGCTAGTCTTATTCACTTCGCTTTAGCGAAACATCGCTTTACTAAAAATATCGTATTACTGAAAACCAAAAGCAAGCCCACAACTACGTTTTGTATGAAACTTACTTCGTTTTAGTGAAAAAATAAATAATGACAAATTTATTTATTAGAAATCGATTGCATAACTTAAGGTTAAAAAAGTTGTGCATGTTTTGTCCGTTAAAAAATTAAATGGCAAAATGTGTTTGTTCTTTTCGCTCTGACGTACTTTATTGTATTTTTCTATTATACATATTGTCAATGCCAGTGGCTAGACATTTTCGAGGAGAACGCTTAACTTTAACAAATTTCAGTAATCCGAATTACGTTTTAGAGAAAAAATCGGATAACTGAAAAAAATTGGGTTTTGGTTATTTCCAGTAACGCGGAGTCGACTGATGGGTTTGACACATTTAACTTACATGGGTTCGATCATAGGTTTGTGGCAAAACTGAACTAGTGAACGAGTTCTATCCAAGTGTAGTTTGTATCAATACAATTCTAATCAAAACTAGACTTGTATCGAACTCTTTGATCATAGTAGGTTTGTGTCAAACGCATTTAATTTAAATGGGTTTGATCATTGGTTTGTCTCAAAACCAAGATACTGAAAGAGTTCGATACAAGTCTAATCAAAACTAAGTGAAACTATATAAGTAGCAGAGACTAAAACCAAACATTTTTGCACAGCGAATTTTGCACTTAACTGTTTATCATTTTACACTATACTAGTAAAACTAGTGAGTATTATTTCGGAGCAAAAATTGAGGAATAGGTACTAGGACTATACTCACCAATTAGGGGCGAATACGGTATTGTCATCAGTATGGTATTGTCATCAGTTAAAAACTAGTAATAGATTCTGATTGAATAATTAGTTTCTTTTGCTCAACTCACTATAAAACCGGACTCAGAAATATGTTATCGCTCTAGGCGGCCGAGAACCCTTAGCTGCTTAATGTTATAGTTTCGGATTCGCGATTAAATCAACTAGAAAATTCTTGAAACAGGCGCATTTTAAGTTTGATGCAATTTCAGGTTTACTGAAATATGTACGAGTATATCTCGTTTTGGGTTTATTGCAAGTACGGAATCGGGTTTAGATATGGTTAAAATTAATTATTTAGAACTTGAATAACTCGCACTTCAATCAAGCCTTATAATGACTCCACTTTGGATTGATTTTTTTTTCGAGTATAAGATTAAATTAAACAAATTTATTTGAGAAATATCGAAGTATGTACTCGTATGTTTGTTTGACATTAATTTTTTTATAGCTTATTTCCAAAAATGATGGGTTGAAGTCTACTGGAGAGTTCCTTAAGCTTAGTATATGAAAAAAACTCCGCTAAGACGTCTGTTCACTATGAAGGTTCAGCGCGAACTCCCCTTTAAACTTCATGCATATATTTGCTATAACCAGATCTGATACCTGATCTGATACCTGATAACCTGATCTGATACCTAACAAGCTGATCTGATACTTGTGATGAGCTGCTCCGAAAACAAGACTAGCTATCTAATAAGCTGATCTGATAGCTGATAACCTGATCTGATAACCAGACCAGGTACCTGATAACCTAATGTGATAGCAAGACCAGGTACCTGATAAACAGATCTGTACCTGATAAGCTGATCTGAAAACCAGACCAGCTACCTAATAAGCTGATCTGATACCTCATAAGCTGATCTGAAAACCAGACCAACTACCTGACAACCTGATCTGATACCTGATGACATGATCTGAAAATCAGACCAGGTACCTGATAACCTGATCTGATAATTGATAACCTGATCTGATACCTGATAAGCTGATCTAATAGCTGATACCTGATATAATAGCTGATAGTGATCTACTATTTGCTGTTAGTAAACATGGAAGAAAACGTATTTGAGCAATTTGTGTCGACAAGACATGTCTTGAAGAAAAAGCTTCGTAAAATTAAAAGTGGGGAAATAGATACACTTGAACAACTGAGAGATACATTTAAACCTATAACAGAACCTCTCAAAGAATTCATAAATAGTTCTAAAAATATTGAAAGAATTTCAATAAAAGAAGAAAGTAAAATGAAGACAGAAGTTGAAAATAATACAAGTTTAAAGCCTCAGAAGCCATCAGTCAAGATAGAGAAAAGTACACTAAAGAAACTTTCAGAAGGAACACTATTTGATAATACCATCTTGTTTAATGATGCTAATAATGAGAATGATGATGACGATGATGAATTTGATTTTTACTCTTAGACTTCCAATACTGATGACACTTATACTGACTTATCAGTCATGGAAGCGAGAAATGAATTAGATTCAAACTATGGTCCACATAAAGATTTCAATAATGAATGGAAATTTGGCAATAGTAACCTTAAATTTATTGAAGATAAAATAAAAGTTGGTGGTCAAATATGGGCTCTAACACCCGGACTATTTTCTCTAATGTTTCATAAAACACCCAAAAACTATGATAAATTTGAACTTGAAATCTATAAAAAGGTTTTAACTACTACTAATGCATATAGAAGAGACTATAAACCTGATGGTCAAATCAAGGGTACTAGAGGATACAAATATAAACATATTATCAAGAAATTTATTGACGAGAAAAATCTGAAGAATTTATCCAAATCAATACGATCTAGGTGACGGATTGATACAATTGAACACCCATAAGCCAAACTATATATACCGGGACGATCCAAATGAGTTAGTAGATCGTCTTCGACTACTACTTGCATCACAAGCTGCAGGTCATACTAATCACAATAACGATACTGTATCAATTATTGAAGAACTACGTGAAGCAACTATAATATATTAACCTTAATAAAGTATATACATATGTATATAAATTATGTATGTCGATAAATGTGGGCATTATTTAAACGATACTAGCAGCATAATTTTTTTGAAAAATGTACCCAAACTGCTGGGGTTCTTTGTGGATATGAACAACAACATTGATGTCCATAACAAAAGGATCAAAAATGTTGCAAAAGCTCTGGAGGAAAACGATGTTATCAATAAATTGTTTCTGCAAACTCAAATCGAAAAACTAGAAGAGAAATTATTAACATAATTTAAGGAAGACAATAATATAATTCGAGAAGATTTTCAAATGCAAATCGAGGAGCAATAACGCGAAATAAAATACAAAAAGATATTCTAAAAATTAAATCATCTTTTGAAAAACAAATTGAACACCTTAATGAGAAAATTTATAGATTAGAAAATTACATGTTCGTATTAATAGCTGAAAGTGCGTCAAGTAGATCAGAAAACTCTCCAAAAAATTTGTACAACAACTTAAAGTCTTCAAAAAGAAATTTAGTAAACGAACTGCATAAGCAAGCTCGAAAAGTTTTTATGCGTCGTAGAGTTGTAATGAAAGGAATAGATGATCTTTGGCAAGCTGATTTAGTTGAAATGGGGAACTATTCTAGAGAAAACAGAAATTATCGATTTTTGTTAACTGTAATTGACACATTTTCAAAATTTGCATGGGCAGCACCACTAAAAACTACAACTGCACTCGAAACAACCAAGGCAATGGAAAATATTTTTGAATTGGGACGAGTACCAAAAAACTTACAAACAGATGATGGTAAAGAATTTTTCGACAAACACTTTGGAAAATTAATCGATAAATACAACATTAATCACTACTCAACATATAGAAGTATACTTGCCAATAACTTGTTTGATGTAATTGGTATAACAGAAACTTGGCTAAAAGATGAAATATTTTCAAATTTATATAATTTATAGAGAGAGAAAATACCGTCCTGATAGGAGAGGAGACAGATCTTGTGTAGCTTTTGAATATTTATTTATTGCAATTCAGCTCTCTGGTAGAAAAATTCTTATAGGTGTTGTTTATATTACTCATGGTGACTTGAAAGCGCTTGAGAATAGTATTACTGATCTTACGACTAGGTATAATGACATTATAATATGTGGTGATTTTAATAATAATATGTTTGACAATATGAAATGAACTTCTGTCAGAGATATGTGTTGCAGGTAGAAAATAAGGTGTTAACAAAACTCTTTGCCTACTCATCTGAGTGTTAGATGAAGTTCTACATCATTAATTAATTAGTTTTTACTGTGTCCCTCTATTAATACACTGATAGCTGGTAAACTTCAAATTCCTAGTACTTCACGCCAATCTTGAGGAGTTCTCGTTGAACCTTCATAGTGAACAGACGTTTAGGCGGAGTTTTTTTATATACATACTAAACAAACAAAAAATCATACAAAAAATATTCGTAATACATATTAACTTTGATAAATAAGCAAAGCAAATATTGCTAATATTTTTTTACATAGTCGGAAATAACAAAAACAAACAAAAACCCGCAAACAAAGTGACATTGAGGAATAAATACTCTACATGAGTACCTCAAAAACAAAAAAATTGTGAAGTGAGTTCTAAAGGCAGGTATGACCTGCAGCTTGTGATGCAAGCAGTAGTCGAAGACGATCTACTAAGTCATTTGGATCGTCCAAGTATATATATATAGTTATGCTTATGGGTGTTAAATTGCATCAATCCGTCACCTAAATAGCTACCTTTTGGCTAAGATCCTGTTGATTCGGATAAATTCTTCTGATTTTTCTCCTCAATAAATTTCTTGATAATATGTTTATATTTGTATCCTCTAGTAAGCTTGATTTGACCATCAGGTTTATAGTCTCTTCTATATGCATAAGCAGTAGGTTAAATCTTTTTATAGATTTCGAGTTAAAATTTATCATAGTTTTTGGTTGTTTTATGAAACATTAGAGAAAATAGTCCGGGTGTTAGAGCCCATATTTGACCACCAACTTGTATTTTATTGTCATTCAATTTGAGGTTACTATTGCCAAATTTCCATTCATTATTGAAATCTTTATGTGGACCATAGTTTGTATCTAATTCATTTCTCGCTTCCAAAACTGATAAGTCAGTGTCATCGGTATTGGAAGTCTGTGAGTAGAAATCATATTCACCTGTTTTTCTCGCTGAACCTTCATAGTGAACAGACGTCTTAGCGGAGTTTTTTTTTCATATACATATATACTAAACAAACAAAAAATCATAAAAAAATATTCGTAATACATAATAACCATAATACATATTAACTAATATATTTTTACATAGCAGGAAACAAAAAACAAGTTGTATCTGAGAGTTTTATAAACTGTCTTATCATTATATTAATAAAATCATGTAATCCAATGTCTATCTTACATTTAGATTGTTTGTTTTATTGTTATAATGTTGCCTTGTCTATCCTAATTACTATTTATGACATTTACAAGTAGCTGTGGGCTGAGTTCTGCACTTAGTACAAGAAATATGATTAAAATTCTTCCAAAGCAACGTGTTAACCTCAACATATGTCATATCAATGCACAAAGTTTATTTCATAAAATGAATGAATTTCGTTACATGTTTGAGGAATCTAAGGTAGACATAATGTGTGTATCTGAAACTTGGTTTGAGAGAGACCTGCCAGATAGTTTTGTTACGGTTAATGTATACAAAATACTTAGGAATTTATATTAAAAACGGGATACGTTTTAAAGAAATCTTGAGATCTGAGGACAATGAGAAAATTGAATTTGTATTCATTGTAATTTCAGACAGTGACAATAAATTATTGTTGGGTTGTACTTACCGCCCAAGTTCTGATGTGCCCTATGAAGCATTTGTCCGCGACTAAGAGTTGTTATCCATGAAATATAATGACATTATTATTGCGAGTGACTTCAACTGCAATATACTGTCAGATGCTAGTTCTAATTTATGCTGTCAATTAAATTCCATTGGTTTATATATCGCAAATACTGAGCAACCAATACACTTCAAAAATACTAGTAGTATCCTACTTGATATATTTATATTAGCAAATACATCAAATATGTTACTCTTTGATCAAATCAGTGTGCCATGCTTTTCAAAATATGATCTTTCTTATAATTTTAAATCTATAAATGCTGATACTCCAGTTAGTTTGCATGATTTCCGTAACATTGATCATAATATATTAGAAGAATGCTTTAACATTGTTGATTGGAATGTCATCTGCAACCTGGTTGCAGCTGAAGAACAGCTTTTGTTTTTCAATAGCCATTTGCTTCAGCTCTTTGATATCTCGGTTCCTGTGCGTACATACCGTGGTAAGAAAATTACGAAAAATTGGTTTAATACAACCATAAAAAACTTAATTAATGGTCGTAATAAACCCTATAGGCGTTGGAAAAGATTTGGAACTCCTGAATTACATAATGAATACCGCAGAGCTCGTTCGAACATTAGTAAAAGCATTCAGAATGCGAAAACTAATTATTATATTAGACGATTCAGATCAGCACTAGACTCAAAAAGGAAATGGCAGACAATCAAGGAAATTGGTATCGGTAACAAAATTATGCCTGTTGTAATATTGATGTTAATCAATTAAATGAATTATTTATCAATATTCCCTCATGTACACCCACGTACTTAAATCGAGCTGTTAATCAACATGAACTGACTGAAGTTACTGAATCTCTACAACAACCCTCGGCACCCCCTACCGTACACCGATTTGAATTTTCTTGCGTTATACCAGCTGAAGTTTTATCATGCTGTCTATCTGTAGTTCATCCAAGATTCATCAAACTGTTACTATCTAAGTTACTACCTCACATAACACCATTATCACCACTAGTCAATTTCCAAATTGTTGGAAATAAGCAAAGATCATTCCTGTACCCAGATGAGTATCGCCCCATATCAATATTACCTTATTTATCTAAACTGCTTGAAAAATTGATACATGCGCAAATGAGTAAATACTTAACTAATCACCAGCTACTAGTTAGGAATCAATCTGGATTTAGAGAAAGATAAAGCTGCATTAAATCGCTTATCAGTGTATCCAAAGATATAAGACGAAATATTGATGAAGGTGGAGTTACGTTCATTGCACTTTTGGATCATTCTAAAGCATTTGACGCTGTTAACCATCAAATTCTTTGCACTAATTTATATAACAAGTTTAACTTTTCCTCCATTTTGCTACTAAAAACTTATCTTGCTGACCGTTACCAATCTGTCTCAGTTGGTGACTATATTTCTAGTGCTCTACATGTGTCTAAGGGATTACCGCAGGGTTCTATTCTTCGCCATCTATTATACATACTATATATAAATGACTTACCTAGTTGCCTTTTGCACAGTAACTGTCACATATATGCTGATGATGTACAAATATATATAAGTTGTAAAAATAATTTAATACAAGAATCTATTGCAAAATTTAATGTGGATCTAAATCGAATATATATATGGGCGTCGTTGAATGAAATGTACTTAAATCCAAAAAAAATCAAAGTGTCTTATGATAGCACAAATGAATCAAAATATTTTAGTTGATACTCCAGTCATACTAGGAAATCATAATATTGCATTTGTTGAATCAGCTAAAAATCTTTGTATTATTTTTAATAAGTCACTTCAATGGGATACTCGCATTAACTCTGTTTCTGGAAAAATATTTTCCATGCTTAGAACTCTATACCATTCAAAACATGTTACTCCTCTAAATATTCGTATGCTTCTTGCGAAAACATTTTTAATGCCGAGGCTACTATATGGCTGTGAAATTTTTGCTTCTTGTGATTCATACAGTAAGAGCAGATTAGCTGTGGCTTACAATGCGATTGTGAGATACGTCTACAGAATAAAAAGATATAACGGGACTTCTTTATATTCTCAAAATTTATACGGAGCCTTTCTATAGTATACATTAAGTAAATCTTTGTAAATTTCAATACACTTCGATGAACCATTAATGCTAACATTTTTCCAAATCTTTCCCTTTAATGATCTATTAAATCGTTCTACTATTAATGCTTCATATTGAGTAATGTTTATTCTTCTATTTAACCAGGAATTTTCCAAATTGTTTATTAAAAAATTCTTTGCCATCATCTGTTTGTAATTTCTTTGGTAGTCCTCCCATTTCAAAAATATTTTACATTGCCAATGTGTAAATTACAGTCTATAAAAATCGATCATTTCTGTTTTCAGTAGAATAGATCCCTATTTCAACTAAATCAGCTGCATAAAAATTCATCTATCTATTCCTTTCATTCCATCTCTATAATGCACAAATAGTTTTCGAGATTTATTACAGAGCTCGTTTACTAAATTTCTTTTAAAAACATTGAGTTTTTTACAGATTTTTTGGAGAGTGTTGTGATCAACTTGATGCACTTTCAGCTATTTATACTAACATGTAGTTAATTTTCCAATCTATAAATTTTATCATTCAGCTGTTCAATTTGTTTTTCAAAAGATGATTTAGTTTTTAGAATATCCTTATCAATTTTATAATTGTCTTCTATCTCTAATTTTATTTCACGTTGTACTCAATCAATTTACATGTGAATATGTTCTTGAATTATATTACTGTCCTTAAACTAAATTATTAACTTGTCCTTTAGTTTATCGATTTGATTAAAAAAATTTATTGATGATTCTTTATGCATTAGTGGAAATTAAGACTTTTTTGTAGATTAAAATTAAATTTTTTTTATGTTTTATTAAACATTAAATAAAATAAGCCCGGTGCATTGGCTGATGGTTTCTGAGACCTTAAACTATAACTATTTTTAGTTTTTGTCTATCTTACTTTCCTCTTTCTTGGGAATTCTGTCAATACTTTTATAACCATTTATCAATTCTTTAAGAGGGTCTGCTATAGGTTCAAATGTATCTTTTAGTTGTTCACATGCATTTATAGTATAAACTACATATAGTATATTATAGTTTCACTAAATAATTTCTTGTCGTCATCAACTGCTTTAAATTTTTGTCTTCAATATTTGCTATCAGCACATAGCAGATAGGTTATCAGGTATCAGATCAGGTTATCAGATATCAGATTAGGTTGTCAGGTATCATATCAGGTTATCAGGTACCAGATCAGGCTATGAGGTAGCTGGTCTGGTTTTCAGATCAGGTTATTAGGAAGCTGGTCTAATTTTCAGATCATTTTATCAGGTACCACATCAGGCTATCAGGTAACTGGTCTGGTTTTCAGATCAGGTTATCAGGTACCAGATCAGCCTATCAGGTAGCTGATTTGGTTTTCAGATTTACTCATAAGGTATCAGATCAGGTTATCAGTTAGCTTATCAGGTATCAGATTATCAAGAGTTGCTATGATTTTCAGATCAGGTTATCTGGTTTAGATTGGTTCAGGTAATCGTACCTGATCAGGTTACAATTAGCTGGCCATTTGTAACATTGAGATGAATGAAGCTTAAGGTCAGATAAAATACCAAAAAGTCAATTTGTTTTATATAACAATCATCAGTATTAGTATCTTTGCTTAAAATCAAAAATCCATATTTATCATTCCAACATGCTTTATATTTTTCTGATCTTACTTAAACATTATAATTACATTAGCATTATCTCGTATCAAATGCTTAGGGGATCTGGTATAAATCTGACATAAATAGAATGAATCACCATTCTTATGTCACCCTATACAAAAGTATGCTTCTCACTCGCAACATCGTTAAATTTCATATTTGAATTACTTTTAGCTTCGTCAAGAGAAATAATAAATTCATTATCTGTAAATTCGTAATATCCTATTTTTTTAATTGATGAAATTAATTTCTTCAGATATCCATATTTGGCTTGATATAGAGATTTTGAGAATAAATACATGTTTGAAAACTTTAGTGTTTTAGGACTTTATAGCAAGCCAATCATAACATAATTTTTTTTGTAGAAGAGAACAATGCTTCATTTTTCCAGAATTGCCAGTTCTGTGTAGATTAAAATCTTGAAATTTGTTTGAAATTTCTAAAAATTCTGGACAGAAATTTTTGAAATTTTAAAACTTGTGAAAAATTTGAGAATTTTAGTGAAAAATTTGAGAAATTTAGTGAAAAATTCTGGAAATTCTTTAAAATTTGTGCGAAATTTCAGAATTTTGGATTTTTGTTTACATTAGGAGTTTTTTTGTTTACATTACGTGTTTTTTGTTTACATTAACTGTTTTTTGTATGTGTATGTATGTATGCATGAATGTGTGACCGTGGGAATTTGTGCGCGGAATATTATGTAGGACTACATTAAGGGGTTTTATAGGTTTGAAGTTTTTATATATGTATGGTTTTCTAATGCAGAAGGGAAAATTGTGAAAATTATTTTTCCTAATGCCGACGGAAAAACGTCATTATTTTTTGGTATTGCCGACGGGAAAGTTATGAGAGTTTCTAGACTGTGGGAACTTAAGGCTGACCGTGATTTGGGTGGGTGGTGTTGTTGTTGTAATATGTAACCATGGGAATTTGTAGGCGTATCTGTCTGTAGGAATTTAAACCAGGCTACGATTAGCGGGAAGCAGGGTGTAGTTAAGGTAGATCGATTGCATGTATACATGTATGTATGTCTGTGGGAATTTAAGGCTGATTATGATTTATGAGGGGTGAGATGTTCAGGTAATATCTGAACTTAGGAGTTTGTGTGTATGTATGTCTGTAGGAGTTTAAGGCTGTCCTTGATTTATGAGGCGCGAGGTCATGCAATATGTATCCGTGGCAATCTCTGTGTATGTATGTCTGTAGGAGTTTAAGACTGACCGTGATTTGAGGTGGGTGAGGGTGCTGTTGTGATAAATGGATTGTGTGGGTGTATGTATGTCTGTAGGAGTTGAAGGCTGTCTATGATTTGAGGCAGGTGAGGATGTTGTTTTAATATGTATCTGCAGGAATTTGTGTGTTTTTATGTCTGTATGTCTGTAGGAAATTGTGTGTATGTATCAGAAAAAGCCTTTTTGAATGCTCAATACATACCGATACTTCAACATATTCGTATCGTAGACTTATTGGCTTGTATGATTCAGCCTTGGTAAGGTATTTTCCCGGCTTTGGAATCATTTTGACTTTGGCAAGCTTCCAGTGGAGTGAATAATACTCCAGTTATAATAAGGCATTAAAAATAAATAGAAGGATTCTAATTGCAATACATGGCAAATTCATCAGCATCTTGTTACTAATTCCATCAATACCTTTAGCTTTCTTCGGGTTGAGTTCAGTAATTAGTTTATGTACGTCACTCATCTTACCCCCAAATGTAAAAAAAATAACGTGTGCTTGGAGTGTACGTTAAAACAAAATTTCCATACAAAATCCGGTTTTAACGTACACTTAAAGCACACGTTATTTTTTTTGCATATGGGAGTTAAACTTTAAGGGTCGAGGGGGTAGAGCAATTAGAATCGGTAAATAAACAGCACCAGTAAATGTGTTTGGGGTAAATGGGGATTTTAAATGATTTGCAAACAAGTTACCTTTTTCAGTATCACTGCGCAGAGATGGTTTAAATTTAACGGGGTTTTTAAGCGTTCTCGCAGCACGCCATAAGGAGTAATTAGATGATGGTGTGACATCGAGATTTTCCAGATAATTTTAAAGAGATGCAGTTGTTTCATATGCAAGCAACTTTTGGATTGGTTTAGTGCACTTTTTAAATCTGATTTTATGATAGGGAGATCTATACTGTTGCCATTCCCTTCTAGCTCTTCTTTTTTCACATACAAGACGTTCAATATCCGTAGCATAAATTCTATAAAACCCAGTCTGCGAGTGGGAGTTAGTGGCATGTTCAGCAGCCTGTTTAATATTTTTGTTAAGATTGGCAAATGGTAGATTCAATATCATCGTGTGGTCTTAGCGTAATGTTTTCCGTGGAATAACAACTGAGATATTTTTTGAATCCCAGCCAATTAACACGATTGATCATCTTTACATATGGGTGATGTAAGTCACTTCTTAATGGGCTACAAATTGTAACGATTGTGGGAGAGTGTTAGGAGGAGCGATCTAGAGAAGCTTCAACATGAATTAAATCCCTACATATATTTTTCATGACACCAAAATCTATAACATACAGAAATTACGTCCACTCCCCACTCGAAATTACGTCCAAGCCCATTTTTGAAATTGTGTTGAACAACGCCGGGAACCCCAGAACGTATGTTTTGCATTGTAGTCCCTATCTGCTCCAGCTGATCCTCAGTGATTGAGTATATGGGAGGGGAGTAAATTGATGATATAACGAAATTTGTACAACAATTTTCAACACAAATATTAGTTGTTTGTACATGTTCAGCACAAATATTATCAAGAATATAGTGCTTGAGTCTTGACTTTATTAAAACTACCTCCTCTACGGTCCTTTAAGTGAGGAAGTGCTTACGTTCATTTTAATGTTGGAAAATGCCGTTTGCGTTCCAGAAACATATTTTTAACGTGTTCAAGGCTTGTTAATTAATGCTTGAAGTAGAGTATTCTGCATTCGCAGCATTTCTTGCATCATGTGAGTCATATTTGTAGTAAAGTTTTTCATAGTTCGCTCCAGATTATCTATAGTGGCTTCAAGGCGACTGAAATTAAAGCCTGTGTGAGCATTTGTTGAATTACTTAGTGGGGACACTTTCTGCGTGGGAAAAGAATTTGTCTTAACATCATCGGCATACGAAACACGTGAAGTACTTGGTTGGCTCATTGGCGGAGAAAGCGGTTGCTGATTAAGCTGGAACTAATTTAGGATTTTGTCCCATAGTCTGTTTAACGAAAGAATATACAGGACATCCTCTGTAGTTAGCACATTATTACTACATTTTTTTCAGCTTGATCTTTTGGCTTCGTACAGCTAGCAGAACCGTGCAATTCACCGCAGATAACACAAACTGTAGGTAATTTGCAGTAAGTTTTTGTGTGGCTATATTATTGGCAATTGTTGCACTGTACGGGATCTGAACGCTTGGCTCTTCAACTGTGCTTTTTCGGTGTAAGAGGAACTTTACGGTATAAATTAGATGGATTTAATTTTTTTTCCAATTGTATGTCATTCGGCTCCAGTTCGACCCGAAATATTAGTAACATTTTTTCCTTAAATCCCTTGTCGATAAGAGCACATTTTACTTCTTCGGGGTCAACATATGAATCTATGTCCTTTAATACTATTTGTAGGCCTTTAGCACTTTTAAGTTGGTATGTGTAAAAATTTATTTTATTTTTTTTCAAATTCACTAATCATTTTTCGGAAATCTTTTTCATCATATATTTAGATCTTAGTTTCATCAATATTACCTCGTTTAATTGGAATGATGTGAAAAGTATTTTCACAAATGGCCGACAATATTTTTTTTAGAAGCGCGTTAGAATTTTTTTCTCTCAGATAGATAGGTGGTGGCTTAAAAGACTTTTGCGATAATGCAGCGGGCTTGTCGTTATTGTCTTGCAATAATGAAAACCGATTTTGACGATTAGTAGATGATGCACTGTTATCCCTAGACATCTTTGGATCAGGTGAAATTTTTTAAGAATTTGGGCTTCGCCCACGCTTTACCACATTTGTTATATATCTGTCCATTCCGACTTGGACCTTGGGTTTAGTGCTTCTGTTATCTGTAGTAATAACTTTGTTAAGTGATGAACTCGATACCGAAGGGGATGATATCGCTGACTTATATGAAGAAGTACTAGGCAATTGTAATGTTAACGAATCATTAGTTAGCGTTGGACAAAGCGAAGTTGATCGCTGACGAAAAAGTGGCTTTGCCGTTAAAAAAAAAGGCTATCGTCAGATTCTTTATTTTTATTGTTAACATTAAGAGCTTCAGAACTCACAGTAAAATAGGCATTTCTGCCGTTAGAAGTCACTTCACAATTTTTTTGTTTTTGAGGTGATGAATTGTTTTAAACTTGCATGCTTTCAATATTTTTCTATACATTTATTTGATACTCATACAGATACATATATAAAGTAAGATCTGTTTACACTGCATTTTAGAATTTATGTGTGCTTCAGCATGATTCAAATTTAAATGCTTATTTATTCAGTAAGTTTATTTGATACTCATTCATACACAGCTACATTCTTAAAGATTGGATATAAAGTCCAATTTCCGTAGTTTATCTACATTTTCTAAGGATCTGAATACAGTGAAGATCTATTATAATAAGCCCGTTTACATACTTTAAAATTTTACGTGGTAGAGCTTTCGAAATGGAAAATGTACAACTTTAACTGTAAAAAGTTATAAGTTATGTTTCCACAATATTTCATATATACCAAAGAGTTAAGAGAATTCCAATACATATATTAAGTTAATTATCTTTCTTAAGACCTAACACTCCTAATCAATCCTTCAAAAAAACCAGACAAACTAGATATTTCGTTCTTAATTATATTTTTACTTTCATTAAATTTCAAAATTTTGTACCTCTTTAAATTACTGTATTTACCACCTTTTTCTCATTTGTTGAGTTATATTTCTATCGGAAACATTTTAATGGTGAGATGAACCTTTCTATAGTATACATTAAGTAAATCTTTGTAAATTTCAATACACTTCGATGAACCATTAATGCTAACATTTTTCCAAATCTTTCCCTTTAATGATCTATTAAATCGTTCTACTATTAATGCTTCATATTGAGTAATGTTTATTCTTCTATTTAACCAGGAATTTTCCAAATTGTTTATTAAAAAATTCTTTGCCATCATCTGTTTGTAATTTCTTTGGTAGTCCTCCCATTTCATAAATATTTTACATTGCCAATGTGTAAATTACAGTCTATAAAAATCGATCATTTCTGTTTTCAGTAGAATAGATCCCTATTTCAACTAAATCAGCTGCATAAAAATTCATCTATCTATTCCTTTCATTCCATCTCTATAATGCACAAATAGTTTTCGAGATTTATTACAGAGCTCGTTTACTAAATTTCTTTTAAAAACATTGAGTTTTTTACAGATTTTTTGGAGAGTGTTGTGATCAACTTGATGCACTTTCAGCTATTTATACTAACATGTAGTTAATTTTCCAATCTATAAATTTTATCATTCAGCTGTTCAATTTGTTTTTCAAAAGATGATTTAGTTTTTAAAATATCCTCATAAATTTTATAATTGTCTTCTATCTCTTATTTTATTTTAAGTTGTACTGTTGAATATATTCTTGAATTATATTACTGTGCTTAAACTAAATTATTAACTTGCCCTTTAGTTTATAGATTTGAGTAGAAAAATTTATGGGTAATATCGTTCTCTTCCAGAGATAGATGATGATTCTGTAGGCATTAGTGGACATTATACCTTTTTTTTGTAGATTTCAAATTAAAATTTGTCAAGTTTTTTTTTATATTTTATCAAACGTTAAAGATAATAAGTTGGGTGTTAGAGCCCGTCTTGGGACTGCCAAGTTGAACTTTATCCTCAGTAGTAAGGGAATGGACGGTAAAATTGTGTAATTTAGATAATTAAAACTTGAAGTTTGAGAATTTCAGTGCAAAACTTTCTGAAATTTTAAAATTTGGGTAATTAAAATTTGAGAAATTGTGTTTTCGGTACGCTTTGATGTTTTTTTGTTTACATTAAGAGTTTTTTGTTAAAATTAATTGCGTGTGAAGGGGTGATTTTGTTGTGGTAATGAATTAAGGGTTTCATAATTTTGAGTTTTTTTTACGTGTATATGCCGACGGGAAAATCATGAAATTGATTTTTCCAAATGCCGACGGGAAAATCATGAAAATGATTTTTCAAATGCCGACGGGAAAATCATGAAAATGATTGTTTCTAATTCTGACGGGAAAAGTGTGAGTGTTGCCATTTTGCGGAAATTTGTTTATGTCCATGATTTTGTGTGGGTGGGGGTATTATCGTTATACCATAAGAGCAATTAGATTTGATGACTACTACGCGATTCTCATATGAAGCGTGGGAATTTGCGTATATATCTATATATGTATGTATGTATGTATGTATGTATGTATGTATGTATATATGTATGTATTTATATATGTATATATTTATATAATTACATACATACGTATGTATGATTTTCTCGCGCTAATATATTATTTATCATGCCGACATTTTATGCTATAAAATGTTCTGATACATGTGAATCCCCTAATGTTTGTGTGTGGTGGGTCGAGTTTGTCTGTCCCTCATAAGTTTATATTTTGGAATATTTTGTCTCTCTGTAGAATACAAACGTAATATTTGTTTACATGTTTATTTTGCAACGCAGATATTTCTTTGACTACGATTATTTTAAAGCAGAGGATTTTCAAGTAAGCAGAGCTACTGTGCTTATTTTCGTATAAATACTACAACTTTTCAAATCAACAAATCAGTACTTTATTGTATTTACAAGCATCATTAGCAATCCTTAATACTTCCGTTTTTATAAGTTTGAAGCGATTTATATAAATTTATTTGTGTTTTTAATTAAAATAGTGACTCATTAAACTAATCAAAAATGAGTTATTCTGAACATCAGTGCAAGCTATGTAACAAGGTATACAAATACAAAAAGTCCTTTTTGGGGCATATCCAAAGTCATAGTGTGCAGAATTTAGTGGTTCTACGCCTGGGAATATATCAAGAGCAACCGCAGTGATCCCTTCAAAATCCGCAACAGCAGCTAATCACTTTTCATCATCATCCAGCAACAACCTTCTCTAGAGTACCCCAATATAAACTACTAATGAGTTATCAGCAATACGTTATACCTAGCTGTAACCCTACATCAATGTCATAGAATAATCAGTTTTTGGGATCCGGAGTACCAATACAATATCAGCAATATGAGTATCTAAGCTACAGTTATAATTCCGTTAATGGCTATAATCAATTGCAGTAGTATTCTAATTTGATGCAATGACAACCTCTTACTTACTATCAGCAACAACAGCAGCAATAACATCAACAACCTCAATAATAAGGGGTACATATCCTCGGAGGGACTTTATTGAACGATGCTATGGATATAAGTTTATCGGATTGTGATGAAGAAGTAGAAGAAAGAAAAGAAGAAACTATGCTAACTCCAATGAGTACTTCGCATGCTAGGACAGAAGAAGTCGAAGATAATGTGAGATATTACAAATTATCGAGAATATTTAAAAATAATATCGTCACATATGGATTAAACAATAAAAAAGACCAACTGCTCTTGGAAGAGTTTGTTAAAGAAAATAAAAATGTTTTCATAGAGATCCTTGAAAGTCATTTACTAAGCCACACTATAATAAAATTAAATATAAGTATTGTGGCACAATATGTAAAAATTGTGGGAGAGGAATTGGAGTTCAATATTATTCATCATAGAGATAAAACGAGTTTGCTGACGAAAACAGATAATGTAGAAGAACTATTTTCTAACCAAATATCAGAAATTCAAAACAAAATATCTGAATTCTAAGAGAGGTACTCTGGTTATACTTTGATACGTGTAGTTCGAGCGGAAATAAGCATCAATAAATCATCTCTCGTTAAAGGTTCAGATTGCATATCTACTCCTGAAAAATTATGAATATTTATTCAATCGGTGTCTGATTGCTGCAATGGATACCACGAAATATGATCAGCCAAAATGTTGTAGTTCTTATAACATCTATGATATTACCGCTGACATGATTTATACGCAAAATGGTGTAGCGTTAATTGTTAAAAATTTAAGCTTCGCATTAGCAATAGATAAAATCAAAGAGTTCGAAGTGAGTAATCCGACAATAAGTGTGAATGTGTATGGGTATGATGAGGCAGGAGATGAGATCAATGGTTCTTATTATGTGACTATGTTTTGATAAAGAATATATCAAGGTAAGGTAAAAAATTATACAACTCTTTATTTTAATGATATATATACTTGTTATATATTTTTATAAAATATTTAGATTTTTTTTTTCTAATTTTTTATTATTCGCAGACTTTTAGTCAATCAAACTACAAAGCACCATAAAAAGCACCATTCTGCAATAGCTGCCTGCAGTACACTCATAGCGAGAATGTAATGAGTAGCCATAAAGCAGAATGTGGCAAAATAGTAACTACTATGCCAACAGGTGCGGATACTATTCTGCAGTTTAAGGGGCATCAAGAAAAATTTATGTCCCCTTCGGGGTATATGCGGACTTTGAGTGCATCTTGGAGGAAATAAATGATAGCGTAAGTAACAAAACTAGTTTAATTAAAAAGCACACTACTTGTGCATTTAGTTTTTACATTAAGTGTCTCCATGACAAAAAGTTAGATAAGTTAAGAGTATATACAGGGAAAGATGCCTCAGAAAAATGTTTGTAATTTTTAATTCAAGATTGTGAGCATATATATAATAATCATTTAGTAAATAATAGACAAATTTATAATTTATCCCCTTCTAATATTTCTAATTTTTATAGTGCGGTAAATTGTCATATATATCAAAACTTTCTTGGTTAAGATCGTTTTAAAGATCACTGTCACATAAGCAGAAAATTTAGAGGTGCAGTTCACAAAAACTGTAATTTAAATTACCAAATACCCAACTTTATACCAGTTTACTTTCACAACTACTCAAGTTATGACTCACATCTTTTTATTAAAGAATTATGCGAAATTTCAATGCAACTGAAAGTACTCCCTCTCAATAGGGAGCTTTATGTATCACTCTCCCAATTTACAGAATTGAGTGATGGTCATAATCTTAAAATAAGATTTCTTGATATAATACGCTTTATAGCTGAGTTTGGAATCATTGGCTTCCAATTTGTCAGATAATGATTTCAGCACTATATATCCTTATTTCAGTAAAAAAAAATAATTTCAGCTCATTAAGAAAAAAGGTATATTTCCGTATGAGTACATAAATTCATTCCAAAAACTAGATGAGTGTCAGCTTTCTTCACGCAGTGATTCCTTTAATGGACTGAACAATAAAGAGTGTTCTTTAGAGGAATACGCACATGCTGAAGAGGTGTTGAATAATTTTGGTTGCAAAACAATGAAAGATTACATAAAACAGATGTCGTCTCAGTGGCAGATATTTTTGAGAACTTATGAAAAGTTTGCAAATATATTTATGAGCTGTCAATATTATACAGCACCTGGACTTTCCTGGGAGGCAATGTTAAAATACACAAAACTTTAATTAGAATTATTGACGGACATAGACATGTACAAGTTTATGAAAAAAGGTATACGTGGGGGAATCGTACAATGTAGTCAAAGATATTCAAAAGCGAATAATGAGTATTTAGAAGATTTTGATAAAGAAAAGCCCTCCGAATTTCTTGTCTATTTAGACGCAAATAACCTTTACGGTTGGGCGATGTCAGAATATCTTTCTTACAGTGGGTTTAGATGGTTATCGCATGACAACATGGGTCTGGATCCAAACAGTATAGCTGACACTGTAACAAACGGTTTTGTATATGAGGTCACTTTGGATTATCCTTCCCACCTACATGACTTGCATAATGACTTTTTGTGCTGAAAATAAAAAAGATATGCAAGCGAAGTATAACAAGTTGAAACCAGATTTTTCTACAAAGCAATCATACATCATTCAGTATAGAGTTCTGAAACAATGCTTAGAATATGGATTAGTTTTAAAGAAAACACATCGTATTATAGGATTTAAACAGTCTCCATGGTTACAAGGCTATATTGACTTAAACACCAGACATTGAGCCACTGCTAAAAATGCTGTTGAAAAAAAATTTCAAACTGTTAAATAACGCAGTGTATGGTAAAACCATGAAAAATTTAGATAAGAGGAGAGATGTTAAAGTTGTCACAAATTGGAACAATTTGGGCGCACAAGATTTGATATCCAAACGCAACTTTCATAGTTTTTTTATATTTTCCGAAGATCTGGTAGCTATCGAAATTAATAGAGTCAATACATACTACAGTAAACCAAATTACTTAGGATTTTGTGTACTGAAGCTTTCCAAATGGAAAATGTATAGTTTCCATTACGGGTACATGCAACCTAGGTTCAAGACAAAACTCTTATTAAACTATATGAATACAGACTCTTTTATCTATACAATAAAAACGTACGACTTTTATGCTGACATAAAGAGTGACATAGAACAACAATTTGATACATCGGACTATCCTGCAGACAATATATGTAATTTATGTAATTAATAAAAAAAAATTGGTATAATGAAGGACGAAAATTACGGTAAAATAATGACAGAATTTGTTGGGCTGCGTTCGAAGATGTACTCATTTAGCTTGAAGATGTACTCATTTGACTTAAAAAAGTCGAAGAGAGCAATATTGGATAAGTATAATTTAGCTTCGTATAAAAATTAAATTGTCTATTTAATAAATCCAATGTATATGATATTATTGTTATGTTTTTATTCCTTAAAAGCGCTTTTCGTGGACTCAAAGATTTGCGAATGAATAAAAGACCCAAGTAAAGTAATTAGGTTTAAGAACGATACCATTTTATTTACCAATCGACTTATACTAAATTAATCAAGAGCTTAAATAGGTGAACCTTACGCCATACCACAATTGTGGACAAGAAAATCACACACATGCTTATGCTCTTTAATTTAGTCGTCACTGAGAAAGCGACGAATGAAGTTGTGTACGAATTAAACTTCCTTTTTTATGGAAGGAGTAAAAAAAACATATATTTTTGTAGCACTTAATGTGCTCTTCTTTATTTCAATATATTCTTAAAACTAAAACTAATGTTTAAGTTTACATGTATTTATATTCCTAATCTAAGCCTTGTCTTTGGGAATAATTTCCTTTGTCGTCTATGGCCTTGTGTTGTTTATCTTGTATATGATCGTATTTAGTTTTCGTCTTATCTTTAGTAAAATATGTTCCCGTCATAGTAATATGTTTTTGCACTTTGTTATTTATTATATACTTACAATATGTGTTGTTTATTTGTATACTGTTTTTAATATTTGTTTAGGCTTAGTACATCGTCTGGCTATGATTATTTTTATCTCATACTTTATGGTCTGTCTGCATTTGTTAATTGTGATACATCAATCCCTGTTGTAAAATGTTTGTCTAAATACAGTTGTGATGGTTATTAACTCCCTCCTCATTTTCTAAACATGTGCTGGTGTTTGAAGTCTTTGGAGTTCTGCGTTATAGCAGATCTGGAATAGTTCCTGTCTCTTTTTTTCCCTGTATATCTCTATAGCATTTACATATCTGTATAATATGATTATTAGTATGCCGATGGCAATAAATGTGTATAGTATAGTCATAACCGGATGTTCTTCTTAAGGAATAAACATTGTTGATATCTCTTGTATGTTTTTAAAATTTGTGTGGTATATCTGAGTGCAGTACCTCCAAAATTTTTAGATCTTCGTTATGTCGTGTGTTTGTTTCTCATTAATGTATCGGACTGCATCAATGGTTATGTTTTATTTAAACTGTACCAAATGTGGTCCGTTGTATGTTTGATCGAGGATTTCGTATTCGTTATCAATGAATATGTTTTCGTTCCCTAAGTCTTCAAGGTTAGCATAATTTTCGAGCTTAATATTATATTGTGCTGGCTTATCATTTAAGATACTTAAAGTACAATTATCTGGATTATTAGTTTTACATATGTTTGTATCCAGTATATTTTTACAATTTTTGATTCTTTTAAATTCATTGTTGCAGAAGGCAATCTTAACGTCTAGCGTTAATTTTCCATTTCTTTGTGAGAGGGGGTATATTTTGTAAGGTGTACATTTCTTTTTTACAATAGGATATTTGAATATAGTTATTATAATTTGATTAAGTTTATATACATGTATATCAGAGTATTCTAATATGTTTATTATAAGTAATTGAACTCCTTCATTAGATATGATTTCTTTTATTTCTTGTAAGTCGAAAGTGCGTGAGTAAAAGTTATTATTTTTCGCAAAGTTAATTGTATTGGTTAAAGTTAAAAGTTATGTATAGATTTAATTTAACATAAATTCTTCGTTAGTTCTTTAATTTTTAATTTATTCATTATGTTTTCAAACTGAGAATTTATTATTTTCTGTTTATTATTATTATTTTCAACTAATTGGTTGAATTTCGTCTTCATGATCTGGTGTTCCAGTTATGAATTTCAGACAGATCCTAAAAAATTTAGGGATCTTTTATTTCTATCACTTGTTAGTTGAGTTTTTAGAATTTCAATTCTTTTGATTTATATTTGTGATTCTAGATTGTTTTCTAAGTTATATGCATTTTTGACAATGTTTTCATATGGTTGTAAGATTTTGGTTAAGTTAACCACGTGGTATAGATATTCATATTTACTGAAAGTATATACGTCTTGATCTTGGATTAATATGTATTTTTTATTGTCTAACTTTGTAACATTAAATGATAGTGTTACATAGATTATTATTGTAATAATTATTATTGTTTCTTTTAAAATTTTGAGTTTTGATATTATCTTTATTTACGACTCGTTTTCTATTTGTAGTTACTGTATTACCGTTATCTGTCGCTACAGTGTGTTTGGCTACTTTCTTCTTTCGTCTGTGTGTATTTGAGTACATAATGTCTCCTTTATCGAAGGTTGTTTCCTTACGTCCTTTATTGTGATGTTCTAAGGTTTTTTCTTGAACCTTTTTTATTAGTTCATATATGTGAGGATACCCCTTTGCTGAGAAGAACACGTCCTCGGATTTTTCTTTTGTGACTGAGTGAATAGTTTTATTGTACTGTCGTATAGCCTCAAATAAGTTAGATCCTTGTGAATTTTTTTAGATTAAATTTACTAATTCAATAATAGTGCTGTGCACACGTTCAACTTGACCGTTTGTTGTTGAATGAAATGGTGCTGACACAACATGTTTTATATTTAGTCTTTCATATATTTGGTTAGCTAAAATGCCATTAAACCCGGGTTCGTTATCTGTTATTACGAACTCTGCGTTCGGGTATGTTAAAGAGAGTATTTCGTCAATGTTTTATACATATCTTTTCGTGTTGGTATATGTCTCATGTATAAGTATTTTGAGTATTTGTCGAGAGTAGAGATATAAAGTTTTCCACAAAAATTAAATACGTCCATGTGTATGTTTTTCCTCCTTCTGTCGGTATTGGTGATTCTTTCATCGGTCGGTACTTTATTAGATTTGCGATCATATTTAAATATTGAGCATGAACCGCATTTATTCGCTATTTCTGTAGCGTTCTTTCTAATCTCTGGCCAAAAATATTTTCTCTCTAGTTCTATTATATTATTCTGTACGTTTCTGTGTGCTCTCCATGTATTTGTTTGACTATCTTTAATTGTTCTTCTTTGTCAATTATGTCTTCTACTAAGTCGTTCGTATGAATGAATTTGACTGTAGGAAATGTAGTTGCAAGTGTATTCTTTATTTTATAAATTGTCGCATCTGATAATAAACCATTTAATACCATTAGTTTTAGTATTAGTTTGATGTTTTCTGTCAGATTTTCATTAGTTGTAAGTTTTATTGTGTGTCGGGTATACCTTTTGAATATGTTTTTTGATTCAAGTGAATCAGAAGTGTCCTGTATTATTAAGATTTGATTTTTAAAGTGATTCAAAAGTTTATCACTTCGTTTGAATCCTTCTATTGGTGAATTCTGAGCAGAATGCTGAGGTTCATCTATGCTTGAATTTATTTGTTGCTGTCTGGAGAAAGCGTCAGCAACAACGTTTTGATGTCCCGGCTTGTATAAAATATTCGCTCCATATTCTTCTATTTAGTTTTTCAATCTTTTTAATTTGGTGTTCTGACACCGAAAATATTAATGATTGGTGGTTAGTATAGATGGTTAAGTCTGCTGTGCCATAAAGGTAGTTCCTAAGTTTTTGCAATGCCCATACTATGGATAACAATTCTTTCTCGTTAGTCGAGTAATTATGTTCAGTTTTATTTAGTGTTCTAGATATTAATGATATTGGTCTTCTTTCCTGTGAGAAATGGTTTATTGAAGTCCGGTTGGAACAATTGAACTTGTGCTTCCAGCTCATTTTTTTATTTTATTTAATGCTTCTAAAGCATTTTCGTCCAAACTAATGTTAATCTTTGCGCTTTGGTTCTTTGAAATACCCCCATTTTCTCCTCTTAAATATGTGGTTAATGGTTTTGTAATGCTAGCAAAAACTTTTATAAATTTCCCATAATAACTCGCTAAACCTAAAAATGATCTGAGTTCCTTCAATGTAGTAGGAACAGGATAGTTTTTTATTGCTTGTATTTTCGTAGGATCTACGGTGATGCCGTCATGTTTTATTATTTGTCCTAAATATTCGATTTCTTCTTAAAAAAGTGAGATTTTTCATTAGAAATTTTCATATTGGCTTTTCGTAATGTATCCACTATAGTATTGATGTGCTCTATATGTTCTTCGGCTCAGATGAGTACATCATCTATGTAAACATAAGCAAATTTTCCAATATATGGCCTGAGGATGTCATCCACGCATCTTTGAAAGATGTAAGGTGAATTCTTTAATCCGAATGACATCCGTAAAAATTCATACTTAGCATCGTTTATCGAAAAGGCTGTTTTCTCGCGATTTCCTTAATTTAACTTGATGGAATCCCGATTCCAAATTCCCTAAATTCTGAATTGTCATATTGACATCAGGTATCGGATATCTATCAGTAATGGTTTAGGAATTTAATTTTTGGAAATCTACAACCATGCGTCTTTTTGGCTTGCCTTTATCATCAGTGCCTTTTTAGCGACTGTCCATATGGGGTTGTTGTAGGGGCTTTTATTTCGCTGAATTACTTCATTATGTAAAAGGTCCTGAATTTCTTTGTTGATAAATTCGTTATCAGAATTGTTTATATTGTTTAGTCCATATAGGTTCTTCTGACTTTGCTCTAATAGTACCTTCCATAGTTGTTGTGTAGGTTAATTTTTCGTTAACGAAATTGTGTCTATTCATAATTTCCTCTATTTGATTTCTATATTTTTCATTATTAATGGTATAATTTATCCTGTGGGTTTTTTTTTCTTTATCCCTATATTTAATTTCATTATTTACCAAGTCTATCGTTGCACCTATTCTTCCCTACATTCCTAGAATCATGTCAGAACCAGTTAGTGAGTCAATCTCGAAAAATGTCAAGTCATAATTAAATAAATGTATGTATGGCCGGCACAAATTCCTTCTCCTAACCCTCCACATGGGTGCCGGCCGGTAACAAGCACCACAGTTGCGTCCTATTTTTGCCTTGCATACCCAGGACGGTGCTTGGCTAAGATTCTAGAGACTCATCTGGCTATCTGTATTGTCCTAGTGGTGCAATAGGTGGATGGGCGTCTGAATCATGGGAAAAAGGTATGTCCCGATCAGCCAGAAGTCATGTTGGGGGATCTACGCTCTTAGGAGTGCCGTATCTTCATGCACTGATGGTAGTGTACTTACATCCTCTCTCCATGTTGGTGGTTGGAGGAAGGTCGGGAACAGGAGCTCAGTACGGTCATGTCTCTGCTGTAGCTTCCTGTTTAATTGTAGGTAGGCGGAGATCTGGTATCCACTCTTAAAACTGGTACCTCTAATCCACGGTGGAACAGCATATGCCAAGGGATGCGTGGCTAATAGTATGCGGACTCTGGACCTGGGAACTCCAGTTTTAATTAATGCCCATTCTAGCAAGGGGCTCTGCTAGAAGTGTTATGTCCATTCCCCAAATTTAAAAAAACAATATTTCATGGAAAAATTTCTAAAAAACAAAAACAAAACCCCCGATACATTAGTATCCACCGAAGGAAAAGCTGCTGGGCTATCCGGAGGTAAAATCACAAGCACTGCGGAAGCGCAGGTCAATGTGGATATGGAGCTTATTGGGAATGCTCTTGGGCATTGTTGCTGTTGGATGCGCCCCATGTCGATATTGTAAAACCCCAGGGACTACAAGTGTCTGAAATTGAGGACCCACATGAGGGAAATATCGAGTCAGATAATATAAGTCTATGTTCTGACAGATCCGGTGCTACGACAATAGGCAAGGTCTGGACAATGTGAAGATCCGGACGGGATCTCCATTTGTAAAGTTTTCAACATCAGAGAAACGACGCTTCAAAAGAGCTTTGGAAGCTGGCTCTAATCGTGAACATGCTATCCAAATTGCAAAAGGAGCAACAAAACGTGTGCTATCTGACGAGATACAGGTCTCGAAAGGCAATAGACTCAAGCCTGCGAGTAGCCACGTTCCTGCACGCTCAATACAGCAGCCCCAAGTTCGTCCGAAACCTGCTTACAACCATATCGTTGGATTGGTTAGGGTTGGTTTCGTGACTAATAATACCACGGCAAATCCTCTGACATTCGAGCAAATGGCAAGACTGAAAGAGGCTATAATTGACACAACAATCGAACTGGGAGGAGACGTTTGCCCTGAATTCGATGGCTGTGCCCCAAGAACAGGTTGGCTTATGGTCACCTGCACAAACCGGAAAACTGCTGATTGGCTTAAAATCAATACCAGCGCTATTGCCAAGAAATGTAACCTCGGGGTACGATTAGTGGAAGAGCCTGATTTTCCCAAGTCTCACTACGTGCGAGGTTATTTCCCGCAGAGCCAGGATATCAACAACGAAAAGATTCTGGCTATCATCGCTGCTCAGAATAACCTGACTGCGAACCTTTGGAAGGTAACGATGAGGAAGAACGATGGTCCACTCCTTCATTTGATAATGGCTGTAGATGACAATTCCTGGGCCAAACTCGTGGAGTCTAATGGTCGGATTGCCTACCGCTTCACCCACCTGAAACTGTCAATTAAGGACACACAAAAGGAGGGTGCTAATAATGACAAAGGTGTAAGTCATCAGCCCCAGGTTGGTGGTAAGGAACTTTGTGTTCCTGAGGATGTTGGTCCATCCACAAGTAGGGCTGCCGCAGTGAATGCTGATAAGAAAACGCCAAAGCCAGGTGTGATACAGCAGTCCATTAGCGAGACTTCGAAGCGGGCCAAAACCGACGGAAAGAAACTTGGTGTTTCTGGGGATGTTGGTCCATCCGCCGGCAAGGTTGCAGCTGTGGTAGCTGCTAAAAATAATAATAGGTCAAGTGGATCTAGCAAAAATAATACCCCGGTCAGAGCAAATAAAGGGTCAAGAAGAGCGCAGCTACAAAGGATAGCTGCTGCATCCTCTAAGAACACTGAGTAGGTGTGAGCACCATACGGGTGCTACAGGCGAACTTGCACCACGCTAAAGGTGCGTCGGCCACATTGTGCAAGGGCGCAGAAAAACGGATAGACATGGTTCTTGTGCAAGAACCATCCTCTGTGGAAAAGTAACCAAGTTCGTTCACCTTTGTGTCGCTTGTGCTTGGAAGATGACGAGACGACGACACACATTCTCTGTGATTGTATCGTATTATGTGACAGTAGAAGGCGTGTTTTTCATTCTGAGTTTCTGTGTTCAGATGATATAAGAAGGGCTTCTCCAATATCTGTACTGACCTTCATAAGGAAAGTCATACAGAGATTGAATTAATTAAACTCATAGATCTATGGTACAAAAGATCCATCAGGTGTCGCATTGACGGTCTTTGGACCAGATCTTTCCCCCTATTCTATTCTTCTAAATAAATTTATAGATTTTTTACTTTTCACATATAAAAATCCATGCAACATTTTTACTTTGATTGGACTTTCTAAATTAACACTATGTCCTATTTTACACTTGGAGTCTATATAATTATTAGTAGCTCCACAATCTATTAAAATATTGATGGTCTTATCTGTTTTTCTATCAGTTTTTTGCAAATGTGGAAGACCATGTCTTAGTCTAAAAAAGCTGTCTTATATTCGTCTCCTTCATCATACTCATCTTGCATTGTAGTAATGTCATTTTCTTCCACTGTGTCGTTGATTCTTTGTTGCTTGTAATGATTGAAGTAGTTGTTGGAACCATTATGTTCTCGTTTAAAAGATTGATGTGGACGAAAATGATTCTTGTTACATTGAAATTTAGTAGATTGACGCACGTTTCTATCTGTAGTGTCTACTTCCATTGGTTGGCTTGTTGTTTGATTATCGGGTGTTGATCGTACATTTCTGTTTTGATGGTATTGTATATTTGGTCGATAACGATTCTTTTCAAAGCGTGGTGTTCTTTGTTGATTATGTTGTTGACTCATTGAGTGTGGTCGATGAATAGGTGAATCAAACTGTAGATGTTTGTCGTCATGGTATATGGTACTGGCTATAGCGTATGCTGTCTCTAAGTCTCTTGGATTTTGAGCGTAGAGGGTGCCAATTGTGTACTTAGAATTCAAACCTATTATAAATGCTCGAACAGCCACTTGGTTTGCAAATGATTTCATTGGTTCATCTCCTTTTTCCATTTCAATTTTTGAAAGTATGATCGCTGAATGATACTCAGCTAATTCCCTTCTCCCTTGAGTAATCATTTTCATGTCTTCTAAAAGTACATACATTGGGCGTTGGTCAACGTATGTATAATCCAGACGATTTATTATAGAATAGATATTTAAAATCGTGTTGTGGTTTATTAGGATGTCTGTTGCTGCTCCTTGAATTTTTCCTCGAACTATAGCTAATGCTGTGTAGTAGGTTGGTGTATTTTGAAAATTCTTTATTGTTTCCATGTGAGTCCATGCTACGGATCTCCATGCTCTATATTTCCTATTGTCACCATCGAAAATGGGTAGAGTTTTAAATATTTCTCGATTAATCTGTGCTTTTGTGGTTATTCCACTGGAACATGCTGTGAGTTGTACAGTTGGTTCAATGTTAAATGCTCTACTGTTTGCTAATGCAGTTATTATCCTTTGTGCTTCTGCTTGGGCTTCTGCCTATGAAGTTGTCTGTGCTTGGATGGCTGATAAATCTTGTAGTGCCATATTCGTTGTATTTATTGATCCTGACATAAATCTTCTAGCTGCGTCGAAGATCGTCTGTCTTTTATCTTGAGTCTTTCCCAGTTTTATTTTGGTTGAACTCGTGGACCTTTTTAGTAATGTCCTGCTCGTTTTTTTCAATTTAATAGAATCGTAAATATTTTTATATTCTACTATTTCTGTGTAGGATGTCGCAAACTTTGTTGTTCTACTATGTCCTTTTATTTTATTTTGATACCGCTTTTTCAGGTTACATGGTGCTATTTTTTTGTAGCTGCTGACTCACTATTACCTTGTATTTAGTATAATGTTGTTTCCAGTATATTAGGTTGTAGTGATGAACTCTTGGTTTGCTTGGGAATCCTTGCTTATTTTACAAGGATCCCGGTTGAGCCCTCAGTTAAACTTCCTTTCTTAAAGAAGGAGTAAAAAATATATTTTTGTATCACTTAATGTGCTCATCTTTATTTCAATATATTCTTAAAACTTAAACTAATGTTTAAGTTTACATGTATTTATATTCTTAATCTAAGCCTTGTCTTGGGAATAATTTCCTTTGTCGTCTATGGCCTTGTGTTGTTTATCTTGTATATGATCGTATATAGTTTTCGACTTATCTTCAGTAAAATGTGTTCCCGTCATGGTAATATGTTTTAGCACTTTGTTATTTATTATATACTTACAATATGTGTTGTTTATTTGTATACTGTTTTTAATATTTGTTTAGGCTTAGTACATCGTCTGGTTATGATTATTTTTATCTCATACTTTATGGTATGTCTGCATTTGCTAATTGTGATACATCAATCCCTGTTGTAAAATGTTTGTCTAAGTACACACAAAAAAATGTTTATAATCTGGTTTCAATTAATACCTCTGTTTAAAAAATATATATTTTTAATTTAAAATTTAATTGACAGAAATAAATTTTTAATTGTTTCTTGTGTTTTATAAAAAAAATGTTATCAATAACTGCATAACTACAAAAAACGTTCGTTTCTATTAAATTTACACTTATATAATGAGTTTCATTTAAAATACACAACACTTTTTTTATATAATACGCTAGTCAATTTTAAACGTCAGGCAAAAGGTATTTTTAAAAATTCGGACACTCCTGAGGAAAAATTTGAAAATGATAAGTTATTAATTGTATTATAAATTTTAAAAATGTTTCTCATTTACTTTTTTCTTTCTATTTATTTAGAAACACCAGAAAATTACGCATCCATGGTTCAAACTCTTAGGAGTGAAAAAATAAGTGCTGACGACTTCGACCTCTTTTGGAGAAAGTGTGCAGCATTTCGTTTCAAGCAAATTGAAGATTCTAAAACAACTTCAGAAGTTTTTGATTTGTGGCCAGAGTATACAAAGCCATCAGCTTTACAGTTTGTGAGTTTAAATTCAAAATAAAGTTGATTTAATATTTAACTGTTCGCAGATTAATATAGATTTCGCCCTGAAATATCCTTCAGCAAAACGATTGAAGGATTCGTGGAATATTTTAAACACTGTTAAAAATAAATCGAATTGGGCGCTGATTTGCAAAGATATCCAAAGAGCTCAGTCTGTGGGTGAAGGTGAGTAGAAAATTTATTTTTATTAATTGGTTCTAGTTTATCTTAATTTTTATTTTTTAGAGTCAATTATGTTTACAACACGTTGGCATTATCACAAGCTTTTTCCACCACAACAATCTTTGCAAACTTTTCCAAGCGGAGAAAAAGTAAGAAAGCGATATTCAGTCGCTGATTCACAAGAAAGTTTTGTACTATTGGCTGCGTCTGCTGAAATATGTATATCTTATATAAAACTTTAAAAACATATTTACATATATGTGTAGTTACTTTAAAAATGAATTGCAACAAAATTGTTTAGACCATTTCAACTAAATATAGATTTTTTTATTGCTCGCATTTTCCAAAAATCTTGATTAAGAATTTAATTACTATAATTAAAGAATTAATTAAAAATGTTATTAAAACTCAATTAAATTTTTAATTGCTATAATAAAAAAATTAATTAAAAATACTTTGTAAATTCAATTAACCATTTAATTTTAATAATTAAATTTTTAATTAAAAATAAGCACGGTGTGGTTGAACTCGGCGTGAATGCATTTGTTTAGCACTACCAATTTTCTTTTGGTATTCGATTCCTAGACCCATCAGAAGGTCAGAAAAAAATCCACCGTAATTCCTAGAGCCGATTTTGAGAAAAACGCGATTTTCTGGACTATAATTTGTCTGGACAAATTACATGTATTAATGAAAAAATTGGGAAATTGAAGATTTTTATAGCACATCTTCAGGGTGAAGGATGGGTATTTGAATAAAACCAAGTTGTTTTGACATTGTCGAACGCTCAAAACTTACCATGAATACTCTCCGAAATAGTAATTCGACTCCAGAGAACTGGATTTGTGAGGCAAAAATTAAATTACTAGAAAAGTGGTATCTGTTTAATTGTTTTATTTTCTCGACAACTATTGTTAAATTTTTCTACAAAACACACTTGTGAACACTTTGAAATAAGTTATGTGAGAACAACTAATAACATAAAACAAATAATAACATGAAAACAAACAATAACATGAAATCAAAATTACTCATTTTTCGTCTACCGGTTACTGACAGGTTACAAATGAACGCTGTTATATTCCTGGACCGCAGTCAGTAATTTATTACCATAATGGGGATGGTTTTTCCCAACTTTATATTTTTGCCAGGTCATTTTAAAATCGTAATGCACTGATTCCATACCTGTTCGCCAAAAAACCCTAATCCTTTTTTGGTTTTTGCACAAAACTCAGGAACATGAAAAAATACAGCGTGGACTTTTGGGGTTACACGAATCCGAAGATCAAGATAGCTTTTTTTGAACATTTCAATCGCTTCCAAGTACTTTGATTTGAGATCTTTTGAAAAACACGATTCAACCACTTCTCTAAAATCTTCGAAACATTTGACATAATTCAAGCATTCCGGTGTACAAATTTCGCGCAAAATGTCAATTTTCTCCAACATCAGTTTCCACGAATTACACGCAAAGGCAGGAACCCCATGAGTAGTATGGGATTCCCAGTACGGCCGCAATTAAAATTGTTAAATTGTGGGCTGAAATTGTTAAATTGTGGCTGAAATTGTTAAATTTTGGGCTGAAATTGTTAAATTGTGGCTGAAATTGTTAAATTTTGGCTGAAATTTTAAAATTCTTGGAAATTTGTGAAATTTGATACCTACGTGTGTGTGTCCGTCCGTCCGTCTGTGTTTTTTGTTTACATTAGGAGTTTTTTGTTTATATTAACTTTTTTTATTTATATTAAGTATATGTATGTATGTATGTATGTATGTATGACCGTGGGAACTTGTGCGTGGAATATTTTGTGGGAATACATTAAGGGGGTTTATAGCTTTAAGATTTTTATATTTGTATGATTTTTCCTAATGCCGACGGGAAAACATCTTTATTTTTTCTAATGCCGACGCGAAAGTTATGATTGTTGTTAGACTGTGGAGATTTGTTGATGTCCGTGATTTGGGCAGGTGAGGTTTTTGTAACTTGTAACCGTGGGAATTTGCGGGTGTATCTTTAAGGCAGACTGTGTTTGGTGGGGGCGGGTGTTGTTGTAATATGTATCCGTGGGAATTTGTGTGCGGAATATTTTGTAGGAATACATTAAGGGGTTTATAGGTTTGAGGCTTTTATATGTGTACGATTTCCTGATGCCAACGGGAAAACATGTTTATTTTTTTCAAATGCCGACGGAAAATTTGTGGGTGTGTCTTGCTGTAGGAATTGAAGTCTGGCTGTGATTGGTGGAGGGAGGGGTGTGTCTAGCTGTAGGAATTGAAGTCTGGCTGTGATTGGTGGAGGACGGGGTTTGTCTAGATTGTGAGACCTTAAGGCTGACCGTGATTTGGGTAGGTGAGGGTGTTTTGTAATATGTAACCGCGGGAATTCGGTGAAGTTTATGTTTGTTGGAATTTAAACCAAGCTGTGCTCGTGGAGGGGCGGGATGTATTTGCGGGAGATCGACTGGTGGAGGGTGGGGAGTTGTTGTAATATGTATCCGTGGGAATCTGTGTACATGTATGTATGTATGTCTGTAAGAGTTTAAGGCTGTCTGTGATTTATCAAAGGTGAGGTGAGAGTGTTCATGTAATACGTATCCGTGGGAATCTGTGTATATGTATGTTCGTAGGAGTTTAAGGCTGATTCTGATTTGAGGTGGGGGAGGGTGTTGTTGTGATAAATAGATAGAATGTGCCTATATATGTGTGTGTGTATGTATGTATATGTAGGAGTTTAAGGCTGTCCTTGATTTGAGGTAGGCGGGCGGTGTTATTGTAATATGTATCTATAAGAATTTGGGTGTTTATATGTCTGTAGGAATTTTTGTACATGTATGTCTGTACGAGTTTAAGGCTGATCGTAATTTGAATTGTTGAGATTGATCGATTGTATGTGACTTCGAGAATTAGTGTAAGTATATCTGTAGGAAACTTAAGGCTTATCGTGATTTATGAGAGGCGAAGTGTTCATGTAATATAACCGCGCAATTTGTGTATATATCTGTAGGAGTTTGAAGCTGATCATGATTAATGAGAGGTGAGGTGAAGGTGTTCATGTATATGTATACGTATCTGTGTACATGTATGTATGTCTATATGAGTTTAAGGCTGATCGTGATTTAGGTTGTGAGATTGATAGATTGTATGTTACCTTGAGATTTTGTGTATATATATCTGTAAGAACTTTAGGCTGAGTGTGATTTGTGAGGGGAGGGGCGTTGTTGAAATAGGTTTAATTTTTCGTAGATGAATTTTAGTATGTGTGTGTGTGTATGTGATTTTCTCACCCTAGTATTTATATGTACGTTGAAATAAATTATTTCTCATATGAAAATTTTTTTTCTAGAAAATACTATCATATATCTGAACTTCCCTAATCCTAGTATGTTTTTCATATTGGAGGATGAGATTGCTTTATATTTTATCAAGCTTAAATTTGTCCAGTGTTAAAGTCTGTCGGTCAGAAATTTGTTTATATTTGTATAAATATTAATTTCAGATTTTGCGAAATTCTTGTGTACGATCGTGGTGATTTTTTTGTGTGTTTGTGTATGTGTGTATGCGCGATAGAGTTTGATTGGTCTGTGATAAATTTGTTTATTTAAGTACATTTGTCTTCTTCGACTTTCGTCTTCAAGCGTCAATAGCTTGGAGAACGGTTTGTATGTTTTCATGATGTAGATATGTAAGTGTGATTGTTAAAATCCAATAAATACTTGAGCATGGGTAAGAAATTTGATAATATGTGTACATATGTACATATGGATCTACAAATTGATTTTATGTATGTATGTATGTACATACAAATAAGTCTGGGGCTCCCTGTTTAAATAATTTTTTTTGTCATGTGCTGTTGTTGCTGTTGTAAATATTCGCCAGGTCTTTTGTGTATAGATGTGAAATATCTCCATAGTTTTTTTATTTGAAATTAAAAAAACGTTCTTTTAATTTTTAGATGTATTTTCTTAAAAGTTTGTGAGGAGTTTCTGTTTTAAGTAAAATTGAATTCCTCTCTAGTTGTAGTAACTATAGTATAAATATTTAATATATTTTATTTACATTTCTTTAAAGTTGATGTAGCCTAGTGCGTTAACTCTTCGTCAACGTTAGAAATTTTTCGGTGTAAAATTTTTTCCAACTGTCATCTTTTTTCTTCACCTTTTTCATATATTTTAGAACACCTTGCATTGGCTTTAAAAAATGACAAACGCTTTGAAATGAAACTGATTCTGCAGTGCAGCTTAGGTGATGATAGTTTTTTTGTTATCCACTTTGCTTCTCTTTCCTTTTTTATTGATAAACATTTAAAATCAAATGGTGGTTTTATAATGAAATTGTTATACTCATTATTGTTAAAAACATCCGCTACTTCTTTTTGTAATGAAAATCATTCGCAACCTTACTCGTATATTAAAACCATTTCTTCATTCATATTACTTAATTTATAAGACTTTCAGGACTTTCTATTATTCGATCATCAGTAGAAATGCAGTAGCTGAGGTCCTTGCTTACTGTTTCATATTAAATTTCTATATCAATTGGACCGCTATTGAATAAAAGGAACTTTTATCTTAAACTTTAGTGCATTTGGAAGTGCTTGAGATTCTTTCATATAATAGCTTTGTTGGAATCTTAGATACGAGTACACATAATATAGAATTGCATAACATTTATTTTTAATTTTTATGTTAAGATCATCATCATTTGGATATGAGACTGAATTTAAATGTACTTTTAAATTAGTTAGATCATAATGAGGAAACTTCTTTTCTTCTTGAATAGCGATCAACAGAAAACGAAATCGTTTTCTTACAATTTAGGTCTGGCCTCTCAACGGTTCCTCTAGTATACAAGATGACTTTCTATATCAACATATCTGTCTACTCTTTGTCACCGTTAAGGGACAATTAAATGTTAAAATTTTAATTCATGAAATTGTGTTACTTCATACTGTTAATATGTTTTCATTAATAAGGTATATGTTTATCTTATGAAGGTTACTCGCCTATGGCTTTTATTTGATGTTCTAGATGATTTTTTTTTCTCATTTTATTAAATTTCAGCGTATTGTGCATATATTTCTGATATTTTTAAGCGCGCTTTATTTACCTGTCAGACAAAGTGTACGTATCAGTTGATCACTCAGTCTCTCTTTTTAATAATTTTTTTCTTTTAATATGCCACTACTATTTTTACAGATTTTACTACTTGAAAAAGAGAATATTTGTATAATTTTTAAATGTATTCATATATACATATAGGTAAATATATGTATGTATGTACAGAGAAATTACTTTATCTACAAAGAAATACATGCTTAATAATCAACTATTCTAGAAAATCTATCTCAAATAATTCAGTTACCTCTACCATCAATTCACCGTCTGTGTTTTCATAGTATCAGAATCGCTAGAATATCTATGTTTGAGAGAATTTTTACATCGAGTTTTTCTACATGAGGTTTGCTGGTTGACCTCCTTGAAGTTATTGTTGACGTAGGCTGGGTTGTATCACATTCAGATGTAATAATTTCTTAGTTAAAAAATGTCCTCATCACCATCAACCATATCTGTATACATTTCATTCATGAGTTGGGTTGATCCATATACAATTGCTGTCTACAGATTAATGATTAGAAACAAGTTTCTCATCACCTTCTAACAGATTTATATATTTTGCTAGCATGCATGCCTTAGCATGCTTCTATCGATAGTGACGCGGGAGTCCGACATGTAGTGGTGTTTCAATTAAAAATCTATACTATTAGAATTTACGATTTCGCTCTTTTTATTCTTTTGCAAAGTAGATATATATTTATGTATTTCATTTAGCACAGAGTCATAAAATTTCTTTGCTTACAAAATTGTGTGACATTCTTTTAAATTTGCATGCTTAGGCATGCTTTCAATATTTTTTCTTTAAATTTATTTGATACTCATACAGATACAGATATAAAGTAAGATCTGCTTACATTGCATTTTACAATTTATGTATGCTTCAGCATGATTCCAGTTGAAATCCATATTTATTCAGTAAGTTTGTTTGATACTAATTCATACACATATACATTCTTAAAGATTGGAAATCTAAGTCCAATTTATGTAGTTTATCTATATTTTCTAAAGATTTGATAGCTATAGAAATGAATAGAGTAAAGATCTATTATAATAGCCCATGGGCATATTTTAAAATTTCGCTTGCTAGAGCTTTCGAAATGGAAAATGTACAATTTTCACTATAAAAAGTGATAATATTAGGTGTTACTGAATATTACACTGTGTTGTAATTTATTTTGAACACTTAAGTTTTCACAATATTTCATACAGGCCAACAAGTTCAGAGAATTTCCAGTATATTAAGTTAATTATCTTTCTTAAGACCTATCATTCCTTCAAAAATACAAACCAAACTAGATTTTTTATGTTTAATTTTATTTTTTACTTTCATTAAATTTCAACATTTTGTTCATCTTCAAATTATTATATTTAGCAGCTTTTTCTCATTTGTTGAGTTAACTTTAATCGGAAACATTTAAATAGTGAGATGAACTTTTATATTGTATACGAGTACATTAAGTAATTCTTTATATATTTCATTTATATGAACCATCATCACATAATTCCTTTGGATGATCTATTAAATCATTCTACTATTTATGCTTTCATATTAAGTAATGTTAAATATTCTACTTATGCATGAATTTTCCAGTATCTATTAAAAAATTCTTTACAATCATCCATTTGTAAGTTTTTTGGTACTCGTAACATTTCAAAAATATTTTCAACATCCTAGGTTTTTTCGAGTGCAACTTTTATTTTCAACGGTATTGACCATAGAAACTTTGAGAATGAATCATTTACAGTCTACAATAATCAATAATTTCTATTTTCTATAGAATAGTTTCCCATTTCACCTAAATCAGCTCCATAAAAGATCAACTATTTCTTTCATTACATATCTACAATGCACAAACAATTTTCGAGATTTATTATAGAGTGCGTTTACTAAATTTCTTTTTAAAGACATTGAGTTGTTTTAAAGATTTTTTGGAGAGTGTTGTGGTCTACTTGATGCACTTTCAGCTATTTATACTATCATGTAGTTAATTTTCCAATCTATAAATTTTATTGTTCAGCTGTTCAATTTGTTTTTTCAAAAGATGATTTAATTTTTAGTATATGTTTTTTCAATTTTATAACTATCTTCTATCTCTAATTGTATTTCACGTTGTACTCCATCAATTTGCATTTTAATATATTCTTGAATTATATTAATTCCTTAAGCTGTATTATTAATTTGTCCTATAGTTTATCGTTTTGAGTTTCCAGAAACAATTTACTGATAACATCATTCTCGGTCAGTGAATGATGATGATTCTCTATCCATGCATTAGTAGAAATTATATATTTTATATAGTTTTCAAAATAAAATTTCTCATAGTATTTCCATGTTTTATTATCAATCATTAAAGAAAATAAAGCTACTATTAGAGCCTATATTTGACCATCAACTTGTATTTTATCTTCATTTAGTTTTAGGTTACTATCACCAAACTTTCATTCATTATTCAAATCTTGATGTGGGCCATAGTTTGTATCTAATTCAATTCTTCCTTCCAAGACTGATAAATGAGTATAAGTGTCTTCAGAATTGGAAGTCTATGAGTAAAAACCATATTAATCATCCTCATCATCATTCTCAGTATTAGCATCATTAAATAAGATGATATCATCAAATATTGTTCCTTCTGAAAGTTTCTTTGGTGTACTTGTCTCTATATTGACTGATGGCTTTAAACTTGTATTATTTTCAGCTTCTATCTTGATTTTACTTTCTTCCTTCTTGCGAATTCTTTCAATATTTCTAGAACTATTTGTGAATTCTTTGAGAGGTTCTGTTATAGGTTTAAATTTATCTTTTGTTGCTCACATGTATCTATTTCAACAGTTTTTATACTACGAAGCTTTTTCTTCAAGACATTTCTTGTCAACACCAACTGTTTTAAAATATTCTCATCCATGTTTAGCAAATAAAAGGTATCAGCTATTAGATCAGGTATCAACTATCAGATCAGGTTATCAGGTAGCTGGTCTGGTTTTCAGATCAGATTATCAGGACCTGGTCTGGTTTTCAGATCAGCTTATCAGGACCTGATCTGGTTTTTAGATCAGCTTATCAGGACCTGGTCTGGTTTTCAGATCAGCTTATCAGGACCTGGTCTGGTTTTCAGATCAGCTTATCAGGACCTGGTCTGGTTTTCAGATCAGCTTATCAGGACCTGGTCTGGTTTTCAGATCAGCTTATCAGAACCTGGTCTGGTTTTCAGATCAGCTTATCAGGACCTGGTCTGATTTTCAGATCAACTTATCTGATTCAGATTGGGTTATCAGTTTACAAGTAGCTGCCTATTTATAACATTTAGATGAATGCAGTTTAAGGTCAGATGAAAAACGAAAAAGTAAACTTTTATGTAGTCAAATTCTCTTTTTTTCTATAACGATCATCGTTCAATTCAATATCGTTGCTTATAATCAAAATCCATATTTATCCTTCCAACATGCTTTATATTTGTCTCATCTTACTTAAAAATTATAATTACATTATGATTATCTATTATCAAATGTTTGGTGATTCTGGTATAAGTTTGACATCAGCAGAATGCATCAACATTCTTATCTCACTCCATACAAAAATATGTTTCTCACATCTAACATCGTTAAATATCATATCGGAATTACTTTTAGCTTTGTTAGGAGAAATAATAGATTCAGTATCTGTAAATGTGTAATATCCCATTCCTTTAATTAATGAAATTATGTAATTTCTTTAAGTATCCATATTTAGGTTAATAGAGAGATTTTGAGTATTAATATGTAGATGTTTTAAAATTTTAGTTCATTAAGACTTTTTAGCAAGCCAATCATATCATATTTTTTATTTTATTTTGTTACAATTTGACAGACCAACTATTTTTGCGCAAATAAAATTTGGTAGAAGGGAACTATGACTTGTTTTTGAACTAACGTTTGATGAATCATCAAAAATTTCGTACCATCCTATTTTTAGGTTGTTTTGACATGAGTATGCACCAATATTTATGAAATGTGTTTCATAAATATTGTCTCTTATTTAGAAAAAATAAAATAATACAGCTATACGACACCAGAAAATATTTTTTGGTATCGTATAGCTGTATTATATTATTTTTCCTATATAAGAGATAATGGTTCCTACCCATAGTCAAAACAAAGTATATTTTAAGAGTTTAAAACCAGTATTATCATAAAAATACTGATTTTAAACTCTTACAGTCTTATTTATAAAAATTATTAAGACTTTATAAAGGTTTTTTTAGACAAATTTTCATAAAAAATTTTTCTAAAAAAGCCTTTATAAAGTCTTAATAATTTTTATAAATAAGGCTGTTAAAATATACTTTGTTTCACTAACCACATTTGTGTAACTAATTGCATTTCATAAATATTGACGTATACTCATAGTCAAAACAAATGATAGTTTTATGTTGTTTTGAATGTGAGTACACATCATTATCTCTTATTAAAAAAATAAAATAATACATCTACACGATTTCAGAAAATATTTTCTGATATCGAATAGCTGTATTATTTTATTTTTTTAATAAGAGATAATATTTATAAAATGCATTTAGTTACACAAATGTGGTTAGTGAAACAACCTAAAAATAGGATGGTACGAAATTTTTGATGATTCAACAAACGTTAGTTCAAAAACAAGTCATAGTTCCCTTCTACCAAATTTTATTTGCGCAAAAATAGTTGGTCTGTCAAATTGTAAAAAAATAAAATAAAAAATATGTTATGCTTGGCTTGCTAAAAAGTCTTAATGAACTAAAATTTTAAAACATCTACATATTAATACTCAAAATCTCTCTATCAACGTAAATATGGATACTTAAAGAAATTACATAATTTCATTAATTAAAGGAATGGGATATTACACATTTACAGATACTGAATCTATTATTTCTCCTAACAAAGCTAAAAGTAATTCCGATACATAACTACCGATACATGACTACATAAAAGTTTACTTTTTCGTTTTTCATCTGACCTTAAACTGCATTCATCTAAATGTTATAAATAGGCAGCTACTTGTAAACTGATAACCCAATCTGAATCAGATAAGTTGATCTGAAAATCAGACCAGGTCCTGATAAGCTGATCTGAAAACCAGACCAGGTCCTGATAAGCTGATCTGAAAACCAGACCAGGTCCTGATAAGCTGATCTGAAAACCAGACCAGGTCCTGATAAGCTGATCTGAAAACCAGACCAGGTCCTAATAAGCTGATCTAAAAACCAGATCAGGTCCTGATAAGCTGATCTGAAAACCAGACCAGGTCCTGATAATCTGATCTGAAAACCAGACCAGCTACCTGATAACCTGATCTGATAGTTGATACCTGATCTAATAGCTGATACCTTTTATTTGCTAAACATGGATGAGAACATTTTAAAACAGTTGGTGTTGACAAGAAATGTCTTGAAGAAAAAGCTTCGTAGTATAAAAACTGTTGAAATAGATACATGTGAGCAACAAAAGATAAATTTAAACCTATAACAGAACCTCTCAAAGAATTCACAAATAGTTCTAGAAATATTGAAAGAATTCGCAAGAAGGAAGAAAGTAAAATCAAGATAGAAGCTGAAAATAATACAAGTTTAAAGCCATCAGTCAATATAGAGACAAGTACACCAAAGAAACTTTCAGAAGGAACAATATTTGATGATATCATCTTATTTAATGATGCTAATACTGAGAATGATGATGAGGATGATTAATATGGTTTTTACTCATAGACTTCCAATTCTGAAGACACTTATACTCATTTATCAGTCTTGGAAGGAAGAATTGAATTAGATACAAACTATGGCCCACATCAAGATTTGAATAATGAATGAAAGTTTGGTGATAGTAACCTAAAACTAAATGAAGATAAAATACAAGTTGATGGTCAAATATAGGCTCTAATAGTAGCTTTATTTTCTTTAATGATTGATAATAAAACATGGAAATACTATGAGAAATTTTATTTTGAAAACTATATAAAATATATAATTTCTACTAATGCATGGATAGAGAATCATCATCATTCACTGACCGAGAATGATGTTATCAGTAAATTGTTTCTGGAAACTCAAAACGATAAACTATAGGACAAATTAATAATACAGCTTAAGGAATTAATATAATTCAAGAATATATTAAAATGCAAATTGATGGAGTACAACGTGAAATACAATTAGAGATAGAAGATAGTTATAAAATTGAAAAAACACGTACTAAAAATTAAATCATCTTTTGAAAAAACAAATTGAACAGCTGAACAATAAAATTTATAGATTGGAAAATTAACTACATGATAGTATAAATAGCTGAAAGTGCATCAAGTAGATCACAACACTCTCCAAAAAATCTTTAAAACAACTCAATGTCTTTAAAAAGAAATTTAGTAAACGCACTCTATAATAAATCTCGAAAATTGTTTGTGCATTGTAGATATGTAATGAAAGAAATAGTTGATCTTTTATAGAGCTGATTTAGGTGAAATGGGAAACTATTCTATAGAAAATAGAAATTATTGATTATTGTAGACTGTAAATGATTCATTCTCAAAGTTTCTATGGTCAATACCGTTGAAAATAAAAGTTGCACTCGAAAAAACCTAGGATGTTGAAAATATTTTTGAAATGTTACGAGTACCAAAAAACTTACAAATGGATGATTGTAAAGAATTTTTTAATAGATACTGGAAAATTCATGCATAAGTAGAATATTTAACATTACTTAATATGAAAGCATCAATAGTAGAATGATTTAATAGATCATCCAAAGGAATTATGTGATGATGGTTCATATAAATGAAATATATAAAGAATTACTTAATGTACTCGTATACAATATAAAAGTTCATCTCACTATTTAAATGTTTCCGATTAAAGTTAACTCAACAAATGAGAAAAAGCTGCTAAATATAATAATTTGAAGATGAACAAAATGTTGAAATTTAATGAAAGTAAAAAATAAAATTAAACATAAAAAATCTAGTTTGGTTTGTATTTTTGAAGGAATGATTAGGAATGATAGGTCTTAAGAAAGATAATTAACTTAATATACTGGAAATTCTCTGAACTTGTTGGCCTGTATGAAATATTGTGAAAACTTAAGTGTTCAAAATAAATTACAACACAGTGTAATATTCAGTAACACCTAATATTATCACTTTTTATAGTGAAAATTGTACATTTTCCATTTCGAAAGCTCTAGCAAGCGAAATTTTAAAATATGCCCATGGGCTATTATAATAGATCTTTACTCTATTCATTTCTATAGCTATCAAATCTTTAGAAAATATAGATAAACTACATAAATTGGACTTAGATTTCCAATCTTTAAGAATGTATATGTGTATGAATTAGTATCAAACAAACTTACTGAATAAATATGGACTTCAACTGGAATCATGCTGAAGCATACATAAATTGTAAAATGCAATGTAAGCAGATCTTACTTTATATCTGTATCTGTATGAGTATCAAATAAATTTAAAGAAAAAATATTGAAAGCATGCCTAAGCATGCAAATTTAAAAGAATGTCACACAATTTTGTAAGCAAAGAAATTTTATGACTCTGTGCTAAATGAAATACATAAATATATATCTACTTTGTAAAAGAATAAAAAGAGCGAAATCGTAAATTCTAATAGTATAGATTTTTAATTGAAACACCACTACATGTCGGACTCCCGCGTCACTATCGATAGAAGCATGCTAAGGCATGCATGCTAGCAAAATATATAAATCTGTTAGAAGGTGATGAGAAACTTGTTTCTAATCATTAATCTGTAGACAGCAATTGTATATGGATCAACCCAACTCATGAATGAAATGTATACAGATATGGTTGATGGTGATGAGGACATTTTTTAACTAAGAAATTATTACATCTGAATGTGATACAACCCAGCCTACGTCAACAATAACTTCAAGGAGGTCAACCAGCAAACCTCATGTAGAAAAACTCGATGTAAAAATTCTCTCAAACATAGATATTCTAGCGATTCTGATACTATGAAAACACAGACGGTGAATTGATGGTAGAGGTAACTGAATTATTTGAGATAGATTTTCTAGAATAGTTGATTATTAAGCATGTATTTCTTTGTAGATAAAGTAATTTCTCTATACATACATACATATATTTACCTATATGTATATATGAATACATTTAAAAATTATACAAATATTCTCTTTTTCAAGTAGTAAAATCTGTAAAAATAGTAGTGATACATTAAAAAAAAAAAAAAAATAAAAAAAAATAAAAAAAAAGAGAGACTGTGTGATCAACTGATACGTACACTTTGTCTGACTGGTAAATAAAGCTCACTTAAAAATATCAGAAATATATTCACAATACGCTGAAATTTAATAAAATGAGAAAAAAATCATCTAGAACATCAAATAAAAGCCATAGGCGAGTAACCTTCATAAGATAAACATATACCTTATTAATGAAAACATATTAACAGTATGAAGTAACACAATTTGATGAATTAAAATTTTAACATTTAATTGTCCCTTAACGGTGACAAAGAGTAGACAGATATGTTGATATAGAAAGTCATCTTGTATACTAGAGGAACCGTTGAGAGGCCAGACCTAAATTGTAAGAAAACGATTTCGTTTTCTGTTGATCGCTATTCAAGAAGAAAAGAAGTTTCCTCATTATGTGTTGCCGCAGAATGAAAGCTTTAAGTCCTTTAAGCCTCTGTATTTTAATTTTACTCATTTATCTATTACATGAACTCAAATCTGTAACACACTCGTTATACATATGTACATATGTAATTGAATTTTACTCATTTCTTTACTTCTCCTTAATACTATATAAAAGAAAAACGGTTAACATGTACATAAGTCAAGCAGGTAGAATTCTTTTCTCAAAATCAAAAATAAAATTTGTGGCTCTTACTGTTACATGAAATATAGTTGGTTGTAAAGAAACCTAGACACGAAGAACACAAATAATTTTAAAGCGCTTTTCGCTTCTTAATATTAATAAAAATTATAACTTTGTAATTTGAATTTACGCAAAGTGTTTTATTTCAAAGAAGTAAAGTGCTATTAAAATTTATAACTTCCTGTCAATGACATTTCTTTAAAATTATTTGTGCATAAAATTATTAAAATTATTTTAAATCACCGAATAAAGCGATAATATGCAAAATTCTAATACTAAGAACAACAGCAGTTGCAAAAAGTGTTCTGAAAAGGATACGGACGATATGGTACAATGCGACGTTTGTGACCACTGGTATCATTTTGGATGCGTTGGCGTCGACCAAAATGTTGCGAACGTAAGTTGGTGTTGTGAAAACTGTAGTGGCGCATCATCTATACCACACACAAGACTTGTAACAGATACGTCCACACCGACCACCTACAATGACAAAGCGCGCCGGTGTTCTACCGACATACAAGGTATAAATCAAATTTATTCAACAATGTCATCAGGAAATGCAGATTTGATGCAGCCAACACATGCGTTAACACCGGGTAAAAGTACATACTCAATCCCTGTGGCAGCAACAATGGGCCCACCAAATGCTTCCCAGACAATGGCACCGATATCTACGATTTATACGGCACCCATAATGTCGTACTTACCACCTATGTCGTGGCAAAACACTTATCCTCCAATAATGCTTACACATGCACAACCTAATTTGTCACCGCACTATTCTCAGGTAGGAAGCTCCCTTTCACAAATGCAAGGTCAAACAACATGTACGACAACAACTAGCAACCTTGAAACTATTACAAGACAGCGAAACTTAGAGTTAAAAAAACTTGAAGAAGAAATGCAGCTAAAGCGACAGTACTTGGACGCAAAATATAAAATATTGGCAGAAGAAAACGAATCTTCTGTACTAAACAGAAACATTGCATTAAACGCAGAGCCGATGACAACAACAGCAGCAAATATAGGGCCAACACCAACACAACTAACTGCAAGACAGTCTTTTCCTAAACAGTTGCCAATCTTTAACGGTGATCCGGATGAATGGCCACTTTTCATTAGCAGCTTTGAAAATAGCACGCACTTGGCTGGCTACACGGACGCTGAAAATTTAATCAGGCTACAATCATCACTCAAAGGTAAGGCTCGTGAAATGGTTAAAAATAAATTGCTATTGCCGCAAATGGTTCCTGAAGTTATCCAAACACTACGAATGTGCTTCGGCAGGCCTGAATATATTTTAGATCGAGCCCTTTCCAAGGCCAGAAGTTTCCCACCCATTAAAGACAAATTGGACATGCTCATTGAATATGCTATTTGCGTACGAAATATTTGCGCTACTATGGAAGGGTGTCATATGTACTCCCATCTGAATAATCCCTTATTGGTAAAAGAATTAGTGGATAAACTCCCCAATAACCATAAACTGAGTTGGGCTATGTGTCACAAAGATGATCGCGCTCCAGTTGTTAAATGTTTCAGCGATTGGTTATATCACATGGCAGAGGCGGCGAGCAGTGTAACACCATTATTCGTCAAATCTGGCGCCGCTGTTAATACACATACACGTGAGTTCAGTGCCAGTAACGATAATAATAACGCAGTAAGTACGACGTGCATTGTATGCAACGACGGTAGTCACAAAATAGTCCAATGCGATGTTTTCAAGAACATGTCTCTAAATCGTAAATGGGAATGTATAAAGGCAAACAATATATGTCGACAGTGTTTAGGTAGACATAAACGTAAATGTAGCTTCAATAAGGAATGCGGTATAGATGGATGTAAGTATAAACATAACCCTTTGCTCCATAAGAAAGTAAAATCCGAACAAACTATGTCGAATTCTTCACAAAAAATGCAACAAAATTCTACTGTAAACGCACACAGCAATAATTACGATGAATTTCAGCCATTGTTTAGAATAGTGCCAGTGAATATACACGCCTCAAATAAAATTAAAAAAGTCTTTGCATTTTTAGACGAAGGGTCCGCGGTAACTCTGATCGAAAAGGATATTTTTGATGAAATGGGTCTTGAAGGCGAGAACGATCCATTATGCCTGAGATGGACGGGTGACACAACACGCATGGAGAGTGATTCCGTAAAGGGGAACATCGTTATATCGAATGTGACTAACAACAAGCAGTTTCAATTAAAATCAGTTCATACAGTAGGTAATTTAGGACTTCACGCACAGACAATCGATACAGATGGCATATTAAGAAGATACCCACACTTGGCCAACTTGCCAATAGAGTCGTACCATAATGCTACACCAGCAATATTGATTGGGGCTGATAATTGGAACTTGGCGGTTCCACTAAAAATAAAAGAAGGACTACCAAACCAACCCATCGCTTCTAAGACACGTCTAGGCTGGACGCTACAAGGGTGCAATAGTAAGTCTGCCAAAGAATTCCAAATGAATATTCATATGTGTGACTGTCAACAAAGTTACAATGAGCTCCACGATATGGTTAAACAATTTTTTTGCTTAGAATCAAGCCGACCAATGCAGTTATTTTCTCACGATGATATTAAGGCCATGGAAATATTAGAAAATACGTGTAAAAAAGTGAACGGCCGCTATGAAGTGGGCTTGTTATGGCACGACCAAAACGTACGTTTGCCAGATAACTATTATCTTGCATTAAAACGCTTAAAGTGCTTACAAAACAAATTTAGCAAAAATCCATCTTTGAAGACCACTATACAAACGCAAATCGATAATCTTATTCAAAAGGGGTATGCTGAAAAACTTACTCCAAATGAATTAAAAGTGTATCATGACAAAACCTGGTATCTACCAGTATTCGTTGTCTCAAATCCGAACAAACCGGATAAAGTCCGACTTGTTTGGGACGCTGCGGCGAAATCTAACGGCGTGTCATTAAATGACTTTATGATGGCAGGCCCTGATTTTTTAAAACCTTTAGTGGAAATTCTATTAAAATTTCGAATTGGGAAAATTGCCATTTGTGCCGATATAACCGAGATGTTTCACAGGGTAAACGTGAGAGAAAACGACATGCACGCACAGAGATTCCTGTGGTACGACGAAAGAGGTGAGCCGAGTATTTTTGTCATGCGTGCATTAACCTTTGGTATTACCTGCGCTCCCTGCATAGCTCACTATGTTCGCAATAAAAACGCAGAGGAGTTTAAAGATAAACATCCCAGAGCAGTCGAAGCGATACAACAAAATCATTACGTAGATGATTTCATTGACAGTGCTCCAGACGAAAAACAAGCAACAGAGTTGGCAAGGTGCGTAAGAGAAATTCATGAAGCTGGTGGTTTTAAAATGCACCACTGGGCATCCAACTCGAAAAAAGTTTTACAAGAGTTACATAGCGACACCTTTTCTGAGCAAGAAATAAAAGACTGGGGCTCAACGACTAAAGTATTAGGTTTGTATTGGGACCCGAATAATGACCAGTTTAGATATATTTGCAGATTTGTTAGACTACGGCGTGATATATTAAATGAGTCCCTAACACCGACCAAGCGTGAAACACTACAAGTTTTGATGTCCATTTATGATCCCCTTGGATTCGCTTCTTGCTACACCATAGCCTTAAAAATATTGTTACAAGAAGTATGGAGATCTGGCATAGGGTGGGACGAAAGGCTGACCAGTCCATTAGAAAAAAGTTGGTGTATGTGGAAATCCACTATTCCAAAAATAACGTCCATTAGAATTCCTCGATGCTACTCCCCAACAATGCCAACAGCAGACGAAGTGCAACTTCACACATTCGTGGACGCCAGTGAAAGAGCTTACGCTGCCATATGCTATCTACGAATCAAAAAAGATAACGTTATAACTGTCTCTTTAGTTGCCGCTAAAAACAAGGTGGCGCCATTGAAACCGCTCTCGATTCCAAGGCTCGAATTGCAGGCTGCTTTACTTGGCGCGAGACTAGCAAAGAATATTCTAAATATACGTCACATAAAAACAGACTCTCAAATTTGGTGGAGCGACTCGAAAACTATCTTGAGTTGGCTACAAGCAGATCCAAGGAGGTTTCATCAATTCGTCATGCATCGAGTAGGAGAGATTATCGAGAGTACAAACGTTAATCAGTGGAGATGGGTACCGTCCAAACAAAATCCAGCTGACCTCGCTACTAAATCAGAGATAAAACTAAACACAAAATTATGGTTTGAAGGCCCTGAATTTTTGCGCTATGATGCAACTGAGTGGCCACATTGCGATGACCTGGGAAAGCTCGATGGAACAGAAATGAAACACTGCTCATTAGTAATTGAAAACGTACGTAGTATGAAAATAAATGCTGAATATTTTTCCGACTGGAGGCGCTTGTACCGTGCTGTGGCTACATTTTTCTTGTACTGTTACCGTTTGAGAGAATTGGCGAAAAAGAAATTTATAAAGGAATTTGTTGCAGTTGATTGCGATTTAATAAAAATTGCTCAAATGTTCTTGATGCGAGTTGCACAGAATACTGAATATACTCTCGAAATATATCGCTTGGCGCATGGCAAGTCAATTCAAAAGGGGAGCAAACTTACCCCTCTCAACGTTTATCTGGACGAATATGGTGTCATTAGGTCCCGAGGCAGAACAGAATATCTTAATAATCATGAAGACGTAATCGTTCTACCTAATGACCATCACGTAACATTCCTATTAGTACGTCACTTCCATGAAAAATTTCGGCATCAATATCATGAAACTGCACTAAATGAAATAAAAGGTCAATATCACATAACAAAACTACGCGTTCTATTCCGTAAAGTGCGTCGTATGTGCCAATGGTGTAAAATCAATTATGCTATGCCACAGATACCGCAAATGGCAGCTCTGCCAATGTCAAGACTTTCCGCATTTGAACGACCATTTACCTTTGTCGGTATGGACTATTTTGGACCAATAAATGTTGCTGTCGGCAGAAGACGGGAGAAGAGGTGGGGCGTAATATTTACTTGTCTAACAGTCCGCGCTATTCATATTGAAATCGCGCATAGCCTCGACACAAGTTCATGTATCATGGCAATAAGAAACTTTATTTCAAGACGTGGAACACCTAAAGAAATATATTCCGACAATGGAACTAATTTTAAGGCGGCTGAAAAAATACTGTGCTCCCAAACCAAAAACATCAACTTGGTATCAATTAAAACTAAATTTGAACAAATTAAGTGGAAATTTAACCCGCCAGCGGCACCACATATGGGCGGTGCTTGGGAAAGGTTAGTGAAGTCAGTTAAGACCGTTCTTTATAGTATATGCCCGACGATGAAGTTTAGCGATGAAAGCCTAAAAAACGCATTATGTGAAGCTGAATTTACCATTAATTGCCGCCCACTGACTTTCGTCTCTATTGAGTGCGATGACGACGAAGCCATTACTCCCAACCACTTATTAATCGGCTCGTCAGATGGATACAAACCAATTGCAAATACAAATGTTGATCTCCGACAACGATGGTACAAGTCACAGGAGTTTGCCGATCAGTTTTGGCGTAGATGGCTTAAAGAATATGTACCCATAATATCGCGACGTAGCAAGTGGTTTACAAAACAACCACCCATAAAAGTTGGTGACGTAGTCGTTATTGTGGACTCAGACCTTCCAAGAAATTGCTGGCCTAAAGGTCTGGTGGTGGACGTCGTAGTAGCGAAGGATGGCCAAGTTAGGAGGGCTACAGTGAAAACAAACAAAGGTATTTTCCAACGACCAGTAGCAAAATTAGCTGTGCTAAATGTAAGCGGCGCCTTTGAAGGTAAACTCAACCAATCGATCTCGTTTACGGCGGAGGGAAATGTTGCCGCAGAATGAAAGCTTTAAGTCCTTTAAGCCTCTGTATTTTAATTTTACTCATTTATCTATTACATGAACTCAAATCTGTAACACACTCGTTATACATATGTACATATGTAATTGAATTTTACTCATTTCTTTACTTCTCCTTAATACTATATAAAAGAAAAACGGTTAACATGTACATAAGTCAAGCAGGTAGAATTCTTTTCTCAAAATCAAAAATAAAATTTGTGGCTCTTACTGTTACATGAAATATAGTTGGTTGTAAAGAAACCTAGACACGAAGAACACAAATAATTTTAAAGCGCTTTTCGCTTCTTAATATTAATAAAAATTATAACTTTGTAATTTGAATTTACGCAAAGTGTTTTATTTCAAAGAAGTAAAGTGCTATTAAAATTTATAACTTCCTGTCAATGACATTATGATTTAACTAATTTAAAAGTACATTTTAATTCAGTCTCATATCCAAATGATGATGATCTTAACATAAAAATTAAAAATAAATGTTATGCAATTCTATATTATGTGTACTCGTATCTAAGATTCCAACAAAGCTATTATATGAAAGAATCTCAAGCACTTCCAAATGCACTAAAGTTTAAGATAAAAGTTCCTTTTATTCAATAGCGGTCCAATTGATATAGAAATTTAATATGAAACAGTAAGCAAGGACCTCAGCTACTGCATTTTTACTGATGATCGAATAATAGAAAGTCCTGAAAGTCTTATAAATTAAGTAATATGAATGAAGAAATGGTTTTAATATACGAGTAAGGTTGCGAATGATTTTCATTACAAAAAGAAGTAGCGGATGTTTTTAACAATAATGAGTATAACAATTTCATTATAAAACCACAATTTGATTTTAAATGTTTATCAATAAAAAAGGAAAGAGAAGCAAAATGGATAACAAAAAAACTATCATCACCTAAACTGCACTGCAGAATCAGTTTCATTTCAAAGCGTTTGTCATTTTTTAAAGCCAATGCAAGGTGTTCTAAAATATATGAAAAAGGTGAAGAAAAAAGATGATAGTTGGAAAAAATTTTACACCGAAAAATTTCTAACGTTGACGAAGAGTTAACGCACTAGGCTACATCAACTTTAAAGAAATGGAAATAAAATATATTAAATATTTATACTATAGTTACTACAACTAGAGAGGAATTCAATTTTACTTAAAACAGAAACTCCTCACAAACTTTTAAGAAAATACATCTAAAAATTAAAAGAACGTTTTTTTAATTTCAAATAAAAAAACTATGGAGATATTTCACATCTATACACAAAAGACCTGGCGAATATTTACAACAGCACATGACAAAAAAAATTATTTAAACAGGGAGCCCCAGACTTATTTGTATGTACATACATACATACATAAAATCAATTTGTAGATCCATATGTACATATGTACACATATTATCAAATTTCTTACCCATGCTCAAGTATTTATTGGATTTTAACAATCACACTTACATATCTACATCATGAAAACATACAAACCGTTCTCCAAGCTATTGACGCTTGAAGACGAAAGTCGAAGAAGACAAATGTACTTAAATAAACAAACTTATCACAGACCAATCAAACTCTATCGCGCATACACACATACACACACACACAAAAAAATCACCACGATCGTACACAAGAATTTTGCAAAATCTAAAATTAATATTTATACAAATATAAACAAATTTCTGACCGACAGACTTTAACACTGGACAAATTTAAGCTTGATAAAATATAAAGCAATCTCATCCTCCAATATGAAAAACATACTAGGATTAGGGAAGTTCAGATATATGATAGTATTTTCTAGAAAAAAAATTTTCATATGAGAAATAATTTATTTCAACGTACATATAAATACTAGGGTGAGAAAATCACATACACACACACATACTAAAATTCATCTACGAAAAATTAAACCTATTTCAACAACGCCCCTCCCCTCACAAATCACACTCAGCCTAAAGTTCTTACAGATATATATACACAAAATCTCAAGGTAACATACAATCTATCAATCTCACAACCTAAATCACGATCAGCCTTAAACTCATATAGACATACATACATGTACACAGATACGTATACATATACATGAACACCTTCACCTCACCTCTCATTAATCATGATCAGCCTTAAACTCCTACAGATATATACACAAATTGCGCGGTTATATTACATGAACACTTCGCCTCTCATAAATCACGATAAGCCTTAAGTTTCCTACAGATATACTTACACTAATTCTCGAAGTCACATACAATCGATCAATCTCAACAATTCAAATTACGATCAGCCTTAAACTCGTACAGACATACATGTACAAAAATTCCTACAGACATATAAACACCCAAATTCTTATAGATACATATTACAATAACACCGCCCGCCTACCTCAAATCAAGGACAGCCTTAAACTCCTACATATACATACATACACACACACATATATAGGCACATTCTATCTATCTATCACAACAACACCCTCCCCCACCTCAAATCAGAATCAGCCTTAAACTCCTACGAACATACATATACACAGATTCCCAAGGATACGTATTACATGAACACTCTCACCTCACCTTTGATAAATCACAGACAGCCTTAAACTCTTACAGACATACATACATACATGTACACAGATTCCCACGGATACATATTACAACAACTCCCCACCCTCCACCAGTCGATCTCCCGCAAATACATCCCGCCCCTCCACGAGCACAGCTTGGTTTAAATTCCAACAAACATAAACTTCACCGAATTCCCGCGGTTACATATTACAAAACACCCTCACCTACCCAAACCACGGTCAGCCTTAAGGTCTCACAATCTAGACAAACCCCGTCCTCCACCAATCACAGCCAGACTTCAATTCCTACAGCTAGACACACCCCTCCCTCCACCAATCACAGCCAGACTTCAATTCCTACAGCAAGACACACCCACAAATTTTCCGTCGGCATTTGAAAAAAATAAACATGTTTTCCCGTTGGCATCAGGAAATCGTACACATATAAAAGCCTCAAACCTATAAACCCCTTAATGTATTCCTACAAAATATTCCGCACACAAATTCCCACGGATACATATTACAACAACACCCGCCCCCACCAAACACAGGCTGCCTTAAAGATACACCCGCAAATTCCCACGGTTACAAGTTACAAAAACCTCACCTGCCCAAATCACGGACATCAACAAATCTCCACAGTCTAACAACAATCATAACTTTCGCGTCGGCATTAGAAAAAATAAAGATGTTTTCCCGTCGGCATTAGGAAAAATAATACAAATATAAAAATCTTAAAGCTATAAACCCCCTTAATGTATTCCCACAAAATATTCCACGCACAAGTTCCCACGGTCATACATACATATACTTAATATAAATAAAAAAAGTTAATATAAACAAAAAACTCCTAATGTAAACAAAAAACACAGACGGACGGACGGACACACACACGTAGGTATCAAATTTCACAAATTTCCAAGAATTTTAAAATTTCAGCCAAAATTTAACAATTTCAGCCACAATTTAACAATTTCAGCCCAAAATTTAACAATTTCAGCCACAATTTAACAATTTCAGCCCACAATTTAACAATTTTAATTGCGGCCGTACTGGGAATCCCATACTACTCATGGGGTTCCTGCCTTTGCGTGTAATTCGTGGAAACTGATGTTGGAGAAAATTGACATTTTGCGCGAAATTTGTACACCGGAATGCTTGAATTATGTCAAATGTTTCGAAGATTTTAGAGAAGTGGTTGAATCGTGTTTTTCAAAAGATCTCAAATCAAAGTACTTGGAAGCGATTGAAATGTTCAAAAAAAGCTATCTTGATCTTCGGATTCGTGTAACCATGTGTATCCCAGCCAATGTAATCGCCTATCGACATTTAACATTAGCTTGTCATTGAAAATCTACCACTAGACTGTAGTAGTGTAGTAGTCTTTTTAGGACCACATGGAGACATTGGCACCAAAGATTCACTAGTAAATTTTAGAGGTTCTAGTCTACAATATCGATATTTCCTCGCTCGATGTCCGTAGTAAAACTGTACTGATTCACTATAGACACTGTCACCACCTGCAGGAAATTGTTTGTTATTTCTATTAAATACATATGTGTATTAAAATTAAAAATTTTATGTATCGCTGAATTAGTAAAGCCAAACACTTACGTATGGATCTTAAAATGTGACAAATCTTTACCTGATGGCACAAAATCTTCCACAGGGTCAAAATTTCCATAATTGGCACCTTTCACTTAAAGCTCTTAAATTTTCACATTTTATATTTTTATACAATATTGATTGTTATTTTATTTGTTTTTTATTTTTTTTGTATTATGTTTTAATTATTGTTAAATACATTTATATATATTAACCTTATAATTCTATTTCTTAAGATAATTTTTATAAACACTTAAATTTTGCTTGACGTCACGTTTATTTTCAACAAACCAATAAAACATTAAGAAGAAGCATAGTTGTGTGTATCTGAAAAAATTTTTCTACGTATTAAAACCATTATTAATAGACGCTCTGTTGACAATGTCACTAAAATAGTCGACAAAAGTGGTGACTTGGGGACAGTTAACCTCATGTTTTCTGCAGGGTGACTTAAATCCACAAATACAAATTAAATTACTCAAATATTCACAGCTGGTTACCACTATGCTTTCCTCGCTGTTGTATACGCACGTCTCTCAACTGGCTGCGCTAGTATTGACGCAATTTCTCTTTGTCTGCTGCTCGTCACACACGAGACTCTCTCTGCCGACATTTACCGTTGATACACCAATAACAAATCTCTAGCCGACAATCACAGTTGATACACCAATAAAAACTCGCTAGCTTTACTTTTTCACTCTTACACACGTCTATCTGCTCTTTACTTTTCAGTCGACAGGATAGACTTCACAATAATCTCAATTCAACGATAGACTTTAACTGTCACTATAGTCTCGTCAATTACCAATTATTATAAAGCACAGACTCAACTATCAACTCACTACTGTATCGCCAGACTGTTATCAACTCACAACTTAATTATCAGTTAATGAATTTAAATGTACTCGAATGTATGTATGTACACACAGAAAAAAATAGACAAGAATTATGTTAAACAAAACCATGTTATTGAAAAAAAAATTTAATTTCAATAATATTTGTCATTAATTTAATACAATATTTAACAATACCACGCATTTTAAAATATCATTTAATTTAATTTCTTTGTGTTGGTGTTTATCTGGCTTGTTGATTGACCCAACGTGGTGATGTGCTGTTGTTGTAGTTTTTGATTGCTCGTGTTGTATACGTTTGAATTCCGACAAGAAGCCGGAAAACGTCGTGGCTTGTTTTTTTTTACTCAAAAAAGTTATTTTTGAATTATATCAACCCTGCAGAAAACATGGGGTTAAGTTTTCCCAAGTCACCACTTTTGTCAACTATTTTGGTGACATTGTCAACAGAGCGTCTATTAATAATGGTTTTAATGCGTAGAAAACATTTTTTCAGATACACACAACTATGCTTCTTCTTAATGTTTTATTAGTTTCTTGAAAATAAACGTGACGTCAAGCAAAATTTAAGTGTTTATAAAAATTATCTTAAGAAATAGAATTCTAAATTTAATACATATAAATGTATTTAACAATAATTAAAAACATAATACACAAAAAAAATTAAAAACAAATAAAATAACAATCAATATTGTATATAAAATGTGAAAATTTAAGAGTTTTAAGTGAAGGTTGCCAATTATGGAAATTTTTACCCTGTGGAAGATTTTGTGCCATCAGGTAAAGGTTTGTCACATTTTAAGATCCATACGTAAGTGTTTGACTTTACTAATTCAGCGAAACATAACATTTAAAATTTTTTATATATATATATATATATATATTTATTTAATAGAAATGACAAACAATTTCCTGCAGGTGGTGACAGTGTCTATAGTGAATCAGTACAGTTTTACTACGGACATCGAGCGAGGAAATATCGATATTGTAGACTAGAGCCCCTAAAATTTACTAGTGAATCTTTGGTGCCAATGTCTCCATGTGGTCCCAAAAAAACTACTTAGTCAGTAGTGCTACAGTCTAGTGGTGGATTTTCAATGACAAGCTAATGTTAAATGTCAATATGCGATTACATTGGCTGGGGTACACCTGGTCAGTAGTGGTACTGATAATGTCACTAGTAAATCACTACATTTTCACTATTCGCATTTTCTGCAGGGAACGAAAGCGCACATGTACAAATCATATTTGCGTGTACAAATCTTTTTTTTCTGTGCATTCATATGTAAATTTTCTTAATAAGCAGACGCTTTTAATTGTTTTGGTTGTTTATGTTTAATCACGCTTGTATGTTCTAGTTTGTTCTTTGCATCGACCCTGTATGAATATTTTCCGTAGCACTTTCGTTAACCCTGTTAGAATATTTTTGCGTAATGCTGCTTTAACCCTGTCGACGGCCATTTCCTTAAGAATATGTTAATGTTTAAATCTAAGTTACATTAAATAAATACTAGTCAGTTAAATAAGGTAGTCTAAAGTTATAGAGACGATTAAAGATAAATTATATCTAATAATATTAGTATATATGCATGGTACCATTTTCGTATGAAGGAAACTAACTCTCAATACGAACTTGACATGTTGCTAGAAGAGATTTCTAGAATGCAAGAAACCGGATTAAATTAATTAAAAATTAATGTACATAAAATTTTAGTTATTAAGAAAAATTCCATTATTGTTAAAATCTTAGTTATTAAGAAAAATTCTTTTATTTTTTTCATGCGTATATTTATTTATTGTATCTTCAAAAAATGAACTAACAATAAGTATTCAAATCTTAAATCTAGATATAATAATTAGGTCCAATTAGTGTCAAGCATAAACTTAGTTATTAAGAAAAATTCTATTATTTTTAAAATCTTAGTTATTAAGAAAAATTCTTTTATTTTTTTTCAAGCGTATATTTAATTTTTGTATCTTTAAAAAATTATCTAACAATAAGTATTCAAATCTTAAATCTAGATGTAATAATTAGGCCCAAACACCATAAACTTGATCAATAATACATAAATATCGTAGTAAGCACAAAAATATTTTCAAGCTGCTTCTTTTATTGTAAAAATATTTGTACATAAAATCTTAGTTATTAAGAAAAAATATTTTATTGTAAAAATAAGACAAAAAGTAATGTACATATACATATGAATTTTTTAAGAAAAAATGTGATATGAAATATTCAAAAAAGAATGAAATATGTAAATGGTTTTTATTTCAACTTAAATTTACTAAATAGAAATTTTAACAATAAGTGTGTACATTCTTATATGTATGTATTTTGTTTCTCTAATTGATGTACTTAGGTGGATCAATAAAGTTTGGTTTTTACTTATTTGCAAAATTTTTGTTTACATTATTTTGGTTTTGTTTATATTTCACTTAATCATGCACAGTCTTGGTAAAGTTTCTTTGAGAGGTTCTGCACAAGAGAAATTGAATTTCACAATATTATGAAATTCCATTAAATTTCAATTGATATTTTTATAAAGACAAGCAATTGAAATAATCGGATAAGTTCTTATATTTTTCACTACACAAAAGTTTCTGTTGTTCTCTATTCGAAAAGATGATTCCTAGTTATCCTTTTGAAAAATATAATGCAAAACAGGAATATTTTAATAATGGAATTTAATTTTTAGCTAATTTTAATTATTATTATTGGAACTTCATTTGTTTCTATATTAATGATTTGATCAGGCTAAAGTTCGTATCGCTTTGTAAGCCAAATTACATGTGATAATTATTAATGAACAAATAACACCAAAGTTAGTTGTAAATATTCTGACAAACACATAGTTGAACGGAACAACTGGCTGTTTTCGAAGGCCACTAAACCTTCATCATCAGCGTTCTTTTATGTTTGGTCCACTGTGTGTGGTGTCAGTTGATGTAGATTTCTGCTTTATATACGCAACTTTTTTGCAAATGGAATATGTCAATTGTTTTAATTCATCGTATTACAATTTGCTGAAAGCTTTTTTGTACTGAAAGCTCATTTTTACCATCTCTAAATTTACAACAGTCTTGCCATTGTCGTTTGTTCTTTACTAATTATGCACATGTTAGTTAATTTGCTTATTTTTTGTTCTACTTAAGACAAACTTTTTTGGTTTGATACTATAAGTATATTTTTTTTATTTTTAATTTTTGCCACTAGCCCATGACTATTAATTTTTAGCTAATTTTAATTATTGTTATTCGAACTTTATTTGTTTCTATATTTATGATTTGATCAGGCTAAAGTTTGTATCGCTTTGTAAGCCAAATTGTTGTTCCGTTCATCTATGTGTTTGTCAGAATATTTACAACTAACTTTGGTGTTATTTGTTCATTAATAATTATCACATGTAATTTGGCTTACAAAGCGATACGAACAATTTAATTTTATTTTATTTATTTAAATAATACAATTTAATTTTATTTTATTTTAATTACAATGATGAAAACATTTTGTAGTATGAAACTATTAAATTTTCTAAAATAGTTTTTCGTAAAAAAATATAGTACAAATACAAGTGTCAGATCCTTCCTCACAGTTCCGATCGTACCACTGATATTTTCAAAAATGTTCCCCAATGTTATCTTCATCATCCATGACGTCATATTCTTCATTCTCTTCCAGCATATTTTGGAAAAATTTTATCATCTCCTAATGGTCGTATTGCCTGAAGATATCAAAATCTGATATGAATTTATTTAAAGTTCTTTTTATTAGACTCATTTTCTTATTTATAACAGAAGTGTGCTGAGGTATCATTTACCGTACGAAAAGATACTTGTTCCCCCATTAGAATCAATAATTCAATTGTTCTTCAACACTCACATGTGAAATACTTTGATATACACCTTGACCGACGGCTTACATGGAAACACCACAATGAATCTAAGCTAACACAAATGAAACTAAAATTAATTCAGTTACATTGGCTGATTGGTAGAAATTCCACCCTGAGTCTAGATTGTAAACTTTTGATATACAGGGTGTTTTTTTAGGGGTATAGAACTTCGAATTGAAATAAAACACAAGAAAATCGTTTTAATGTCCATCAATTTGGCTTTATTGGAAGGATAATTTTATGCCATTAACGTTTAAATATGATTTCGGGCATGTGGCCGCCGCGGCTGGCTCGAATAAAGCCAATTCTACAGGTCCAATTTTCAACCACTTTTTCGAGCATATGGGGCCGTATGTTGGCAATAACGCCACGAATGTTGGCTTCCAAGTCCCCTAACGTTTCTGGTTTGTTGGCGTAGACGAGCGACTTCACATATCCCCAAAGAAAATAATCCAATGGTGTCAAATCACACGATCTTGGTGGCCAATTGACAGGTCCATTCCGCGAAATTATGCGCTCATCGAATGTTTCCTTCAATAAATCGATTGTGACGTGCGCTGTGTGGCATGTAGCGCCGTTTTGTTGGAACCACAACTCATCCACATTCATGCCATCCAATTCGCGAACAAAATAGTCGGTTATCATGGCTCTATACCGGTCTCCATTAACGGTAACTGACTCTCCAGCATTATTTCGGAAGAAGTATGGCCCAATGACTCCACCAGCCCATAGAGCACACCAAACAGTCAGTTTTTGTGGATGTAATGGCGTCTCAAGGGTCTCATGTGGATTCTCTTCACTCCAAATGCGGCAATTTTGCTTGTTGACGTAGCCATTCAACCAAAAATGAGCCTCATCACTGAACAAAATTTTGCGATGAAAATCAGCATCTAGATCAATCTCATTTTCGGCCCATACACCAAAATCACGACGCATTGCATGGTCTCGCGGCTTTAATTCTTGCACAAGTTGGATCTTGTAAGGTCGCAAGCCAAGATCTTTGCGCAAAATCTTCCATAAAGTTGATGGACAAAGCTCCAATTGCTGTGCACGGTGGCGAATCGATTCATTCGGGTCCTCTTCAACACTTTCCTCTACAGCGGCAATTGTTTCTTCGGTGCGCACTGTTCGACGTCTCTGCGGATGCGTATTATCACATAGAGTAAACGTAGTGCGAAAAGGATCCATGGTTAATCGAAGTAATTGCTCTGATGGACGATTATGTCGACCATAAAATGGACGGAGCTTGCGGTAAACTTCGCGAACTGAACCATTATTTTCGAAATAAATTTGCACGATTTGCAAGCGTTGTTCTTTTGTCAACCTGTTCATGATGAAATGGCAAACCAAACTAAATATTAATCACTTGACAGCTGACAAAACGGCCGCCAGTTAAAAAAGTGATGCCAACTTAAAGTTCTATACCTCAATAAAAAACACCCAATACAAGTCGCTCTTGAAACCTATATGGTGCTACGGAATTCAGCTATGGGGCACTGCTTCAGCTTGCAACGTAGAGATAATCCAACGAAGGTAAAACAAAATTTTACGGTTAACATCATCGGATGCATGGTACATAAGAAACTCAAATTTACATCTTGATTTAAATATGCCGCAAGTGACTGAAGAAATTGCAAAATACGCAAGCAAATATTTAACAAAACTCGAGCCACACCATAATCCGATTGCTCGTAATATCTTGAACTTCACTGGAAACATCCGCTTAAAAACAGGAACACAAGAGCTCTAATACTTAACACTCCAGATGAAACTGCTTGAAAATATTTTTTTTTTGCTTCGCACGACTCCTAAGTATTATTAGCTACTATCACTAGTTTATGTCCCACACAGGTTGGGCGTAAAAATTATATTTAGCAGGGATCGCAAATAACGATTATTTTCCAAATTTAAACTGAAAAAATCACAATAATAGAGAAGTGCTACGGGCACAAGGAATATACCACAATACTCCATGTTACATGGACTACCTATAGATGCAATGATTTTTATTTTTTTAATTTTTATTTACTCCTCACAAAATAAGAGTTATTTCTTGATTTTTATTTATTCCTCACAAAATAAGAGTTATTTTGTGACTTTTATTTATTCCTCACAAAATAACAGTTATTTTGTGATTTTTATTTATTCCTCAGAAAATAAGAGTTATTTTTTTATTTTTATTTATTTCTCACAAAATAACAGTTATTTTGTGACTTTTATTTATTCCTCACAAAATAAGAGTTATTTTGTGACTTTTATTTATTCCTGACAAAATAACAGTTATTTTTTGATTTTTATTTATTCCTCAGAAAATAAAAGTCATTTTTAAAATGTGTTTATTAATTAATTTAATTTAGCAAATAAGAGTTTTTGCATGGACTCTGGCGATAAATTTGATCTTAAATCTGTCAATATTAATTTTAGCGCAGAAAATGCTCTTTCTAAAGAGACTTGTGTTGCTGGCGTGCTATGCAAAACCTGTGCCAATCTGTACGGGTATGGATATATATATTTTTTTTCCTCCCAATATTTCATTACATCTGCATCCACGTCAATGGGCTTAGGATTGTAATTGTCTATTTCGCTTATCGCCCTTTTCATTTCCTCCTCCAGATCACCATCTGAGTCTTCATCCTCTGAATTTAATTCAATAGAGTTTAAGAACTCGTTTAATAATGAACACGTGTTTGTGTCTTCAGCCGACGGTAAAGCATCTGGTGTTTCAGCGTTTGAAGATGATGGTAAGTCAGAAGACTTTTGCGTTGCATCATTCTTCACAAAGAGTAAAATTTATTAAATTCATGTACATTAGACCACCCAATGGGCCGAAGTTTTTATTTTATTCGCTAAAGCCCATATGACATTTCATTTTTCTTTCATTTATTAAGTTTCATTTATCAAGCTGGTAACTCTTATGTGTTAATTATGAAGGTGTTGAGATATTTAGTACATTAAAAAATTTTGACAAATCAAAAAATATTTTTATGTTATGCAACAAATTAATTATAAAATACATAAGAACCGGTCTTAAAACCCTAACCAGTACAAAAATGTGTTTTTCGGACAAAATCCGTACCAAATATAAGAAATCCGGTTCCAAACCGGATAAAAATATCTTATATTTGACGCTGGTAATGTAGCTTTCCATTGGTGAAAGAATTTTTAAAACAAGATGAGTGGCTTGGGCGTGAAAGCTTAGCAAAAAACAAACTCACTTTCTTATAAATTGGTTGTTTTTGTAAATGAAATAAAATTATTTGTAATAAAAAATATCAAATTTGTTTTTTTTTTCAATTTAAATAGGCATATTTTGTAAAAAATTTCATTTCTACACGTTTCCAAATTGTATGAAAAATAATGACAATTCGTTACAAACAATATGTTTTTCATACAAATTTCAAAAGGAAAAAATTATTGTACGAATATATGCAGAATCTATACTAAAGTCTCTATTTTTCATTTTATTTACAAAAACACTGAGTTATTTTTTTATATTTTATTTACTGCCAGTTCATAGAAGCCATGTAAAAATTCTTGCTTGGCTATTTATATTGAAAACACAAACAAAGCACTCAAAATTTGTTTTTGATTTCAATGTAAATAGCCAAGCAAGAATTTTTACTTGACTTCTATGAACTGGCGGCAGTTATAAGTTTAAAAATGACTTTTATTTTCTGAGGAATAAATAAAAATCAAAAAATAACTCTTATTTTGTGAGGAATAAATAAAAGTCACAAAATAACTGTTATTTTGTGAGAAATAAATAAAAATAAAAAAATAACTCTTATTTTCTGAGGAATAAATAAAAGTCACAAAATAACTGTTATTTTGTGAGAAATAAATAAAAATAAAAAAATAACTCTTATTTTGTGAGGAATAAATAAAAATCAAGAAATAACTCTTATTTTGTGAGGAATAAATAAAAGTCACAAAATAACTATTATTTTGTGAGGAATAAATAAAACTCAAGAAATAACGATTAAAATGTAATTTTTAAAATAAAAATTATAACCGTTACGGTCCCTGATATTTAGATTTAAGATTTGAATACTTATTGTTAGTTCATTTTTGAAGATACAATAAATAAACATAAAAACAAATTCTTATTTGCTGATGAATGAATGATGATGATTTTTTGAAGGCCCCTTTGACACTTATTTGCTGTCTAAAATTTTATCTTTAAAATATCTATACTATCATCTCTGCTCCATACTTGTTTTTACCACCCTATCTCTCTCTAGCCTTTTCTCTATATCACTATACCCCATTTATTCACTATTTCACTATAAATATTTTCGGTTAGCCTTCTTGAAGTCATCATCACTACTTTCAAGATAATTTTCAATTAAACATTCAAAGTGACAAGAACTAAATAAAAAATGGACACCACAAAAATCTAACATCAAAATTAAATTCTCTAAACAACAAAACATTAATTCACATAAAGGAGCTTGAAACATCAATTAAATACAATATTCAAAATATAACACGTGTAACAATAAAATATGGACCAACACATGATGATCCTGCCTAAACGATACAATACTTTAACCGATGATGAAATTAAGAAGGTGAACAAAACTTAATCCTTGAGAGCTGATTGAGTTATTGATCCCAAATTCACAGTATCCTATTTGGCAATAAAATATATTAATTCTGTATTAAATTATAAATAAAAAAGCAGTACAGAGTTTTGCTAAGTATAAATGTTTGTGTTTGAAGAGCCAATGCAAGTTCAAAGATGGCCATGCCATGGACAGTCAATAGATAGGTGTGTAAAACAAGTAACAAAGGCTTCTGGAAAAGTGTAAACTCATGAGAAACTGGAAGGGTTCATTAGAGCTCAGAAAGCAAGCATGAGAATGATGTCTTGGAATGAATCGAAGCAAGATTTGATGAATATTGTTGGTTAAAAAGTTTTAAATTATTTTTTCGATATTTTTATATTGTTGTTTAATAAAAAAATATAAATAAAATGGCTTAAGTTCATTTAACCAAACGCAAATTTACCAAGCTTAATGTTTATGAATAAGCAAAAACCTTTCAAATTCAAATAAAACACATTAAAAGATATATTTCTAGACCACCTCATTTCCAAAAATCGCAAAAAATATTCTCAAAATCGAGAGTCTGTTTAAGCTGATAAGTCTGAAATTCTATTTTGTGATTATCTAAGTGTTTGACTAAATTTCTATATAAATCAACGATTTTTACCATAAGCCTAACTTAGTTATTTTTAACTGACTTATAGGTGAATTGATCTTTAGATATAATAGTACTTATATTACTTATCATTTTCTTAATATTAATGACATCAGGAATGTATATTGGCTGTGTTTTGGGGATATTTGTTGTAGCTTTAGCAACTTCTTGGTCGCCATCATCATTGTTATCTTCATTATTAAAATCATCATCATCTGTAAAAGTACGAGTAGCATACCGATTACTTATAAAGGGTCAGCCATCTAACGTTTTTTTTTTTAACTAGTGCTTATTTCGTGAATGGTAACACTTAGCTCATGTCTGATAATTAGTTTTATCCTTCCGCTGAACAAATATGGTTGTGTATACGCTTGAACAACGCTGGGAAATATTGCCTGCGATCGACTTACAGAAAATGCCGATTTTGCCAAAAAAAATCATCTTTTCAGATGAAGCTCATTTTGATCTTGGCGGATACGTAAACAAGCAAAATTGTCGCATTTGGGGCACAGAAAACCCGTACGCATACATTGAAAAGCCGACGCACCCAAAACGAGTCACTGTTTGGTGCGGATTTTAGTCCAGAGGCATAATTGGGCCAATGAGCAAGGAGTGGCCGTTACAGTCAATGGCGATCGTTATCGGGCCATGTTGAACGAATTTTTGTTCACAAAAATTGAAGAGGAGGATATTGGCAACATTTGGTTTCAACAGGACGGCGCTACGTGCCACACAGCAGAACCTACACTCGATGTTTTGCGACCTGTTCAAAAAAAAAAAGTTATCTGGCGGACCCTTTATAAGGTTTATCATCGTTTTGCACTTATAAGCGTTTGTTTGAATAAAGCTTATGGTATGTTCAGACGGCGAGTGAATCGCCTGCTTCGCTGTCTGAATCATGTTTATGAATCTTGCTGTTTACACAGTTCATTCGTACTTCATGTGCAGTGTGCCATGATTTAGTGCTTTTCGCACTAGATTTAGTGCTTTTTAATTCATAACAGTGCGGAATTATTCAACTTGGTGCTTTTTTACCTGGATTTTAGTGTCTTTAGTGTGTTTTACAAATATACTAAATTTATCAAAACACCAAATAAAAATTTTTAATTTTTCAAAAACTATCTGATTGTACTCCTTTTAGACACGTAAAGTTTCCTTTGCAGAATGTTAATTCAGATGGGTGAAATACGTAGAAAAAAACTTTATCTTCCACAGTGAGAAAAATAACATATTTCTAGAAATTACAGAGGATACCATACACACTATAAAATATCTTAATAACAATAATCCCAGGAACAGAATTCTGATTTGGAAGCACTAATAACTAAAGGAAGCAATCTCGTGCTTTCTTGATAACGAAAGCTTCGAAAAATGCTTCTGAAAAGCACTAACATAAGGCGGGCATAAGTAAAAAAAATCTAAACCAGGAACTTTAGCATCTGAGTACACAAAAACTACATTATGACTTCTGTGAAACGATTTAGTAGGGAAATAGCGGTTCGGGGGCAATTAAAATTGTTAAATTGTAGGCTGAAATTGTTAAATTGTGGCTGAAATTGTTAAATTGTGGCTGAAATTGTTAAATTGTGGCTGAAATTGTTAAATTTGGGTAATTAAAATTTGAAAATTTTAAAATTCTTGGAAATTTGTGAAACTTGATACGTACGTCCGATTTTTTGTTTACATTAAGTGTTTTTTGTTTACATTAACTGTTTTTTGTTTATATAAGGAGTTTTTTTTTGTTACTACATACGAGGGCGGTTCAATAAGTCAGGTTTTTTATGACCGTGGGAATTTATATGTATGTATGTTTGTGGGTATACATTAAGGGGGTTTAAAGGTTTGAAGCTTTTATATGTATATGATTTTCTAATGCCGACGGGATAACATCTTTATTTTTTTCAAATGCCGACGGGGAAACATGTTTATTTTTTTCGAATGCCGACGGGAAAACATGTTTATTTTTTTTCAAATGCCGACGGCAAAACATGATTTCTATATTTCTTAATGCCGACGGGAAAATGATTTTTCCAAAGGGAAAATTACCAGTGTTGCCAGACTGTAGAAATTTGTTATCGTAATACTATATCAGTAATATCAGAGAAAATAGATTTGATGATTTCTAATATGTAACCGTGGGAATTCGGTGGCGTTTATGCTTGTTGGAATTTAAACCAAGTTGTGCTTGGTGGGGGGCGGATTGTATTTGAGGTAGATCGACTGGTGGAGGGTGGGGAGTTTTTGTAACATGTATCCGTGGGAATCTGTGTACATGTATGTATGTATGTATGTATGTCTGTAAGAGTTTAATGCTGTCTGTGATTTATGAAAGGCGAGGTGAGAGTGTTCATGTAATACGTATCCGAGGAATCTGTGTATATGTATGTTCGTAGGAGTTTAAGGCTGATTGTGATTTGAGGTGGGGGAGGGTGTTGTTGTGATAGATAGAATGTGTCTATGTGTATGTGTATGTATGTATGTATGTATATGTAGCAGTTTAAGGCTTTCCTTAATTTGAGGTAGGCGGGGGGTGTTATTGTAATATGTATCTATAGGAATTTGGGTGTTTATATGTTTGTAGGAATATTTATGCATGTATGTATATAGGCGTTTAAGGCTGATCGTGATTACGATTGTTGAGATTGATCGATTTTATGTGACCTTGAGAATTTGTGTATATATATCTGTAGGAAATTTAAGGCTTATCGTGATTTGTGAGGGGCGAAGTGTTCATGTAATATATAACCGCGCAATTTGTGTGTATATATGTAGGAGTTTAAGGCTGATCATGATTAATGAGAGGTGAGGTGAAGGTGTTCATGTATATGTATACGTATCTGTGTGCATGAGTTTTACCCAACGACGTCATTATGCATAAGTATCCCGTAATAATATAAATTATTTTATGATTGTTTATGAATATTTCTTGTTTGTAGGTTTAAGCTATTTGAAGTATCGAATTTGCGAATAATTGCTTTGTTTACTTGTAATTTGAGCCTTTGATAGATGTAAATATTTTTGTTTATGAGTTTAAACCGTTTTTGCAACGTAATCATAATTGACTTCTTCGAAACAAAGAACTCAGTTCTGATTGGCAAATAAACTTTTTGAAGAAGTGGCGTGATCGCCGATCGCAGTAGCTGCGACTAACGGTTGCTCAAGTTGATATAAATACATATTGTTCAATTAGATTTTTAAGCTTTTAGAAAATAAAACTTCAACTTAAAACACCAAAGGAAAGAGTTCTTTTCATTGGAATAAAATTGGCGCAGTCGGTGGGATAGATAAATAAATTATCTATCCGAATAAAAAGATCCTACGAAAAGGATACGTCTGAGAAACTTACGAGTCCCTCCAGAGTCCTACACATAAAAGAATAAAAAAAAAATATCCTACGAAAAAGGATAAAAAATTATTCTATGAAAAGTGATATTTTGTATTCTACGAAAAAGAGTGAAAAGGTATCCTACAAAACTATCCTACGAAAAAGGGTAAAAAAAGTATTCTACGAAAAAAGTGTCCTACGAAAAAGGATAAAGACTATTCCCAAAATTATTTTAAAAAACAGCAAAGTGGATAAGAAATATTTCCGATCTCTAAAAAGGAGAGAAATATTTTCCAGCAATAGGGAAAAGTTGTCGGCAATGGAACAACAACAGTTACAACAGCAAGAAGCACAGCTACAGCAATTACAACAAGAAGCACAATTTCAGCAACAACAACAGCCGCATCAAATGGCGGGAAGAGATATTGATCCCCTGAAGTTCCTGAGCCTGGTTCAAGATTTCGATGGAAGGAAGGAGGAACTCTACCCGTTCTTGGAAAGCATTGATAATGTCGTGGCTTCAATGGATGAGTATAGTCCTAATTCACAACGGATGTTCTTAGCTATTATAAAAGGAAAAATAAAAGGTAAAGCCAAAGTAGTCTTAGAAATTCATCCACACCTCTCCATATGGGGGAGATAAAAAATTTATTAGAACTGAATTTTGGAGGTTTATCCTCAGCTGAAAATTTGTATGAGGAACTAAGAAGCGCCCAATATCGAGGTGATGTATTACAATTTTATAATTTTATACAAGCAAAGTTGTCCCTGCTTAATCAGAGACATAAACTAGACGGAAGCTCGTCAGAAATCGAGCATAATAATAAAGTAGCATTAAAAGTATTTATAAATAAGCTACCTTTAAACTTAAGAACAGTGCTCTGTGCCCTGAAACCAGCTTCACTTGAAGTGGCGCTTCATGAGCTGGGACAGGCAAATTTAATTGAAAAAATAAATGTTAAAGGAAAATTTAATAATGTGCCAACATATAATAATAGGAAAGGTTTCCAAATGCCTTCCAATACCCAAATTCCAAAAATTAATCCAGGTTGTCAAAAAAATAATTTCATTCGACCGAATGGTTTTTGCCCCAGAGGAAACAATTTTTTCGGACAAAATGAACATACAAGACCGGAACCGATGGATATAAGCGGACAGACACAAAGTAATTATATAAATAACAGGCAAGAACCTGAAAATTTTCAACAAGCAGCCTCCACGAAGGGAGATCCACCGAATTTGGATTGCCCTATGTTTTATTCAAACGAGGAAAAAATAAAACAAGAATTTTAATAGATACAGGCTCAACTGAGAATATTATTAGGAAAAATCATTGTCCAAAAGATATAATATATAAATTAGCACAACCAGTGAAAATAAAAACAGCAGCAGGATTTCTGGTGATAAAAGAGGAAGCTAAGGTTTCCAAGAATAGTTTACAGATAGTTCTTAAAAAGGATGAGTTGTTTAAAATATGTAATTTCCATCCAGTGTTTGATGGAATATTTGGATCTGCATTATTAAAAGAAAATAATGCCATAATAGATTATGAAGAGCATAGTATTATAATAAATCAACAAAAACTTCCTTTGTATCTTGAGGGACAAAGGGAGGATGATCAAGAGTATGACTTAGAATTAATACAAAATCTACCCGAATTACATCATATGGATGAATTGGGAATGGATGAACAATTGCGATTGGAGCATTTGAACAAAGAAGAAAGAATTGAAGTTAAAAATCTGCTAAAAGAGTTTTCAGATATATTTTATAAAAAAGGTGACGATTTGACCTTTACGAATGAAGTTAAGCACAGAATTCCTACTAACAATGACAGACCAGTTTACACAAAGTCATATAGATATCCACAGATTCATGAAGAGGAAGTTAAAAAACAAATAACTGAAATGTTAGAGCAGGGTATAATCACTCCAAGTGACTCACCCTATAATTCGCCAATATGGGTGGTTCCCAAGAAAATTGACAAATTAGGAAATAAAGAATGGAGAATAGTTATAGATTTTAGAAAATTGAATGCTGTAACCAGGGAAGATAAATACCCTATACCTGTTATTGACGACGTACTAGATAAGCTAGGACGGGCGAACTATTTTTCTACATTAGATTTGACAAAAGGATTTTACCAAATAGAAGTTGAGGAAGATGATCAGGAAAAAACTGCGTTTTCTACTAATGATGGGCACTATGAATTCAAACGTATGCCATTTGGGTTAAAAAATGCCCCAGCAACGTTTCAGAGAATGATGAATAATGTACTTAAAAGTTATATTAATAAAATATGTGTTATCTATATGGATGACATATTGATCTTTGGTACTTCCCTTCAGGAACATATGTATAATTTAAAAAAAATATTACAGACATTGAGGGAAGCCAATTTAAAAGTATCACTAAACAAAAGTGAGTTTTTGAAGTCGGAGACTAATTTTCTTGGACACATTGTAACAGCGGACGGAATAAGGGCAGACCCTAGTAAAATAGAGTGTATAAGAAATTTTCCTTTTCCAAGGACTTTGAAACAATTTCAAGCATTTTTGGGATTAAGTGGATATTACCGAAAATTCATCCCAGATTATGCTAAAATAGCTAAACCTCTCACTTTGAGACTCAAGAAAAACGGGCAGATCAACGAAAATGACACCGACTATAGAGAGTCTTTTGAAAGGTTACGGAAAATACTGACTTCGGATATGGTATTGAGGTATCCCGATTTCCAGAAAATATTTACACTTACCACAGACGCCAGCAACTTCGCATTGGGTGCTGTGCTGTCTCAAGATAATGGCCCTATAGCTTTTGCTTCGAGAACACTTAATAGACATGAAATCAATTATAGCGTAATAGAAAAAGAACTCCTTGCTATTGTTTGGGCTTGTGGCCAATTCAGACATTATTTGTATGGAAGAAAATTTAAGCTACATACAGATCATAAACCTCTAATTTGGTTATCCAGTTTAAAGGAACCAAATTCAAAGATGATACGATGGAAAATTAAGCTCAACGAATATGAGTTTGATATAAACCATGTACAGGGTAAAGAAAATAAAGTCGCAGATGCATTGTCAAGAATAGACAAAAGTGCAGAATTGAATTTGTTTGAATGCAATAAATGCCAAAAATCTTATAAAAGAAAAGAAGTTTTGAATCAACATGTAAGAAACAAGCATGGTGATACGGTTTTTCAATGCCAGCTTTGTAATGGCGTGTTTGAAAGCAAGGTATGTCTAAAGAGACATTCTTTGCGGAAACATAGGAATGAAGAATTAAATTTTAGAATTGTAGAAAGGAAAAATGTTCAACTTAGAACTGCGAAAAAGAAAGTAAGAAAGAAACAAGATTATATAGTGTCAACTGTACACAGTGCTCATGATGATGAACTAGATCACATTCAGATAACAGAAAGTCCATTACAGTTTGCAAGAAGGCAAATATTAATCGAAAAACAGGAAAAAGATTCGTTTGATGAGAGAACACAATTCAATAAAAAATTGTTCAAATTTGGAGTCGGATCAAACGATTATAAAACAATATTGGAGAAAGTACTTAAGATAATTGAAGAAGAAGAAAATTTAGTAATATATTGCGATATTGAAGAATTATATGCCATGATTCAGAATCATGTGATTAAATTGAAAAATATAAAAAAACTTAAAATATATAGAACTTATACACTACTGGAAAATCTAGAAAGGGAGAAATTGTTGGAAGTCATAATGAGACACCATAAATATGAAAATAACCATCCTGGTATGGACAAGACATATTTGGAATTGAAGAGGAAATATTATTATCCAAACTTAAGAAAAGAAATTGCAAGAGTTATAAATAATTGTGAGATTTGTAATTATAAAATAGAAAGAAATCCCATTAAACTTCCTTTTGAGAAAACAGAAACTCCTACTGGTCCATATAAAATTTACCATGCTGATATATGGTTTTTAGATACAAAAAATGCATACATAACCATGATTGATAAATTCTCTAAGTATGCCCTTGTAACAAAAATTGAAGAAAGAACCCCATTAAATTTTATAAAACACTTTACTATACTGTTCAATTTGATGAGAACGCCAGAAAAGTTGATTATGGACAATGAACCTGGTTTTAATTCGAGTCTTTTTAGGGATTTTCTAGAAAAAAATAACGTGGAATATCATTTTACTACTCCTTATCGTCACACAGGAAACTCAGATGTTGAAAGATTTCATAGTAGCCTTAACGAAAATATAAGGATACTGCGAAAGAGAGAAGAAACGTCTGATATAATTTATACCATAGATTTGCCCATTCAGGCAAATTTTGTTTATAACAATACTCTTCACCTAATAACTCGTAAAAAACCAATAGAAATTCATTTTCCAGATAATTCTACGGAAAATGAGCGAATTCATGAAGTAATTGATTCAAGGAAAATAAAAAATCTAGCATATCTTAATGGAAATCGAAAGGATCAGGGGGTAAATAAAGATTTCAAAAGGGACTTTAGAGAGCATAAAACGGATACAAGACATGAAAAAGTTATATTGAAAAAAATTAGCAATAAGAGATATTTGAATGAGAATCAGAATGTTTATAAAGATCAGCTAATTCGATCAAAAAATACTTTCAGCTCATTGGACGTATTGGTTGATCCTACCGACGAATATGTTGATGTCATGTCTATGGAAAATGTTCTGGTTGACACTGGTGATGACAATGATATTTCAAACGACTTATGCTCAGAAAATTGAGCATACAGACCTAAGTGTAGGAAATGGTTTTACTATTGTTAATATAGGTAAAAAACAACTTATAAAGGAATATAAAAATGTTGTTCATATATTCAATGTTACCAAGTATGAAGAGTATATAAAGAAACTAGAAAATAATACAATAAATGATGATTATATAAACCAAGAACTACATCATTTAAGAACGTCACTAAGAACGCTTATTCCACACAGACAAAAAAGAGGACTTATAAATATTGTGGGAACAGGACTAAAATACTTGTACGGAACAATGGATGATGAAGATCGACAAGAAATAGAAAACAGATTGAAAATCATAGAAACTAACACACATAACGTAATTGAACAGTCTAATAGTCAAATCCATATAAACCGGCACTTTGATGAACAATTGGCCAAATTGTCTAAGGTATATGAAATGGAGGAAAAGAAGATGTATTTAGAATATGTGATTAATAATCAGACTGAAAGAGACGAACTAGAAATACAAAAGACAAAGATTTCTTTCCAAATATCAAAATTGGAGAAAATAATCGATAAAGTCGAGGGAATACTTTTGACATCAAGCTTAGGACTTTTGAGTCAGAATATACTAACGGATGAAGAGATAGAAAAACATGACATAACTTTTGAAAAACTAAAAAATATTAGAATAGCTGTGGCAACAGGTGAAAGGAATATCCTTTTTATTGTCCAAATTCCTCAATTAACATCTGAATTTTATAATATCTTATTTATCCAACCTATTCCCAATAACAACAAATTAGAATTAAGTGAAAAAGTGTGCAAGTACATCTCAAAAGATAATGTTATATATTTTGAAACAGACTACAAGAAGAATTTAACGATGTTAAGGGATAATTGTATCGAGAACCTATTAAATTATAAAAAAATGCAATGTACATATCGGAAAAATCCGTCTACAAATGTAAAGGAAGTAAGCTCTAATTTAATTTTTGCTTTAAATATGAATAATGTAACTATAAATCAAACATGTAATGAGATACCTGTGACCTTAACTGGCCACTTTCTTATAAAAATAGAACAATGTAAATTACAAATTTTTGGAAAATGGTATGACAGAGAGATTTATGGAAAAGATGTAATAATACCTAGTTTGTTTAAGGAGATACAAATAAAAGTTGATGAAGAACTAACATTAGAAAATTTAACGTATCAACATATTAAAAATATAAGACATATAAATGAGTTAAGATACAATCAAAAAACCACTAATATATTGATTTACATAATAATCATGGTCGGAATGGTTATAATTGTCGGGTACATAATTGTTAAATTCAAAGCCAAAAAAATAATAAATAAAACAATTGTATCGTTTCCCAAAATTCCTTCAGAAATTGGGAACCAATCTTCGTCCGGGGAAGTTTTACCCAACGACGTCATTATGCATAAGTATCCCGTAATAATATAAATTATTTTATGATTGTTTATGAATATTTCTTGTTTGTAGGTTTAAGCTATTTGAAGTATCGAATTTGCGAATAATTGCTTTGTTTACTTGTAATTTGAGCCTTTGATAGATGTAAATATTTTTGTTTATGAGTTTAAACCGTTTTTGCAACGTAATCATAATTGACTTCTTCGAAACAAAGAACTCAGTTCTGATTGGCAAATAAACTTTTTGAAGAAGTGGCGTGATCGCCGATCGCAGTAGCTGCGACTAACGGTTGCTCAAGTTGATATAAATACATATTGTTCAATTAGATTTTTAAGCTTTTAGAAAATAAAACTTCAACTTAAAACACCAAAGGCAAGAGTTCTTTTCATTGGAATAAAATTCATGTATGTATGTCTATATGAGTTTAAGGCTGATCGTGATTTAGGTTGTGAGATTGATAGATTGTATGTTACCTTGAGATTTTGTGTATATATATCTGTAAGAACTTTAGGCTGACTGTGATTTGTGAAGGGAGGGGCGTTGTTGAAATAGGTTTAATTTTTCGTAGATGAATTTTAGTATGTGTGTGTGTATGTGATTTTCTCACCATAGTATTTATATGTACGTAGAAATAAATTCTTTCTCATATGAACATTTTTTGCTAGAAAATATTATCATATATCTGAACTTCCCTAATCCTAGTATGTTTTTCATATTGGAGGATGAGATTGCTTTATATTTTATCAAGCTTAAATTTGTCCAGTGTTAAAGTCTGTCGGTCAGAAATTTGTTTATATTTGTATAAATATTAATTTCAGATTTTGCAAAATTCTTGCGTACGATCGTCGTGATTTTGTGTGTGTGTGTGTATGTGTGTATGCGCGATAGAGTTGACTGGTCTCTGATAAGTTTGTTTATTTAAGTACATTTGTCTTCTTCGACTTTCGTCTTCAAGCGTCAATAGCTTGGAGAACGGTTTGTATGTTTTCATGATGTAGATATGTAAGTGTGATTGTTAAAATCCAATAAATACTTGAGCATGGGTAAGAAATTTGATAATATGTGTACATATGTACATATGGATCTACAAATTGATTTTATGTATGTATGTATGTACATACAAATAAGTCTGGGGCTCCCTGTTTAAATACATTTTTTTTGTCATGTGCTGTTGTTGCTGTTGTAAATATTCGCCTGGTCTTTTGTGTATAGATGTGAAATATCTAGATAGTTTTTTTATTTGAAATTAAAAAAACGTTCTTTTAATTTTTAGATGTATTTACTTAAAAGTTTGTGAGGAGTTTCTGTTTTAAGTAAAATTTAATTCCTCTCTAGTTGTAGTAAATATAGTATAAATATTTAATATATTTTATTTCCATTTGTTTAAAGTTGATGTAGCCTATATAGTCAACGTTAGAAATTTTTCGGTGTAAAATTTTTTCCAACTATCATCTTTTTTCTTCATATATTTTAGAACATCTTGCATTGGCTTTAAAAAATGATAAACGCTTTGAAATGAAACTGATCCAGCAGTCCAGCTTTTTTTAACCACTTTGCTTCTCTTTCCTTTTTTATTGATAAACATTTAAAATCAAATTGTGGTTTTATAATGAAATTGTTATACTCATTATTGTTAAAACATCCGCTACTTCTTTTTTAATGAAAATCGTTCGAAACCTTACTCGTCTATTAAAACCATTTTTTTCATTCATATTACTTAATTTATAAGACTTTCAGGACTTTCTATTATTCGATCATTAATAAAAATGCAGTAGCTGAGGTCCTTGCTCACTGTTTCATATTAAATTTCTATATCAATTGGACCGCTATTGAATAAAAGGAACTTTTATCTTAAACTTTAGTGCATTTGGAAGTGCTTGAGATTCTTTCATATAATAGCTTTGTTGGAATCTTAGATACGAGTACATATAATATAGAATTGCATAACGTTTATTTTTAATTTTTATGTTAAGATCATCATCATTTGGATATGAGACTGAATTTAAATGTACTTTTAAATTAGTTAAATCATAATGAGGAAACTTGTTTTCTTCTTGAATAGCGATCAACAGAAAACGAAATCGTTTTCTTACAATTTAGGTCTGGCCTCTCAACGGTTCCTCTAGTATACAAGATGACTTCCTATGTCAACATATCTGCCTACTCTTTGTCAGCGTTAAGGGACAATTAAATGTTAAAATTTTAATTCCTCAAATTGTGTTACTTCATACTGATAATATGTTTTCATTAATAAGGTATATGTTTATCTTATGAAGGTTACTCGCCTATGGCTTTTATTTGATGTTCTAGATGAATTTTTTTCTCATTTTATTAAATTTCAACGTATTGTGTATATATTTCTGATATTTTTAAGTGCGCTTTATTTACCTGTCAGACAAAGTGTACGTATCAGTTGATCACTCAGTCTCTCTTTTTATTTTTTTTTTCTTTTAATGTACCACTACTATTTTTTCAGATTTTACTACTTGAAAAAGAGAATATTTGTATAATTTTTAAATGTATTCATATATACATATAGGTAAATATATGTATGTATGTATAGAGAAATTACCTTATCTACAAAGAAATAGATGTTTAATAATCAACTATTTTAGAAAATCTATCTCAAATAATTCAGTTACCTCCAACATCAATTCACCGTCTGTGTTTTCATAGTATCAGAATCATTAGAATATCTATGTTTGGGAGAATTTTTACATCGAGTTTTTCTACATGAGGTTTGCTGGTTGACCCCCTTGAAGTTATTGTTGACGTAGGCTGGGTTGTATCACATTCAGATGTAATCATTTCTTACTTAAAAAAGATCCTCATCACCATCAACCATATCTGTATACATTTCATTCATGAGTTGGTTTGATCCAGATACAATTGCTGTCTACAGATTAATAATTAGAAACAAGTTTCTCATCACCTAACAGATTTATATATTTTGCTAGCATGCATGCCTTAGCATGCTTCTATTGATAGTGAAGTGAGAGTCCGACATGTAGTGGTGTTTCAGTTAAAAATCTATACTATTAGAATTTAAGAATTCACTCTTCTGAATTTTTTACAGAGTAGATACATATGTATTTCATTTAACATACAAGCATAATATTTCTTTACTTACAAAATTATATGACGTGAGGAATTCTTTTAAATTTCCATGCTTCGGCATGCTTTCAATATTTTTTCTGTAAATTTATTTAATACTCATACAGATACAGATATAAAGTAAGATCTGCTTATAATGCATTTTACAATTTATGTATGCTTCAGCATGATTCCAATTGATGTCCATATTTATTCAGTAAGTTTGTTTGATACTATTTCATACACATATACATTCTTAAAGATTGGAAATGTAAGTCCAATTTATGTAGTTTGTCTATATTTTCTAAAGATTTGATAGCTATAGAAATTAATAGAATAGAAGAACAATTATTGTAATAGCCCATGAGCATATTTTAAAATTTCGCTTGCTAGAGCTTTCGAAATGGAAAATATACAATTTTCACTATAAAAAGTGATAATATTATGTGTTACTGAATATTACACTGTGTTGTAATTTATTTTGAACGCTTAAGTTTTAACAATATTTCATACAGGCCAACAAGTTTAGAGAATTTCCAGTATATTAAGTTAATTATTTTTCTTAAGACCTATCATTCCTAATCATTCCTTCAAAAATACAAACCAAACTAGATTTTTCCTGTTTAATTTTATTTTTTACTTTCATTAAATTTCAACATTTTGTTCATCTTCAAATTATTATATTTAGCAGCTTTTTCTCATTTGTTGAGTTAACTTTAATCGGAAACATTTAAATAGTGAGATGAACTTTTATATTGTATACGAGTACATTAAGTAATTCTTTGTATATTTCAATACACTTATATGAACCATCATCACATAATTCCTTTGGATCATCTATTAAATCATTCTACTATTGATGCTTTCATATTAAGTAATATTTAATATTCTACTTATGCATGAATTTTCCAGTGTCTATTAAAAAATTCTTTACAATCATCCATTTGTAAGTTTTTTTTTTGGTACTCGTATCATTTCAAAAACATTTTCCATAGCGTAGGTTTTTTCGAGTGCAACTTTTATTTTCAACGGTATTGACCATAGAAACTTTGTGAATGAATCATTAATTTCTATTTTCTGTAGAATAGTTTCTCATTTCACCTAAATCAGCTCCATAAAAGATCAACTATTCCTTTCATTACATATCTGCAATGCACAAACAATTTTCGAGATTTATTATAGAGTTCGTTTACTAAATTTCTTTTTAAAGACATTGAGTTGTTTTAAAGATTTTTTGGAGAGTGTTGTGATCTATTTGATGCACTTTCAACTATTTATACTATCATGTAGTTAATTTTCCAATCTATAAATTTTATTGTTCAGCTGTTCAATTTGTTTTTTCAAAAGATGATTTAATTTTTAGTACGTGTTTTTTCAATTTTATAACTATCTTCTATCTCTAATTGTATTTCACGTTGTACTCCATCAATTTGCATTTTAATATATTCTTGAATTATATTAATTCCTTAAGCTGTATTATTAATTTGTCCTATAGTTTATCGTTTTGAGTTTCCAGAAACAATTTACTGATAACATCATTCTCCGTCAGTGAATGATGATGATTCTCCACCCATGTATTAGTAGAAATTATATATTTTATATAGTTTTCAAAATAAAATTTCTCATAGTATTTCCATATTTTATTATCAATCATTAAAGAAAATAAAGCTACTATTAGAGCCTATATTTGACCATCAACTTGTATTTTATCTTCATTTAGTTTTAGGTTACTATCACCAAACTTCCATTTATTATTCAAATCTTAATGTGGGCCATAGTTTGTATCTAATTCAATTCTTCCTTCCAAGACTGATAAATGAGTATAAGTGTCTTCAGAATTGGAAGTCTATGAGTAAAAATCATCTTCATCATCCTCATCATCATTCTCAGTATTAGCATCACTAAATAAGATGATATCATCAAATATTGTTCCTTCTGAAAGTTTCTTCGGTGTACTTGTCTCTATATTGACTGATGGCTTTAAACTTATATTATTTTCAGCTTCTATCTTGATTTTACTTTCTTGTGAATTCTTTCAATATTTCTAGAACTATTTATGAATTCTTTGAGAGGTTCTGTTATAGGTTTAAATGTATCTTTTCTAGCTCACATGTATCTATTTCACCAGTTTTTATACTACGAAGCTTTTTCTTCAAGACATTTCTTGTCAACACCAACTGTTTTAAAATCTTCTCATCCATGTTTAATAATAGTAAATAACAGGTATCAGCTATTAGATCAGGTATCAGCTATCAGATCAGGTTATCAGGTAACTGGTCTGGTTTTCAAATCAGCTTATCAGGACCTGGTCTGGTTTTCAGATCAGCTTATCAGGACCTGGTCTGGTTTTCAGATCAGCTTATCAGGACCTGATCTGGTTTTCAGATCAGCTTATCAGGACCTGGTCTGGTTTTCAGATCAGCTTATCAGGACCTGGTCTGGTTTTCAGATCAGCTTATCAGGACCTGGTCTGGTTTTCAGATCAGCTTATCAGGACCTGATCTGGTTTTCAGATCAGCTTATCAGGACCTGGTCTGGTTTTCAGATCAGCTTATCAGGACCTGATCTGGTTTTCAGATCAGCTTATCAGGACCTGGTCTGGTTTTCAGATCAGCTTATCAGGACCTGGTCTGGTTTTCAGATCAGCTTATCAGGACCTGGTCTGGTTTTCAGATCAGCTTATCAGGACCTGATCTGGTTTTCAGATCAGCTTATCAGGACCTGGTCTGGTTTTCAGATCAGCTTATCAGGACCTGGTCTGGTTTTCAGATCAGCTTATCAGGACCTGGTCTGGTTTTCAGATCAGCTTATCAGGACCTGATCTGGTTTTCAGATCAGCTTATCAGGACCTGGTCTGGTTTTCAGATCAGCTTATCAGGACCTGGTCTGGTTTTCAGATCAGCTTATCAGGACCTGGTCTGGTTTTCAGATCAGCTTATCAGGACCTGGTCTGGTTTTCAGATCAGCTTATCAGGACCTGGTCTGATTTTCAGATCAACTTATCTGATTCAGATTGGGTTATCAGTTTACAAGTAGCTGCCTATTTATAACATTTAGATGAATGCAGTTTAAGGTCAGATGAAAAACGAAAAAGTAAACTTTTATGTAGTCAAATTCTCTTTTTTTCTATAACGATCATCGTTCAATTCAATATCGTTGCTTATAATCAAAATCCATATTTATCCTTCCAACATGCTTTATATTTGTCTCATCTTACTTAAAAATTATAATTACATTATGATTATCTATTATCAAATGTTTGGTGATTCTGGTATAAGTTTGACATCAGCAGAATGCATCAACATTCTTATCTCACTCCATACAAAAATATGTTTCTCACATCTAACATCGTTAAATATCATATCGGAATTACTTTTAGCTTTGTTAGGAGAAATAATAGATTCAGTATCTGTAAATGTGTAATATCCCATTCCTTTAATTAATGAAATTATGTAATTTCTTTAAGTATCCATATTTAGGTTAATAGAGAGATTTTGAGTATTAATATGTAGATGTTTTAAAATTTTAGTTCATTAAGACTTTTTAGCAAGCCAATCATATCATATTTTTTATTTTATTTTGTTACAATTTGACAGACCAACTATTTTTGCGCAAATAAAATTTGGTAGAAGGGAACTATGACTTGTTTTTGAACTAACGTTTGATGAATCATCAAAAATTTCGTACCATCCTATTTTTAGGTTGTTTTGACATGAGTATGCACCAATATTTATGAAATGTGTTTCATAAATATTGTCTCTTATTTAGAAAAAATAAAATAATACAGCTATACGACACCAGAAAATATTTTTTGGTATCGTATAGCTGTATTATATTATTTTTCCTATATAAGAGATAATGGTTCCTACCCATAGTCAAAACAAAGTATATTTTAAGAGTTTAAAACCAGTATTATCATAAAAATACTGATTTTAAACTCTTACAGTCTTATTTATAAAAATTATTAAGACTTTATAAAGGTTTTTTTAGACAAATTTTCATAAAAAATTTTTCTAAAAAAGCCTTTATAAAGTCTTAATAATTTTTATAAATAAGGCTGTTAAAATATACTTTGTTTCACTAACCACATTTGTGTAACTAATTGCATTTCATAAATATTGACGTATACTCATAGTCAAAACAAATGATAGTTTTATGTTGTTTTGAATGTGAGTATACATCATTATCTCTTATTAAAAAAATAAAATAATACATCTACACGATTTCAGAAAATATTTTCTGATATCGAATAGCTGTATTATTTTATTTTTTTAATAAGAGATAATATTTATAAAATGCATTTAGTTACACAAATGTGGTTAGTGAAACAACCTAAAAATAGGATGGTAAGAAATTTTTGATGATTCATCAAACGTTAGTTCAAAAACAAGTCATAGTTCCCTTCTACCAAATTTTATTTGCGCAAAAATAGTTGGTCTGTCAAATTGTAACAAAATAAAATAAAAAATATGATATGATTGGCTTGCTAAAAAGTCTTAATGAACTAAAATTTTAAAACATCTACATATTAACACTCAAAATCTCTCTATTAACCTAAATATGGATACTTAAAGAAATTACATAATTTCATTAATTAAAGGAATGGGATAATACACATTTACAGATACTGAATCTGTTATTTCTCCTAACAAAGCTAAAAGTAATTCCGATATGATATTTAACGATGTTAGATGTGAGAAACATATTTTTCTATGGAGTGAGATAAGAATGTTGATGCATTCTGCTGATGTCAAACTTATACCAGAATCACCAAACATTTTATACCAGATAATCATAATGTAATTATAATGTTTAAGTAAGATGAGATAAATAAAATGCATGTTGGAAGGATAAATATGAATTTTGATTATAAGCAACGATATTGAATTAAACGATGATCGTTATAGAAAAAAAGAGAATTTGACTACATAAAAGTTTTCTTTTTTGTTTTTCATCTGACCTTAAACTGCATTCATCTAAATGTTATAAATAGGCAGCTATTTGTAAACTGATAACCCAATCTGAATCAGATAAGCTGATCTAAAAACCAGACCAGGTCCTGATAAGCTGATCTGAAAACCAGACCAGGTCCTGATAAGCTGATCTGAAAACCAGATCAGGTCCTGATAAGCTGATCTGAAAACCAGACCAGGTCCTGATAAGCTGATCTGAAAACCAGACCAGGTCCTGATAAGCTGATCTGAAAACCAGATCAGGTCCTGATAAGCTGATCTGAAAACCAGACCAGGTCCTGATAAGCTGATCTGAAAACCAGATCAGGTCCTGATAAGCTGATCTGAAAACCAGATCAGGTCCTGATAAGCTGATCTGAAAACCAGACCAGGTCCTGATAAGCTGATCTGAAAACCAGATCAGGTCCTGATAAGCTGATACCTGATCTAATAACTGATACCTCTTATTTGCTAAACATGGATGAGAAGATTTTAAAACAGTTGGTGTTGACAAGAAATGTCTTGAAGAAAAAGCTTCGTAGTATAAAAACTGGTGAAATAGATACATGTGAGCTAGAAAAGATACATTTAAACCTATAACAGAACCTCTCAAAGAATTCATAAATAGTTCTAGAAATATTGAAAGAATTCACAAGAAAGTAAAATCAAGATAGAAGCTGAAAATAATATAAGTTTAAAGCCATCAGTCAATATAGAGACAAGTACACCGAAGAAACTTTCAGAAGGAACAATATTTGATGATATCATCTTATTTAATGATGCTAATACTGAGAATGATGATGAGGATGATGAAGATGATTTTTACTCATAGACTTCCAATTCTGAAGACACTTATACTCATTTATCAGTCTTGGAAGGAAGAATTGAATTAGATACAAACTATGGCCCACATTAAGATTTGAATAATAAATGGAAGTTTGGTGATAGTAACCTAAAACTAAATGAAGATAAAATACAAGTTGATGGTCAAATATAGGCTCTAATAGTAGCTTTATTTTCTTTAATGATTGATAATAAAATATGGAAATACTATGAGAAATTTTATTTTGAAAACTATATAAAATATATAATTTCTACTAATACATGGGTGGAGAATCATCATCATTCACTGACGGAGAATGATGTTATCAGTAAATTGTTTCTGGAAACTCAAAACGATAAACTATAGGACAAATTAATAATACAGCTTAAGGAATTAATATAATTCAAGAATATATTAAAATGCAAATTGATGGAGTACAACGTGAAATACAATTAGAGATAGAAGATAGTTATAAAATTGAAAAAACACGTACTAAAAATTAAATCATCTTTTGAAAAAACAAATTGAACAGCTGAACAATAAAATTTATAGATTGGAAAATTAACTACATGATAGTATAAATAGTTGAAAGTGCATCAAATAGATCACAACACTCTCCAAAAAATCTTTAAAACAACTCAATGTCTTTAAAAAGAAATTTAGTAAACGAACTCTATAATAAATCTCGAAAATTGTTTGTGCATTGCAGATATGTAATGAAAGGAATAGTTGATCTTTTATGGAGCTGATTTAGGTGAAATGAGAAACTATTCTACAGAAAATAGAAATTAATGATTCATTCACAAAGTTTCTATGGTCAATACCGTTGAAAATAAAAGTTGCACTCGAAAAAACCTACGCTATGGAAAATGTTTTTGAAATGATACGAGTACCAAAAAAAAAACTTACAAATGGATGATTGTAAAGAATTTTTTAATAGACACTGGAAAATTCATGCATAAGTAGAATATTAAATATTACTTAATATGAAAGCATCAATAGTAGAATGATTTAATAGATGATCCAAAGGAATTATGTGATGATGGTTCATATAAGTGTATTGAAATATACAAAGAATTACTTAATGTACTCGTATACAATATAAAAGTTCATCTCACTATTTAAATGTTTCCGATTAAAGTTAACTCAACAAATGAGAAAAAGCTGCTAAATATAATAATTTGAAGATGAACAAAATGTTGAAATTTAATGAAAGTAAAAAATAAAATTAAACAGGAAAAATCTAGTTTGGTTTGTATTTTTGAAGGAATGATTAGGAATGATAGGTCTTAAGAAAAATAATTAACTTAATATACAGGAAATTCTCTAAACTTGTTGGCCTGTATGAAATATTGTTAAAACTTAAGCGTTCAAAATAAATTACAACACAGTGTAATATTCAGTAACACATAATATTATCACTTTTTATAGTGAAAATTGTATATTTTCCATTTCGAAAGCTCTAGCAAGCGAAATTTTAAAATATGCTCATGGGCTATTACAATAATTGTTCTTCTATTCTATTAATTTCTATAGCTATCAAATCTTTAGAAAATATAGACAAACTACATAAATTGGACTTACATTTCCAATCTTTAAGAATGTATATGTGTATGAAATAGTATCAAACAAACTTACTGAATAAATATGGACATCAATTGGAATCATGCTGAAGCATACATAAATTGTAAAATGCATTATAAGCAGATCTTACTTTATATCTGTATCTGTATGAGTATTAAATAAATTTACAGAAAAAATATTGAAAGCATGCCGAAGCATGGAAATTTAAAAGAATTCCTCACGTCATATAATTTTGTAAGTAAAGAAATATTATGCTTGTATGTTAAATGAAATACATATGTATCTACTCTGTAAAAAATTCAGAAGAGTGAATTCTTAAATTCTAATAGTATAGATTTTTAACTGAAACACCACTACATGTCGGACTCTCACTTCACTATCAATAGAAGCATGCTAAGGCATGCATGCTAGCAAAATATATAAATCTGTTAGGTGATGAGAAACTTGTTTCTAATTATTAATCTGTAGACAGCAATTGTATCTGGATCAAACCAACTCATGAATGAAATGTATACAGATATGGTTGATGGTGATGAGGATCTTTTTTAAGTAAGAAATGATTACATCTGAATGTGATACAACCCAGCCTACGTCAACAATAACTTCAAGGGGGTCAACCAGCAAACCTCATGTAGAAAAACTCGATGTAAAAATTCTCCCAAACATAGATATTCTAATGATTCTGATACTATGAAAACACAGACGGTGAATTGATGTTGGAGGTAACTGAATTATTTGAGATAGATTTTCTAAAATAGTTGATTATTAAACATCTATTTCTTTGTAGATAAGGTAATTTCTCTATACATACATACATATATTTACCTATATGTATATATGAATACATTTAAAAATTATACAAATATTCTCTTTTTCAAGTAGTAAAATCTGAAAAAATAGTAGTGGTACATTAAAAGAAAAAAAAAAATAAAAAGAGAGACTGAGTGATCAACTGATACGTACACTTTGTCTGACAGGTAAATAAAGCGCACTTAAAAATATCAGAAATATATACACAATACGTTGAAATTTAATAAAATGAGAAAAAAATTCATCTAGAACATCAAATAAAAGCCATAGGCGAGTAACCTTCATAAGATAAACATATACCTTATTAATGAAAACATATTATCAGTATGAAGTAACACAATTTGAGGAATTAAAATTTTAACATTTAATTGTCCCTTAACGCTGACAAAGAGTAGGCAGATATGTTGACATAGGAAGTCATCTTGTATACTAGAGGAACCGTTGAGAGGCCAGACCTAAATTGTAAGAAAACGATTTCGTTTTCTGTTGATCGCTATTCAAGAAGAAAACAAGTTTCCTCATTATGATTTAACTAATTTAAAAGTACATTTAAATTCAGTCTCATATCCAAATGATGATGATCTTAACATAAAAATTAAAAATAAACGTTATGCAATTCTATATTATATGTACTCGTATCTAAGATTCCAACAAAGCTATTATATGAAAGAATCTCAAGCACTTCCAAATGCACTAAAGTTTAAGATAAAAGTTCCTTTTATTCAATAGCGGTCCAATTGATATAGAAATTTAATATGAAACAGTGAGCAAGGACCTCAGCTACTGCATTTTTATTAATGATCGAATAATAGAAAGTCCTGAAAGTCTTATAAATTAAGTAATATGAATGAAAAAAATGGTTTTAATAGACGAGTAAGGTTTCGAACGATTTTCATTAAAAAAGAAGTAGCGGATGTTTTAACAATAATGAGTATAACAATTTCATTATAAAACCACAATTTGATTTTAAATGTTTATCAATAAAAAAGGAAAGAGAAGCAAAGTGGTTAAAAAAAGCTGGACTGCTGGATCAGTTTCATTTCAAAGCGTTTATCATTTTTTAAAGCCAATGCAAGATGTTCTAAAATATATGAAGAAAAAAGATGATAGTTGGAAAAAATTTTACACCGAAAAATTTCTAACGTTGACTATATAGGCTACATCAACTTTAAACAAATGGAAATAAAATATATTAAATATTTATACTATATTTACTACAACTAGAGAGGAATTAAATTTTACTTAAAACAGAAACTCCTCACAAACTTTTAAGTAAATACATCTAAAAATTAAAAGAACGTTTTTTTAATTTCAAATAAAAAAACTATCTAGATATTTCACATCTATACACAAAAGACCAGGCGAATATTTACAACAGCAACAACAGCACATGACAAAAAAAATGTATTTAAACAGGGAGCCCCAGACTTATTTGTATGTACATACATACATACATAAAATCAATTTGTAGATCCATATGTACATATGTACACATATTATCAAATTTCTTACCCATGCTCAAGTATTTATTGGATTTTAACAATCACACTTACATATCTACATCATGAAAACATACAAACCGTTCTCCAAGCTATTGACGCTTGAAGACGAAAGTCGAAGAAGATAAATGTACTTAAATAAACAAACTTATCACAGACCAGTCAAACTCTATCGCGCATACACACATACACACACACACAAAATCACCACGATCGGACGCAAGAATTTTGCAAAATCTAAAATTAATATTTATACAAATATAAACAAATTTCTGACCGACAGACTTTAACACTGGACAAATTTAAGCTTGATAAAATATAAAGCAATCTCATCCTCCAATATGAAAAACATACTAGGATTAGGGAAGTTCAGATATATGATAATATTTTCTAGCAAAAACTGTTCATATGAGAAAGAATTTATTTCTACGTACATATAAATACTATGGTGAGAAAATCACATACACACACACATACTAAAATTCATCTACGAAAAATTAAACCTATTCCAACAACGCCCCTCCCCTCACAAATCACAGTCAGCCTAAAGTTCTTACAGATATATATACACAAAATCTCAAGGTAACATACAATCTATCAATCTCACAACCTAAATCACGATCAGCCTTAAACTCATATAGACATACATGCACACAGATACGTATACATATACATGAACACCTTCACCTCACCTCTCATTAATCATAATCAGCCTTAAACTCCTACATATATACACACAAATTGCGCGGTTATATATTACATGAACACTTCGGCCCTCACAAATCACGATAAGCCTTAAATTTCCTACAGATATATATACACAAATTCTCAAGGTCACATACAATCGATCAATCTCAACAATCGTAATCACGATCAGCCTTAAACTCCTATATACATACATGCATAAATATTCCTACAAACATATAAACACCCAAATTCCTATAGATACATATTACAATAACACCCCCCGCCTACCTCAAATTAAGGAAAGCCTTAAACTGCTACATATACATACATACATACATACACATACACATAGGCACATTCTATCTATCACAACAATACCCTCCCCCACCTCAAATCACAATCAGCCTTAAACTCCTACGAACATACATATACACAGATTCCCCGGATACGTATTACATGAACACTCTCACCTCGCCTTTCATAAATCACAGACAGCATTTAACTCTTACAGACATACATACATGTATACAGATTCCCACGGATACATGTTACAAAAACTCCCCACCCTCCACCAGTCTATCTACCTCAAATACAATCCGCCCCCCGCCAAGCACAACTTGGTTTAAATTCCAACAAGCATAAACGCCACCGAATTCCCACGGTTACATATTAGAAATCATCAAATCTATTTTCTCTGATATTACTGATATAGTATTACGATAACAAATTTCTACAGTCTGGCAACACTGGTAATTTTCCCTTTGGAAAAGTCATTTTCCCGTCGGCATTAAGAAATATAGTAATCATGTTTTGCCGTCGGCATTTGAAAAAAAATAAACATGTTTTCCCGTCGGCATTCGAAAAAAATAAACATGTTTTCCCGTCGGCATTTGAAAAAAATAAAGATGTTATCCCGTGGGCATTAGAAAATCATATACATATAAAAGCTTCAAACCTTTAAACCCCCTTAATGTATACCCACAAACATACATACATATAAATTCCCACGGTCATAAAAAACCTGACTTATTGAACCGCCCTCGTATGTAGTAACAAAAAAAACTCCTTATATAAACAAAAACAGTTAATGTAAACAAAAAACACTTAATGTAAACAAAAAATCGGACGTACGTATCAAATTTCACAAATTTCTAAGAATTTTAAAATTTTCAAATTTGAATTACCCAAATTTAACAATTTCAGCCACAATTTAACAATTTCAGCCACAATTTAACAATTTCAGCCACAATTTAACAATTTAAGCCCACAATTTAACAATTTTAATTGCCCCCGAACCGCTACATTAAGTAAGGCAAAAAATTAATGGTTTTTTGTAAGCTTAATGTATTGCTTCTACCTGGCTTACCAAAACTCTTCTGGGAAGCTGTAACTTTTGCTGGGATGGTGAAATTGAAGAAATAGAACGAAGTATCAGAAATTTAAGGCTACATAAATGGAAAAATTTACTCAGAACTGATAAATTTTGGATTGAAGTTTATTATTATACAAATTCAACTAATGATAATCCATTTCTAAAACTGTCAATATTTGCTGTGGGACTATTAACATTACTATGTTCAAATACTAAGGTGGAAGTAACTTTAAGCGCTAATAAATATTTTAAAAGTAAGTTAGAAACACAATAATGATTTTTTAATACATGAAATTTTTTAATTCATATAAAATACGGTCTAAAAAGAAAAGACTTATGTTGTTCAGAATATAACATACTGAACCATGTTCATGTAAAAATTAATTCAGATGAAACGCCTTAAAAATCTAGTTAATTTATTAAAACAGTTTTATGGCCAGAAGAAAAAGATGAAACGACTTAAATATGTACATATGTATTTATATATGCACATCCATACATAAATAGTTTTTTTAAATTTATTTTAAAATTGACACATACATACATATTTATAAGCATGTACATACACATAAATACATATACATGTATATAATTAAGTGTACTCTGTACTCTGCAATTTGAAACACAAGAAAATTTTTTCGATTCGTATGGTAATTACACGTAGAATGCATTTTATTTCTATTCAAGTTACAATGTACCCCAAGAAACAAATTGAGGGACTCGATATCGACCAAAATCCTAAAACATTTCCACGTAAATTTTTATTTCGTCCATACGGAATGATTGAATTTAGACATGAATAGAGAGCGAAGCACGTACGGTTGAACATACTATTAGGCGATTCATGTTGCTATCTTTTTCTTGTAGTTGGTCTTTTTTGCCAGTCAAAATCACTACCTGCTTCTGATACATTTGTATCAGAAGCCTTTTTATTGTTGCTTTTTGAATTTTATTTTAATGAACAAATATGTATTACAAGCGTAATATATTCCGGTCACTATGAAAGTTATTTGGAGACTCCTGAGATAAAATTTGTTATCGATTATTTCCATTGTTAAAGAATCTTTTTTTTCTACCGTTGAATGAAAATGCAATTAAGTTGGAAGCATCATATTGATTCAGAATCACATTTTGTCTACATTTAGGTTTTTCTGTAATGAATATATATTTTGGAATTTGGTCTAGAATCTACAAGCAATTACTATGCTTATATTCAAACATAGTTAAATACTATATAATTTTATAACAAGTATCCAGTATTTTTTTTTTACCATGAAAAATAAGTTATACGGTTATGTTCTGTATTCCACGTGAAATTAAAACGTGCGGAATTGCCATATAATTGTTGGAAATGGAAATTTACAACAACAATGCTATGGCAATTCTGAACAATTTAATTTGACGTGCAATACAGGACATACCGAATACAATATTATTATTATTATGAAGTAGCCCTTATTATATTATTATAATTTTTACTTTCAAAACTCTATTTGAAATTTAACTGAATCCGTTCAAATACTAAAATACAACCCTGCATACTTACATTAATAATATTTAAATTTAACGGAAATAATTTTGCATTGTTGTCAAATTTCATTACTTTTTTTACTACTTACTTCCTTTTACTTACTACTTATGTTTACAACTGTGTTTTGAAAACACTATATAAGCAGCATGAATTTAATGAATAAATTCACTGTTCAGCATTAAGTTACCGGAGGAGTAGAAAGCTTTTTTGAAGTTCATAAAGAAAAAAAAATTTTAAACAGTGCGTTTTAATTGTTCTTTACATGAACAAAATTTATAATCTTAGGAACAAGATTATTATTATTATTATTATTTCTAAGCAGTCTTAAATAGGATGAAACTGATATAGGTCGTGCATAAGAACCCCTCCATTCCTCCTTAATTTTTAAGGTTAAATTTTTTAGATTATTTAATATTTGAGATAACATTATGCGAAAGTCAAATATTCGTCCATTTTCACAACAATTTCGTAAATCTTTCACACACAAAAAATGCGACAAAGTAAGAAAAGTACGAAAGCGCTCTCTAGCAGCAATCAAAAATAAAATATGTGCCAAAAATGCCGACCTAGAAAAGCCCAAACATATACGTTTGGCTAGAGAAAATAAAATTTGTTTGTATATTTTATGATTTTATCAGGCTAAAGTTCGTAGCGCTTTTTAAGCCAAATTAATTTGTTTGCCTCTGTTCCTAAATATTTTGGAAAAATACCTATTTTAAAATATCGGTGGGGCTCGAAAGTAATTTTTCACTTATGTTTTCTTTGGCAAAATTTTTTCACGTGAAAGTAGGCCCAAAATGAAGAACTTGTGCATCATTCGTTTTGTCTTCTTACTTGCTAAAATATTTTTAATATCGATTTGAAGTTAGTAACTATTGTATAGGGGAATTTTTCACGTTTTAGGCTCTTGTGTTTGACATAACTCGAGAACCACTAGTCCGATTTAGCTGAAACAAATTTAGAAAAATTAAGAATTACAATTCCTCTAAGATGTTCTTATAACGTTTTCCTATGTGTGCAACACTTTCGAAGTTAAAAATGAATGTATTAAGGGAAAAAAGTATTTTTTGTCTAAAAATTAAATTTTTTTTTTAAATTCATAAAAAATCAAAAATGCAAAAAAGTGTCAAATCTAATTACTTTAGCATAAAGCCACGTAACCTGTGAGTAAAGTGAGAAATTTTTTGAGAAAATCGATGAATAAATTTATTCCAATAATATTATGAATGCATATACACAAAACTTAAAATAAAAATTCCAATTTGTATTGCAGCTATTCTTACACAGAAAATATGGAATTTATGGAATCTATTGGCGATTTCTTTTCTGAAAAAAATATGTTACACTATATGAATGTAACATTTTTAAATGTTACCTAGAATCACTCAAAGCGCTACATATTATATTACTACAATGGAACAAAATTAGCTGCTTTTATTTACAACAGTTACATTTGATCATTAATGTACTTCATTAGCGATTTTTAAGGCTATTTAAGAGGTTTTTCGCATACTATTTTGATTTTTAAACACACATTGACATCACTAATTACGTCTAAAAATATCAAAACAGTCACAATATTTAAATAAATATTTATTTATTGTCATTTTTACAATAATGATTTTTATATTTTGTATTTAAGAAACCTTCTCTCGAAATTATAAACATGACATGCAAAATAAATCCTTCGTTACCACAGTTAGAAAAAAGGGCAGTATGTACACCTAAAATAAAGTGAGGGTAAAATGTGTAACATATTTATATGTTTTTCATGCAACATATTCAGAAAAGAAATTGAAAATTTTTCCCACAGTTGTATTTTTTGTACAAACGAACACAGAAATGTAAAACATGTAACATATATGCAACATATTTGTGAGAAAAGAAATCGCTTTATGCATAAAAACAAAATTTAAAACATTTTCAATTATAATTATAATTATTGTCAATATCCATTCTCGTTGATGTCGACGCTTGTGGTTCTGATGATCTGCTTTTCTTCGTAGGTTGTTGATATTCGTGGTTTGAATTTGCGTCGTCATCCGAGGAATCCATAATATTCAAGGGCTAGTTTTTTCCCATGGGTCCACCAATTTCAGTGTCATCTTCTTCTTCGGTGCTTTCATCTTCATACTGCATAATTTTAGAACGTAATTGTAATTGTTTGTTGTGCTCGGGAGTTCTTGCTTCCCAATCTTTACGTTGATATTGATTCCCTGTGTATCGTGAATTCCAATTACAAAGGAAGCAGAAGTATTTTGGATAGCCGACCTTTTCTATAATGCCTTGTAGTATGTTGACCACCTTCAGATCGCAACAAATCTTCCATTTGTGTTCATCGTATTTGATTTCCTTCAAAATGTTAGCCAAATATTTATACGTTTCCTCCTTGTTTGTGCTGAATCCCAATGGAATGGACGGTTTTTTGTTTGTTTTGTGTAACAGCACAGCATTCAAACTGGAAACTGAACCATCGATGAATAAACGCCAGTCGCCAGCGATATAATCCATTCCCAATTTTTTAACTAAACCTGGGATATCATGGGAGTACGTGAACGTATTTGCTTCGTCAACGAAATAAAATTTCTGGAAATCAGCTTGGCGTTGTCGGTATGATGTTGCGCTGACATTTTGCTGTGTGAGTTTTCTTCTCTTCAAAAATTATGTCAACCATTCGGAGTTTTGTTGTGATATTCCGAGTAAGGCCACAATGCAATCCATTTCGATTTGTGTTAGCGGTTGTCCTGTATTATTTTCAATATCGGGTGTCCAATCCGCATCATTCACGTTGGTCGGATTGGTGAAAACGGTTTCGGCTTGCAGGTACACAGTATCCAGACTCGGAGGTTTAGGTGCATCGACATCAGCAGGGCGGTTAACTGGAAGTGTGGCAGTAAATGCAGCAGTGTATACTTTTGTTTTCAATTGTTGTCTGTTTAATCCAGGACGAAAATTTATGCATGCGTAGCACCTGGATTCATCATGTCCAGTTGTGTCTTCCACCCAAATTACTGGCTTCATAATAGACAACGTTGCACCTCCTCCATGTATCCAATTTACAAGGGTATTATAACAACTTTTGCACACTGTGTTCGGCGTAAAATTTGAACCACTTCTGCTTCATCAAAATAATCACAATACGCTTTTTTGAGTTCCTCAGTACACAAATTTTGTCGATAGTTTTTGTTTTTTTTAGGACGATTTGACCACAAACGTAACAAAAATTATCCAATTTTGGGCACTTGTTATTTTCCATATTTATATATTTTATGTTTTCTTGTTATTCACTTTTAAAAAACTGGAGAAAAATCACTTTTACTGTTCGCGTTCGTCGGCACTGGCTGAATGACAAAAATCGATCAATTATAAATACAACGTATTTTTCAATATTTTACTGGCAGGTACTTATAAATGGGCGCATGTTTTAAGGGTAACAGGCTATATACCTGATTCACCACTTGTACGTTTCAAATTGTGCAAAACTTTCCAAATAATGAATGAGGGTGCAATTTCTGTAAAAAAATCATACAGGTAGTCACCGGAAAACCCCAAATAATTAAAACAGTCCACTATCCTTTTTTCCTTTTAATTGTTCACGCACATTTATTAGTGTTTATTGCTTCGCAGTCATAAAAATCAAATAACCTTTTGTTTATTCCTTTTTTTAATTAGATTTTACACTTTTTTGCATTTTTGATTTTTTATGAATTTAAAAAAAAATTTAATTTTTTAGGCAAAAAATACTTTTTTCCCTTCATACATTCATTTTTAACTTCGAAAGTGTTGCACACATAGGAAAACGGTATAAGAACAGATTAGAGGTAGTCACCGGAAAACCCCAAATAATTAAAACAGTCCACTATCCTTTTTTTCCTTTTAATTGTTCACGCACATTTATTAGTGTTTATTGCTTCGCAGTCATAAAAATCAAATAACCTTTTGTTTATTCCTTTTTTTAATTAGATTTTACACTTTTTTGCATTTTTGATTTTTTATGAATTTAAAAAAAAATTTAATTTTTTAGGCAAAAAATACTTTTTTCCCTTCATACATTCATTTTTAACTTCGAAAGTGTTGCACACATAGGAAAACGGTATAAGAACATATTAGAGGAATTGTAATTCTTAATTTTTCTAAATTTGTTTCAGATAAATCGGACTAGTGGTTCTCGAGTTATGTCAAACAAAAGAGCCTTAAACGTGAAAAATTCCCCTATACGATAGTTACTAACTTCAAATCGATATTAAAAATATTTTAGCAGGTAAGAAGACAAAACGAATGATGCACAAGTTCTTCATTTTGGGCCTACTTTCACATGAAATTGTCAGAATTGAGTCCCAAAATCATATGTTGTACTGTGTATATAATCGAAGTGTGTATTTGTTCGTAATGCTGTATCTCTGGAACTGTGGACCTGAAATTTTTAATGCAGGTTCGGGTCAATACACGGTAGGTTTTCGTTTCGATAATGACTCAGCAAGTGATTATTGTGTGCAGTAATTTGTATTTTAAAAAATAGTTGAAGGTAACGCAAAGTTTGTCTGGCTCAGCTAGTCAGGCTTATTATGAACAGCAACCATCAACTGGTTGAAAAGTGAAAAAATTTTTCAACTATGGTTAAAATAGGTATTACGAAAACCAGTTGATAAAGCTCTGAATGATTAAGTAGGTATTCACAAAGCTAATAGCTGAGAAATGAAAAAAATAAGCTGCAGTGAGAGGCCTTTGCGATGTCCGAGTTTGCTTCCATCAAACCTACAACCCTTTTTGTTGCTCATAATATGCGACCTGTGCATAAAATCAATTATTTTGTTTATTTCTAACGATATTTATTTATATATTTATATTTATTTACTACTTACATTCCGATTGAATATATATCTCCTACTATTTTGTAGTTGCAAAAAAGAGAATTTCCATTAATAGCTATTGTAGTTGATAAATTATGGTTGATACTTTTTTCAACCATTTACATTTCGTAATACCGATTTATCAACTTTGTTGTAAAAATTTATCTTGTCAACCGCACGTTGCTGTTCATAATAAGCCCGAGTATGTATATATTATTTTACGAATTATTATTGTGATGTTTTGAAATAGGTGCGCGAAGACGAAAACAGAGACAATAAATTATTAATAAAAAATTTCACAGTTTAACATAAACGTGTTGATGTAATTTATATTTTATAAATACCTTTCTTTCGTTGTCCTCACATAGTCCAAGATTACGTCCATGAGCGATAGCTAGTCGGTTTCCTTGCACTAAATTTCCAACCATAACCGAGGCAGGCCCCACGGAATTGTCTGTAATACCACATCCAGATGAACTTAATTTTGCGGTAGATTGCACACCTTTTTATGATGTTAGTGTAAAGATCAAACAAATTAAGCATATTATGAAGTAATCAAGATATTTAAAAAGTTCAAAAGGCTGTTGACAGAAAAATTGCTTTAAAATTGTGTATCATATGTGTTTCAAAAAAATACAGGGTGTTCTAAACATCGTAGTCAAATTTAAAAAAATATCAGTGTTTTTTGTGGGAATTGTTACAATTTAAGTTTAAAATTTGTTAACGCACAAGTAATCCCAAATTATTATTTTACTTATTAAGTAAAATATTTTTTTAATAAAAATACATTGAAATTGATTATTGAGGGGTTTAGCTGGATCCTATGCGCATTTCACTGTTGCTAATGCAAAAATCGCTGCAAATTTTATACTAAATTTTTTATTCAATTTTTTATCTGTATCAAAGATTCCTATTATTGAAATATTTTTAATACTAAAGACTAAGTAATAATTATTTTTCGTAGTTGTTTTTATTTTAACCCGTCTCTTTTGGAATTTTACCAATGGTAAAATAGTTTCATTATAAAATCTTTTTACTGGTTAGTTCTTTACAAAATATTCATGTACATTGTCAGCAATATCTAAAAAATTAGCATTTCTGAACTAAAATTATTTTTTCCAAATTCTTTCGTGATCTAACAATACATTGCTCTTTTTTACAGCTTAGTACATTAAGAATAACCGCAAACCTTTTTTTAATATTAATTTTCATACCAGCAGTTTGCGCAGTTACGTCATCATTAGCAAACAATTATCTCGCCTTATTGCCATCATTTGTATTTCCATAACCGTACTTCGGAAAGTCCAAGTATTTTTAAATTCTTCTTGTACAATTTTTCTCTTATATTCTGTTTTTCTTTTGGTGATGTATTCTCATCAAAAGTCTCTTTCGTGTGTGCAACTATATATACCAGCTTCAAAATGAACTCCATTCACCTAATTCTAGCATGGAATGGGGAAATTCCATATTCGTTTTTGTCCTCATCAGTGGTTGAATTATTCAAATTTTTAAAGTCTTTATGTGCCTTCCAATGTTATTATGTATGCTTCATATATTTTTTATATATGAATGTAGATAAATATATATGAATTCATGTATGGAAATTTATAGGATTATACTTTGGGAAAAGTATTATATATGAATTGATATATGGACTAATATATGAATTGCATTATTATATTATTATATATGGAAATTAATTATGAAGCTCTTCATGTTTGGATCCATATATAAAAATAAGGTGCAATACATTTAGCCATATAAGTATATAAAAATATATGCAAGTTAATTTATTTCCTTTTCATTTTCAAATAAAAAAAATATTTTTTATTTTTATTTAGTTATAGTTATTTAGCCTTCACAGGGACCCGCTTTTTAGGCTGGTGTATGATCCGGCTTATTTTTATTGCTAATTACGACTGACTTAAAACTTAATCTTCTAATAAGGAAGAAGCATAATTTTGTCGTTGCATTCTTGTTCAGGAATGCAGTCGCTTGCTAAAGTTAAAAACAACGGTTTAATGTTACAATTCAAAATCAAGAAAATGATTTTGCCAGACACTACGTCAGCATAAAATAACTTGTGCGTGTTTGTGGGAAAATAAATAATTTTTAATAATAAGATTTCAAGGGATGTTACACACAAAAAAGTAATATGAATGAGTTTGTAATATTAATTAAAATACTTGTAATATTAATTAAAAAATTAATTAAATTTTCACCTATAAACAATTTGATAATATCAATTAAGTTTTTCCACACAAATTAATTAATACAATTAAAAATTTAATTGAATCAATTAAATTATTAATTGAAAACATTAATTGGTGAATACTTTTTTCTGTGTATGCCATACCTTAACTTGCATACATGATATCTCACATAACATCGTTTTTACGATCATAAACGCTTTCATTTTATTATCTCTTTTTATCAGTGGTGAATTGGAAATGTATGAGAAAATATGCTTCGGGATTGTCACAAAACGCGATTCTGACAAAACAAATCTTCCATTTGTATCAATGCTGTAGGTCTTGGCAAAATGAGTTTCACACTGTCTTTCTGATACTGACAGAGTTTTATCTGTGTTAACCCTTTCTAGTTCCCATAGTTGAGCGATGCCTTCTTCTAAGGTTGTTTCATTCTCGATGCACATTCCACATTCCTGCGATGATCCCACCGAGCAAGGTATTTTGTAAGATGGGAAACTTCTTGGCCAACTTGATTTGTCCATCTGCCAATAATTTGTGATAAAATTCAGCATCCAATAAAATATCGATATTGTCAGGACGATGAAACCTGGGTCAGCTGGTGAGATGTTATTAGGAATGTTTCAGTGATTGATGTTAATTATTTGTGGTGGTTGAGGCGAGATTATGTGTTTAAGAACAGCTGCTTCAAGTCGTGTGGTGTAGTTATTGAATCTGGAACTCAACTCGACGTTGACTCGAGAATCTACCTTGTTGTTGCTGAATCCAGTTCTACTTTTAGAGATTGATGTTGGTTTGAAATGCCAAGACGTTTGACTAGGCGTTCACTAACGAAGTTCACTTAGGATCCTGAGTCAATAAGCGCTCTACATTAAATTTCCTTTTCACCGGCTCGTATGAGGACAACGGCTGTGCTAAGTAGTATATAGTTATTTGATGCGGTGTGTTTTGCTGTTGTTAGTGATGCGGCCTGGCTGAGTTGTATGGGTATTGTAGTCTCAGCTGAATAATTGAATGTAACCTTTGAAATTGGTTGCTGACTGCTCGTGTTTTGATCGGAATCTTTCAAATGCAGCAAAGTGTTATGTTTGTTGGCACACTTCATACAGCTTCTTAGGCTACAATATTTTGCATTATGTCCCGGTCTGAAGCAGTTAACACAATATTTTTGTTTTTGAACAAATTGAAGTCATGCTGATGGTGACATTTTCAGAAATTCTGGGCAGGCGAATAATACATGTCTTCCATATTTACACATTGAACAAAGCTCATTTCTTTCAATTGTGATAGAAGTACATACATTTGTTCTTGTGATTGAAAATTTTTCTCTTCCGGACATTGCTTCCACTGATTGAAAATTTTTCTCCAAAAAAATTAAAAAGTCTTTGGTAGTTGACAATTCTCGTGGATGTGCGATAAATTGTTCATAATGCAGTCGTGTGACCTGATCTAGTCTTTTAAGAAGCAAATGGATGGGCAGTGGATCCCGCGTGAAGTGTCGATTTCAAGATTTTGAAGTGCTAATGAACACTCCTTTGTTTTGTCATGTAAACCTTTATAATTGTCGGCTGATGTCTCGTTTGGTGCATCTAATAGTTCTTGAATTAGTTTGTCAACTAATAGTCTCTTGTTGTGGTAGCAATCTATTATAGTTGACCATGCAGCATCGAAATTTTTCCCAGTGGCAGTGAAGTGTTTTATTAGATTTGCAGCTTCTCCCACTAAATGAGTTTTTGAATACCAGATTTTTTGTATATTCAGAATTGATTGGCTTACTACCAGTGAAGAAAATAAGTCGTAAAATTCTTGCCATTTTAAATAATTGCCGTCAAATGTTTGTAATGTTATTTTTGGTATAGGAATTGTAACCTTGAGACACAGGCTCATCACTAATTTCAGATATTTGGAGATGGAGGTCTACAATGTTTTGCCATAACTTTAAGGCAATTATCGTATCCTGATTTGTTAAATCGGTTTTTAACAAACGTTCAAGAGATGCCATTATTGCTGCTTGTCTACAAATAAGCTCTAACAGACCGTGGCACCTTCAGCATAGATGATTCGGATATATCTTTGTACTGTAGGACGGCCTTCATGATTGCGTTGTAGTAGTCATCAGCGAAATACTTTTGGTCTAGCTGACTGTTCTCCATCAGACAAATTCTATTATCGTTGAATTCGAATTCTGCCCATTTTCCGTCCAGCCTTCGAAGTCTCTCTTGAAAGTAATCTATGGAACTCTTTCTTGTAGAGGAATCCTTTTTAAAGTTTCGGATGATCGTTTGAATCCGTTCTCCTATTTCCTTTTGGTTGTTGACCAGCTCTTCGGAGGAAACCATTGTTTATTGAGTTATCGTGCTAGTTCAAATCCTATGTTAAAGGATCACCTCAAGGTCACCAAAATCTTAATGTAAATTGTAAAGTAGGTTATTGCAAGCATTTGTAGCTTGAAGAATTTTTAGTTGTCCTCACAAGCACTTGAGCTTGGAGACAGTGTTCAATAAAACAATTGATTTGTTATTCTACTAAACACTAAAACTTTAACTTTATTTTGCTTTCTTTTATACATAAAATTGAAGAAAAGAAATGCTTATTCTATAAATGATTAATTGCTAGAATTTTGTTTTGTAAAATTAATAAACGATAACTTAGCAATGACCTACTTTTGCATATTACAAACTGCAATGTTTGCATAAAACATTTTGTGCAATACATGGTCATTGACTTTGTATGGTTATAAAAAAATTTATTCTTAGTGATGAAATTAATACAATTGATAATAAACGCAAATAATAATATGCATATCCCAATGAACAAATAAGAAATGTATTAACAATAATTTTCACGATTTTCCCGTCGGCATTAGGAAAAATAATTTTCACGATTTTCCCGTCGGCATTAGGAAAAATCATTTTCACAATTTTCCCGTCTGTATTAGGAAATCATACACATATAGAAAACTTAAAGCTATAAACCCCTTAAGTATTCCTACAAAAAGTTCCGCGGACAACTTCCCACGGTCACACATACATACATACACTTAATTTTTTTAATTTGACATTTATTTATTTATTGTATCTTCAAATATGAACTAAAAATGAGTGTTCAAATCTCTAATCTAAACATAGTTATTAGGCCCGATCAATGTCGGACATAAACTTTCTGATAGTAAATTAATGATAAATAAGAGTTGTGCTAAGCAAAAACCTAAAAATAAAGCAGCTACATCTGGAGTGTTGAGTATTAGCGCCGGATGTATCCAGTAAAATTCAAGACGACCAAGGGGATTAGGATGGGACTCGAGTTTTGTTAAGTACTTGCCTGCGTATTTTGCAATTTCTTCAGTCACTAGTGGCATATTTAAATCACGATTTAAATTTGAATTTTTAATGTACCATGGAGCCGATGTTATCAAACATAAAACTTTGTTCTGTCTTCGTTGGATTTTATCTACATTGGAAGCTGAAGCAGTGCCTCATAGCTGAATTTCGTAGCACCATATTGGGTTTAAAGGTATTTCCCTTGAGAATGTTGGGGAATATTTTGATTGTTAATTCGAATAGGGCAACAAGTATCTCTTCTTAAGGTAGAGGATATATGGACACCATATTTCCAGCTGGGTAATATGTTCCTGGAGATTGCGGGATGCCTCATACGGGTATTCATGCATACTCATATAGGCTGTATCATCGGCAAATATAGATGTATGGATATGATTGCTCAGAGGCATATCACAAGTATATATTAAATACAAGACTGGCCCCAGAATACCACCCTGTGTGACACCAGAAGATATAGATTCGGTCACACTTATAAAGTCCCCTTCCACAAGAGTGAACTTCCTATCAGTAATATAACTTTCCAAAAGTGCTTGTATGTTTATTGGCAAATATGTCTTCAATTTTAAAACTGAACCTTCGTGTCATACTTTGTCAAATGCCTGATAAACATCAACGAAGAGGGCAGAACAATACTTCTTTTCTTCGAATGTTTTCCTTATAAATTGAACCAATCTATGCGTTTGCTCAATTGTGCTACTCTGACTTCTAAAACCAAATTGATGGTCAGGGATGTACCCATTATCAGCTTAAATTTTTTAAAATTTAATCATGAGCAGCTTTTCGAAAAGCATTGAGATAGTTGATAGTAAGCTTATAGGCCTATATGACTCAGCCTTAGTAGGGTCTTTGCCCGGCTTTAGAATCATTTTGATCTTCGCAAGTTTCCAGTTATGTGGAAAATACTGCATTCATAAAATGGCACTAAAAATAAATAGCAGGATTCTTATTGCAATTAGAGGCAAATTCATCAGCATCTTGTTACTAATTTCATCAATACCTGAAGCTTTCTTCGGGTTGAGTTCAGCAAGGGGGTAGGGAAACTACACTTGGCAAATCAACAGCACCCGTACATGAATAGGGAGTGAATACAGATTTTAAATGCTCAGCAAATAAGTTACCTTTCTCACTATTGCTTCTGGCCCCTCCTCCGGTCGAAGTGCGCAGTGGTGATTTCAGCTCAACGGGTCTTTTAAGATTTCTAGTAGCGGCGCATAACGAGTAATTAGATGCTGACGTGACATCGAGACCTAAATATTTTTCCAGTAATGCAGTGTTTTCCGACGATAGCTACTCTTTGAGTCGTTTAGTACATTCTTTAAGTCTGATTTTATTTAGAAGTGATCTGTGTTGTTGCCATTCTCTTCAAGCGCTCCTTTTTTACATACAAGACGTTCAATATCCGTAGAATAAATTCTGTTTAAGCTAGTCTGTGGTTAAGAAGTAATGGCATGTTCAGTAGCCTGTTTAATATACGTTAAGATTGGTAAAGTTTAAAAAAGTTTCCGTACAATGACTACTAAAATAATTTTTGAACTCCAGCCAATTAACACGATTGAACATCTTCACATATAGGTAAGGTAAGTCACTTCTTAGTGGGCTACAAATTGCAACTATTGTGGGAGAGTGATCGGCGGAGAGATCTAGAGAAGCTTCGACTTGAATTAAATCCCTAGAAATATTTTTCATGACTCCAACATCTATAACATTCTGAATTTTTTGTATATACGTAGGCCAGTTAGTGGGCTCCCAACTCGAAATAACGTCCAAGCCCATTTTTAAAATTGTGTTGAACAACGCTCTCCCTCTAGGTGTAATAAGGCGTGAACCCCAGAACGTATGTTTTGCATTGTAGTCTCCAGTTGTTACGAAACAAGGCCCAAAAGATTTGTAGAAATCCTCGTATTCATCCTCAGTGATTGAGAATCTTGGAGGGGAGTAAATTGATGATATAACGAAATTTGTACAAAACTTTTCTACACAAATATTAGTTGTTCTGCACAGATGTTATCAAAAATATAGTGTTTGAGTCTTGACTTTATTAAAATTGCTGATCCACCGAATGCTCTTCCTCTCGGGTCCTTAGTATCATATAAGGTGTAGCCATTAATTTTAAATAAGCTTCTCGCAGTCAAATGAGTTTCAGAAACCAGCATTACATCAATATATTTTTCCGAAAGGAAGTGCTCGAGCTTATTTTTGTGTTGGCGAATACCGTTTGCGTTCCAGAAACATATTTTTAACGTGTTCATGGCTTGTTAATTAATGCTTGAAGCAGAGTATTGTGCATTCGCAGCATTTCTTGCATCATGCTAGTCATATTTTAAGTAAAGTTGTTTATAGTTTGCACCAGATTATCAATAGTGGCTTCAAGGCAACTGAAATTAAAACTTGTGTTAGCATTTGTTGAATTACTTCGTGAGGACACTTAATGCGTGGAAAAAGAATTTGTCTTAACAGCATCGGCATATGATGCACGTGAAGTACTTGGTTGGCTCATTGGAGGGAAATTGGCGGAGAAAGCGTTTGCTGATTGAGCTGGAGCTAATTTAGGTTTTTGTCCGATAGTCTGTTTAACGAAATAATATACAGGACATCCTCTGTAGTTAGCGCTGTGATTACCTCCACAATTACTACATTTTATTTTGCTTGATCTTTTGGCTAAGTACAGCTAGCAGTACCGTGCAATTCACCGCAGATAACACAAACTGTAAGTAATTTGCAGTAAGTTTCTGTGTGGCCATATTCTTGACAATTATGGCCCTGTACGGGCCTTGAACGATTGTGTGGTTCTTTACCAGTTATTTTTCGGTATAAAATATATTTTAAGCTATATATTGGATGTGTCTCCTTTTTTCTCAATTTTGTATCATTTGGCTCAATTTCAACGCGAAATAGAGGTTGGGGGATCTGCTCCCTATTTAATATATTTGAAACATTCTTTAGCTTAAATCAGAAGAACATACGAATTAATGTTTGCAGGCCTTTAGCACTCGTAATCAGGTAAGTGTAGAAAATTGATTTATTTTTTTCAAATTCAGTAACCATTCTGCGAAAATCCTTTTCATCATAAATTTAAATTTTCGTTTCATCAATGTTACAACGTTTTATTGGAACAAAGTGAAATTTATTTTCACCAATGATCGAGATTAATTTTTTAATAAGGGTGTTTAAATTTTTTTCTCTCAAATAGATTCGTGGTGGTTTGGAGGTTTTGTTAGAGGATACATCGGGTTTGTCGTTGTCATCTTGCAAAATTTTAAAATGGTTTTGACGATTAATAGAGGATGCGCTATTATCCCTAGACATCTTTGGAGCAGATGAAATTTTAGAAGAATTTGACCTTCGCCCACACTTTACCACAGTTATATATCTGTCCCTTCCGACTTGGACCTTGGGTTTTGAACTACTGTTGTCTGTAGTGATAACCACGAAGTAGACCAGAGGTGACACAGGACGGAAGATATTTGTGTTTTTGTGGTGTTTTTAGAGGTCTCGCTCACACAGTCATCAAATCCTCTTTACTATTTCTTTCGCGTGGTATTATTTTAAAGTAATTACGTTTTATTCCTTGTGGTCTCATTCGCAGCCTAGTTTTTATAAATAAATGGTAAAAATTATCATTTGCGAACGAAAATGCTTAAAACAAAGTCTCTAATCATTTGAACAAAATTTTAGACACTTTATTAATACTAATAATCCTTTTCGCATTGTGTTTTTTAATTCAATACCAAAAATTCCTCCATTTAATTTTGTGCAAATGTTAATATGCTCAAGTGTAATTTCAATTTATGCTTTGTGGTCTCATTCGTTGTTTGCTTTTTGCAAGTTGAAGTTAAAAATTAATATTTTTGAAGGAAAATGGTTAAAATTGAGTTTGTAAGCATTTGGAAACTAATTCTAATCACTTTTATATTACTAATAATGTTTTACACATTGTTTTATTTAGTTCAACACTGCAAAATCTTTCATTTAATTTTGTAAAAATTTTCAATTGTTCATTTCACTAAGTATACATTTCTGCTGGTTGTTTTGATTATTGTACTAAAAATATTCAATAACAAACACACTTTATTTGTCCCTTTTTAACAGTGATCAAATCAGATGATTTGAGCTTTTTTCTTAAGTCACTTTCTACAACTCTTGTCTCCTCTGTGGTGATAACTTGGTTAATTGATGAACACGAGCCCGAAGGTGATGATATCGCTGACTTATATGAAGGAGTACTAAACAATTGTAATGTTAACGAATCAGTAGTTGGCATTGGACAAAGCGAAAAATTGGCTTCGGCGTTAAAAAATTACTTTCATCAAATTTTTTATTTTTATTGTCTTCATTAAGAGCTTCAGAACTCACAGTAAAATATGCATTTCTGCCGTTTGAACTCACTTCACATTTTTTTGTTTTTGAGGTACTCATGTAGAGTATTCCTCAAGGGCACTTTGTTTGCGGTTTTTGTTTGTTCTTGTTTTTCGTTTCTTGCTATGTAAAAAAAATATCAGAAATATTTGCTTTGTTTATTTATCAACGTTAATATGTATTACGAATGTTATGTATTACGAATATTTTTTGTATGACGAGGATTTTGACATTTAATATAAACAAAAACAGTTAATGTTAACAAAAAACACCTAATCTAAAAAAAACAAAACAAAATTCTCTAATTTCACACAAATTTTAAAATTTAAAAAATTTCAGTCCAGAATTTTTAGAAATTTTAAACAAATTCCAAAAATTTTAATTGCCCCCGGACCCCCAATCCTCTACTACTTAAGACAATCAATATTCCTTTTTCACCTATTTACTTCTTTATTCTTAATATCGCTAAAATTGTGTCGTAATTATTATTACTCTCACTGTTAACATTATTACTTTCCTTTATTACAATTCGAAAGAGTACTATTGGAAGAGCAATATGAGTATCACGTATATTGGAAAAAAAATCCCTTTTTTTCCTCCAACCAAAAATATTTCCCTACATTTTTCCCTACGTTGAAAATTTGTTATTTTTAACAACAATAAAACAAATATATGTATACGAGTATATGTACATTTTGTGAACATTGTACATTTATTACACATTTGTATTTCATAAATTGTACAAAACAAACTATAGTCTTAGGCCGAGTTTATATCTGGCATTTCATGTGTTGTCATTTTGTGGTGTCATTTTCATATGTGTGCAGTGCCGTTCCCATCAAATTTTTCGATGACACACAATTTTGTTGTGTGACTGTGACAGGAAAAGTCCCATCCCTAAACAATGGCAATATGGCATCATTGTATACATCAAGAACTAGTTTTGACATAATGATATTTAGTGTCGTTTGCTTTATCATTGTGAGACTTTGTTTTTCGTATTGTTTGTTAATTAATATTTATACATATGGGTAATCGCAAAATTATTCAATTCAATTGGCAAAGAAAGTGATGGAAAAGACCAGAGCTTAATATGCGCGCTACCAAAGGATTATATTGTGATTTTGTGTCTGCAGTGCTGCAGACACAACTGTCTACAACAGATACATAAACAGTTTGTGTGGTAATGCCTCACAACGAAAAATATCGGAAATGACAAACGTTGCCACTAGTTCCCACTGCCATTTTTGCCATATTTGTCACAAAATGCCACAGTGTGTACTCGGCCTTAGCTGCGTACCAGGTAGAAAAGTAATTAATGCATTAGTTAACAGAAACAAACTAAAAACAAATATATATGTACATTATATATATGTACATACATCCCTACATCCTAATGAAAATTGTACTTAAAAATTATGGTGCAAAAATACTAATTATACAGATTCTTAGAATAAATTTTGTTAAAATGTTTAGTTTCTCTTAGAACAGTGTGGAACTTGCGATTTGTTTGAATGTTCCATAATAACAAAACTAAACCAAAAACAATTTTGCTGACGTCTTGTTTTGTAGACAATAAGAAAACATAATAATTTTACTGGCATGTTGTTTAGGATACACTATTACAAAAATACTGCTGTGATTGTCTCTCAGACAACTGTCTTAATATTGATGTGGTTGACTTGCAGACACATTTGCGCTTACAATGGCACGTTTGCTTTCTTCAATCGATCTTAACACAATAACATGCGCATGAGTATACGATAAGAAGGTACAGAGAAATCGAGAGTAGATGTTTGGAAAATAACGGTACAAAATACTATTTTGTGTTTGCTAGACTACCACATTAGCCGCAGAGGGTTAAAGTTAAGTAGCCTGTACTAGATTATTATTCAGTTAATTCATTCACTATTTAGGTTATTTCTAATTACGTGCATAATATTAATCTATTAGAATAAGTAGTAAGACTAATTATTTTTTTTAATATATGTAGCTTATTATTAAAATTTCTTTACAAAATTACAAACTGACAACAATAAACTTAATATGAATTAATGAGTGTAGAAGATCTTATACGTGAAATACAAAATTTTTGCATTTCTACGGAAATAGTTACAGAAAAGACAATTGGCCTAAACACTGTACAGACTATGCTAAACACGGCTATCAGGCAAGCAACTGGCCAAGTGCAACAAAATATTGAAGGCAAACTCGATGACTTGACTCAGAGATTATCTATTTTAGAAACTTTAGTGGCCATTATTCGAAATAAGGTCGTAGGCATGGCTGATACGGTACTTAGTTCCTGCAACAACGTACATAATTTTAAGGCAATTATATCATGACTGGACTTTTCTTACGGAGATAAACGCTCAATATATACCCTGGAACAAGAACTTTCAACATTAAAGCAGGCTTCAAAAAGCAATGTAGATTTTTATGATGAAGTCGAAAAAAAATTAATTCTTATCATCAATAAAGTTATTATGATGAATGAAGAAAACTCATCCTTAATCGAATCTTTGAATAGGAAATACAGAGACGGTGCACTGCGTGTTTTTATTTCAGGTTTACGGCGTCCAATGTCAGACTTTTTATTTTCATGCAAACCTACTACCCTCTGCTCTTGCCATTTCCCAAGAATTAAAAACTAATCAGACAAGATACATTTTTGCGTCTACGTTTGAAAATCAATCAATGCAAAATGTATTTAAAAATTCGCCCCATTACCAACCAATCCACCCAACAACACCCCCAACCATGTCATTACCAATACAGGCGAAGCCAACTAGATTTTCCTCCTAGACATCAACGAAATATAAATAGTAGATTCGAGTTCCGGCAGTATTCTTTTAATTCAAACAGAAACGCAAATAGGGCTAGTAATTTTTCTCAAAATATGTTCCGTCCTCCAGTAAATGGAAATGCTGGCAGAATGCAACAATTTGGGTATAATTATCACCACTATCCAGAATAAACATATGCATGAAACTAAATAATGATGTTCATGAAACTTTCGCTATAATTTTTTTATTCGTTTCATTTCTATTTCATACAGATGAATAACTATGAAACAAGAAAAATGAACACTCAATATTTAAGAACGCAGTAAAATGATGTTGGTTTGTTTACTTATACAAGAGCATACTAACATTTACAAATGTGAAACAGTACATGTGTTGAGTAAATCTCGATTAATGGCCTGTCCCACGATGTCACTAGAAATCGTTCGATTGAATACTTATATTGAAAACAACAACAAATTTTGTAATGTTATTGTTGTTTGCAATACAAGTTGTCGATCGAACGTTTGCTGGTGACATCGTGAGACAGGCCGTAAGTTCATGCAAAAACAATATGCTTTTGAAGATCAGTGTTGCCAGTTGTAGGAAATGAGAAAATACTAGAATAATCTCTGAAAAGGAAGTTAAAAAATTTTAACGAGCTCTAAATTAAATTCATTTCTTATTACTGGAAGAGATCTGCAACTTCGGTAAAATATTTCATTTAGATAAAAGTATTTAATTTTATAATATCTTTCGCTTTCACGAAATGGATTACATATAAACAGAAGTTAAATGTACACATAATTTTCTTTCTTTTAAATGCAATATTATTGTTGTTTAAAATTTCGTACTTTTACATTAGAGTGATAATCAATTTTTTTGAGTTTTATTACAAGTATTAATTTCAAAAATAATTTTTATTTATATTTTTGCTTGGAAGTATATAAATAGTTATTTTCGCTTGGAAACGAGTACTTTTGTTGTGTTTTATTTAACTTTTGTCACATGAAATTAAAAAAAAACAAGCACGTGACCAAAACCGTTAGACACCTACACAACTAATAATCAAATTTGCTTAAGAACATATTCATTTCTCATAAACCAATTCCTTTTTTTAATTTTTCATCTAAAATTGCGTGTTTCTTTCCAAAGCCTTTCATTTCAGGGTTGTGTACAGTTCATTACAAGAATAAATAATATATTAAAATAATTTAAAGATTTATATTATTTAAAAATGCAAATTAAAAATTAAAATGTGTATTACTAATATGTATGGTATATATGTATGTACTTAGTTATGTATGTATGTGTAAAAGTTAAAACTTTAATTTAAAACTGAAACCTCCCAGCAAAAAATTACACATTACCATCAGAACTACTTGCCACATAATGACTTACTTTTTTGATTGCCAAATTTCATTATTCGCTTACAAAACACATTACATAAATTTAAAAAAATATATTATATAGAAAAAAAATTATGAGAAGAATGATTTTTTTTTAGATTTCATAGATTACGTGAATATGTTGCCAAATAAAAAATGTAAGAAGTTCTTAAGAATCGATTATTTTAGTCTCACGCCTTGTTAAAATCATTAAGTTGGTAATCCAGTAGGGGACCAAACCCGATTACCTTTTTTGAAATTTTTTGCTGGGCTATCACACATGTGCGACGCATACAAAAAATTCCATGATTTCACTATATTGGCAACATTGCTATTACGTATTAATAATAAAAGTGAGATGAGAGAACGCAGCATGAAACAAAAGTCGTTTCAATGAATAATCTCTTTGTGTTAACAGTATGAAGCGAAATGTTTTCACTCACAGTACGATAAAAGCAACAGTTTGTTCAGTATTAACATATGTGATGTTGCATAGGAAAAGGGCCCTTATCTTCCCAAACCAAATTTTACAGGAGAACTAAAAAAGACGTTTAGGTAAATTTTATCGGTTTTCAGGTTTTGATTGGTAACACTGCCCAGACTCGTTCCGAGCATTTTACAATCGATTTGAAGTCGATTATTGTATCGGAACTACCAAAAAAGGAAATTTTCCCCAACCTCTACCAACTTCAAGAAATGGACATTATTGGAATTTATTTTTCTATTCACCTTTCGTTATAACGTATTCTACGTTTAAATTTAGTGGTCGCACCTATGACGCAGCCTAGTCCGAGGTCAACCAGGCTGTTCAAACGGGCACTGAAAATGGACCAGTATTGGTTCCAGTTTATGATTGGAATTCTTATTTTCAAAATAAACATTGGAAAACCGTTATACAAATTACAAGTTATTTTCACTTTCGTTTTACCAAGGAGGAACCAGGTTTTGTCTACGCAAAAAAGAAGCTTGAGGATTCTTCATGGGTAAAACACCGGATCACCACTGATACCTCCTGTCCAGTGGATTTTCCTAATGAGATACAACCTGACGGACTAACAAGATAAATAAAAGATTATTTATTTAAGAAGATAAGGCCATATTGTCCAGGCAAAAACAAGGATGTGCTGTGTCCTAACCCGGAGGAGAATTTTAATGAAGATGACGAGAATGACGAAGAAGAAAATGTTATTATACAGCCTCCTGCATCGAAGCGTTCACGGCGCAGACTTATGTAAAGTAAAATTTTTAAAATACTTTTATTACTCAAGAGATTTATTATTCAACATATTGTCATAATTATATTATAAGTGAAATTTATTTGCTGGTGGTTAAGCGATGTCTATATGCATTTCATTGTTGCTTTAACAAATCGTCAGTAGACTTCAACCACACATTTTGAACAGTCACAAACCTCTTATCTTATGCACAGACTTTCATAAACTATTTGAGAATTCACAAATATTAATATTTTTGAAAATCACAAAAGAAAAATAAGCATAGTAGGCTTAGTAACTTATACAGAACCCAGCAAATAATTTTTATTCGATATGAATCTATTTTATTTTTTACACCTTTATACAATTAGAAATCCATTGGATAACAATAAAAGTATTTATAGGCAAAATGAAAAATAATATTTTAATGAAACATTCAAGAGATTTATTATTCGACATATTGTCATAATTATATTATAAGTGAAATTTATTTGCTGGTGGTTAAGCGATGTCTATATGCATTTCATTGTTGCTTTAACAAATCGTCAGTAGACTTCAACCACACATTTTGAACAGTCACAAACCTCTTATCTTATGCACAGACTTTCATAAACTATTTGAGAATTCACAAATATTAATATTTTTGAAAATCACAAAAGAAAAATAAGCATAGTAGGCTTAGTAACTTATACAGAACCCAGCAAATAATTTTTATTCGATATGAATCTATTTTATTTTTTACACCTTTATACAATTAGAAATCCATTGGATAACAATAAAAGTATTTATAGGCAAAATGAAAAATAATATTTTAATGAAAAATTCAAGAGATTTATTATTCGACATATTGTCATAATTATATTATAAGTGAAATTTATTTGCTGGTGGTTAAGCGATGTCTATATGCATTTCATTGTTGCTTTAACAAATCGTCAGTAGACTTTAACCACACATTTTGAACAGTCACAAACCTCTTATCTTATGCACATACTTTCATAAGCTATTTGAGAATTCACAAATATTAATATTTTTGAAAATCACAAAAGAAAAATAAGCATAGTAGGCTTAGTAACTTATACAGAACCCAGCAAATAATTTTTATTCGATATGAATCTATTTTATTTTTTACACCTTTATACAATTAGAAATCCATTGGATAACAATAAAAGTATTGTAATGATATTCCATAATTTGAAAAAAAAAAAATAATAAACAAAAAATGATTGAAAATATGCATTCCGCTAATATTTCAGTGAAATAAAAGCAACGGAACGATAGGGAAACTGACTATGAATTTCTGCGTGACCATAGTCACTAACTATCTATCATTTGGCTAGTTTTATCATTAGTCATGAGACTCGTAAGTTCGTACATTTTTGTGTAATAATATTAATACACAGATGAGCATATGCAATTACTACCTCGTATCAGGTTTCGAACAAACCTATTATGGCTGAACAGATCTGTTAACATACTTATGTACATACATATTGTATCGTTGCAATTGCATTCTCTTTAGTGAGGAATATATAAAAACATAATGCAGTGTAATATGTACAAATGTACATACATAAATAAATTAACGTTTTATAGAGACTTAAGTAGTTACTGTCTGCTGAGTATCAACCTAGCATCGATCAAATAAGCGCATTAATATATACCTCCACTGTTACACATATTTTGTTTTTAGTATATTTTTGAATTTTGCTAGATATGAAAAGACATTAATGTCAGCTGAATATTAATGTTATGGTGGCAATGGACAATTAAGTACTCTTTGATACAACTCTAAAGAAAAACAAAAAAATTGTAAAAGATTGGTTAAATCTTTGACATTTGTGTAAAAGGAAAAAAAAACATCTCGATCCTTCCTTTATTTGCAACGTGGCCATATATAAGGCCTACTTCAGAATTTAACCTCCTTTCTTCCTAAAACTTGCACGTGAACAAGGTACTCATATACATATATACGTTATATTCATACATATATCAGCGCTCTAATCGTTGTACCTGGAAGTAAGTATAACCCAACAACTACCATCTTGGTATTTCCTACCATACTGAGGAATATGTTTTTTTACTAGCGAGATTTTATTTGTGAAGGACAAATACAACAGGTGTTAATTGTTACCCGGCAGATTCATTTGATGTTCCTAAAGGGGGAACAAGAGAAAACCAAACACGAATTCGTCCAGTGAAAGCACGTGTCGTAACGTTCGTCACTCCTTAAATCGTGGTGCCCACTCTAAGCAGTAAGAGTAGTAATTCCCGAGCTTAAACAAATAATATTCTCCCACAACTGTCCCTTAATATATATATAAGCAAGCCTTATTTGCGTCATATAGAAGGAAAAGGGCATCTTCAAACCTCCCGGAGAATTCTGGCAATATCAGGATACTAAACTCTAATAGAAACAAACGGGGATTATTCTGGTACTGCTAAAGTATTGTATAAGTGATCCTGCTGAAGTTCCATACAAAATTGCTAAATCAGTTTGCATTTATATGTATGTATGTACATACGTACATACATGTGTACATGGCAAATACTATCATGCAAATATATGTATACAAGAAAAAGAAGTAACACATATTACACGAAATCTAAGTAATGTCTCATCATCAAATCATAAATTATAAGATAAACTAAAATCAAAAAAAAAAAAAAAAAAAAATATATTCGACTTGGACTAGACATACAAGAGCATAAAAAAAAAATAATAATAAAGCATTTCATCCCTTTAGCAACCTGCGTCGCTGCGCTGGAAGGCCTTCTACTGTTCGATAGCATGTTGGTAAGTTTGATCTTTTGTATCTCAAACATAATTTTATGCTCTTGAAAGAAAAAAAAAAAAAAAACAAAAAAAAAAAAACAAAATATAATAAAGTATAATACAGCTTTCCTAAGCAAACCCAAAATATCAACAACAACCAAAAGAAAGTTTCGCAGTCATGTAAACTCAATTGAATCAAATGTTGCTCTGCTATGGTCATATTTGAAACATGTGTCCAATTATATACTTACGATTTCATATTTTGGTTTATTGTTGATTATTGCGATTTGCTTAGTAAAACAAACAAAAAATAAATAAAATAATATATATACAAAATAATAAAAACAAAGATAGACATTTTATATATACATATGTATGCACATATGTATTGAATTTACGTATGAACATGTGTATATGTCCCTGTACATTGAATTACAAAAAGAAGGGAAGAACAAAATAACCAAACATACATACATACACCTGTACCTATGTACATATATATATATATACTTATGGCAGATTAAAGAAAAGTAAGAAACAGCTTTAATAATTTTTTAAACATAACTAGCACAGTGGTTGTGGCGTATAAAAATGTTTTTATAGCTGAATACATACATATATCTTTCATAATTGTCGAAATTTAAATAAAACAAAAATTAAAGTGTTATTAGCCTAGCTTTAGCTAAATTCAAACTAAGAATGAATAAATGGATTAATACTATGAGTTACTGATATTAACATTTAAGGTGTTTTGAGTGATGGGGATGAACCAATAAGCAGCAGTATTATGTGCTGGGGGGTTTCGATTTTTTAAATGTAGACAATAAGTCCACGAAGCCATGGTCGGAGAGGGTATAGAAGCACGCATCTCTGGAGTCTATAATAATATATTTGCAGAAAACTGAGTTGTATTTGAGCAGGACATGAACCCCGTACCGACTGCTTGCTAGCGAAACAAAGGCTCCCGTAGTCCAAACTCAGTACAACTATGATGTGCTTTTTTAACACAGTAGCACACCTAAATAATTACAACCTTCAAGTAGAACAAGTCACATTACAAATATTGGCGCCCAACGTGGGGCCGAAGAGCATTAAGTTCTTCGTGGCTCTAAAACTCAATATATTTTGTTTTATAGTAGATTTCATTAACAGGCTTATGTTATAAATTGATTCTTTAAAAGACTGGAGTTTATAGATGATTTATATTTGTTTCCTGGATTTTCAGCTATATGAGATTTGAAAGTTCGTATAGCTGACCGTTAGCAGTATATGGATTTTTTTTTGTGAACTAGAGACTTATTTTAGAAAAATTTTATTACTAAAAGCTCAGTAAAAATATTTTTATTAGTAAACATGTTGCCTCAGGTATAGTTAGTTAAACCTGCATACTTATATTCAAACGGATATCATTGATATGTCGACGATATTTCAATGACTCTTGAATTAAATAGGTGAAACGTACGTAGACTAGTTAGTGCGACAGCAGATAAAGCAGATGTAGTAAGGGCGGTGCAGCATGTTGCTTTCAATAATATTCGTTACTCCATAGCCCAATTAGTTTTTTAGTATAAATGGATTTGTTAGATTTTTTATTTACCTGTTTAGCGGTTCACCCTTAAAACTAAAACACCTTAGCATAAATTTAAATTCTTTATATTAAACTAACAGAATCAGGAAGATATTTTTAGATATTTTCTTATGAACATTATAAATTTTATTCAGATACATTTACATCATTATTAGTTTTTTGTTATATTCCTTGAATTATTGCTAACTAAGCGAATAAACTCTATATTTACATAGCCAGTTACATATTTTGCTTTATAATGCTCACATACTGAGTATCCGTTAAAAATAAACCTGAAGATTTTTTTCAAGTTATTTAAGCCTTAACGGTTTAGTACGCTTTTAATAGTTAAGAAAATAAATAATAAGCAGTAAGAAATATTAACTTTAATTCCGATACAATTTAAAATTAATGGGAAAGAAAAGAAAAAATTTCTTAAGTATGGCTAGTAATCACACGACTGAGGGCGGAGAACCCTTAGTTTGTCCTCTCTGCTATCAGACTATGTCTGAAAATCAAGACTGCCTTATACTTAAGGAATGCGCTCACGCATTTCATAAGCAATGCATAGAAGCACATTTTGTAACCAATTCGACATGTCCCGTATGTAACCGCACATGTCGACTCTCTGAGTCACATAGACTAACGAATATAAATAATCTCCCTCCTTCAGGAAGGGCAAACCCAAAGTCCACCAATCAAGGTGCTATACCTAAAACCTACGCAACGCGCAGCACAACTCGCAATATAGCTTTTGATTCACAGAAAGCAACGTGTGGTGATAATACCAACAATGCAGGTGATCCTGCTAGTAAGTTGACAACACCACCGGACAGACATAATGAAGATGAGTTAAATGCAAATAGTGAAAATACACCCTTTCGACAAAACAGTCCGGTAACCCCTCCTCCGCAAAGAAGCTATAATAATATTGACTATGAAGAAATCAATCGATTGATTGAAGTAAATTTAACCAGAGTTTTAACGAATTTAAACTTAGTTCCACGTTCTGACCCAGTTAGTAATGTAAATAATATTAGTGCAAATCGAAATCAACAAAATAATCAAAATATGCGCAATGGTAGACCCTTTGGTGCTAACGAGCCCATACCAGAATCTCCAAACGTATCTAATTTATTCTCGAGTTTGAATTCTGTTGGTACCAGGATGTCTCCTGATAAGATTACCGCAGTGATACAAAACTGGAATCTAAAGTTTGATGGATCGGCGGCTGGTCTAAGCGTGGATGAATTTTTATATCGAGTACGATCGATGACGCTAGAAAATTTTAATGGCGACTTTACTCAAGTTTGCAAAAATTTACACGTCATATTAACGGGAAAAGCCAGAGATTGGTATTGGAGATACCATAAACAAGCTCCAATTATTACTTGGTCTGAGTTTTGCGATGCTATTAGATGTCAATTTAAAGAATTTAAATCATCTTACGACATACGTGAAGAAATTCGCAACCGTAAACAAAGACCGGGTGAATCGTTTGACACCTTTTTTGAAGCGCTTTCATCCATCCTGGATCGCTTACCAATTCCCATGTCAGATGCTGAGCTGATAGAGATTTTAGCAAGGAACCTGCGGCCAGATATCCGACAAGATCTGCTTTATGTACCTATACATTCCATTCCACATTTAAGAAAGCTCGTACAGATGAGGGAAAATTTCTTAAGTGATGAGTGTGTCCGAAAAAGTTATGGTGGTCGGAACATCAGCTCTACTATGACGAGGAGGTATATTAATGAAATAGAAAATGTGGATAGTGGTAATGGAACAGAGGAGGGAAATACAAATTTTTCAGTTGCAACTATTCAACACACAGAAAAAAGCTCTAAGTGTTGGAACTGCGATGAGCTTGGGCATCACTGGGAGGATTGCTTACGGGATAGAAATATATTTTGTTACGGATGTGGTACTAAGAATGTCTACAAACCCAAATGCGATACTTGTGCATCTCGTAAACAAAATCAATCAAAAAACTATCAAACACCCAGCCGAATAAGGAACAATTTTTAAAATTAGAACATTATTCGGCAAACCCAGATACCATAAATGAAGGTAAATCAACTAACCCTGACCTGACCTACTACAATAAATCTGAAAAAAAATTTAGTGTACCTACCAAACTGCTAAGGCGTTCAAGAGAATTGCATTTGGAGGACGAAATTTCTGCTTCTAATATTCGACGAATAATTTTTCCCAAACTCCCATATCACAAGCGATGGGAGTCTTATCTTCAAAAGCGTGAGGAAATTTTCAACATTTCAACGATATCTTCTCACAAGAATAAATCACCGAAACGTTCCACATTAAGAATGAGAAAATTTTATAAATTACGTAAGATCGTGAGTAAATTCTTGGTATCTAGTATTATTGCAAATCACACGGATAGGCGATACTATGCCAAAGTTAAATTTTTAAATTTTGATGAATTTGGTCTGTTAGATACAGGAGCTAATAGCAGCTGTATAGGAGCAGACTTAGCACTACAAAATTTTTCCAGCTTCCCTAGCTTTGTTAAATGTAAGAATTTCGTTAAAACCACCGATGGGAAATTACAACCTGTTCTCGGGTATATAGACGTTGATCTTTCCTTTCAAGGCAAAACTAAACCTATAAAGTTTTTTTTTTTTGAAATTTATTTGCTGGAGGTCAAGCATTGTCTATATATTTCATTGGTGCTTAGCCAAATCATCAGTAGACTTTAACCACATTTTGAACAGTCACAAACCTCTTATCTTATGCACAGACTTTCAAAAACTATTTGAGAATTCACAAATAATAATCACAAATAATAATATTTCTGAAAATCACAAGCGAAACACAAGTAATAGGCATAGAAACTATAACAAAATCCCAGCAAATAATTTATATTCGATATGAATCTATTTTATTTTTCTACACCTTTATACAATTAGAAATCCATTGGATAACAATAAAAGTATTTATAAGGCAAAATGAAAAATAAAATCTAAATTTAACATTTAAGAAATTTATTATTCGACATATTGTCATAAGTTTATTTTAATTTGAAACTTATGACAATATGTCGAATAATAAATTTCTTAAATGTTAAATTTAGATTTTATTTTTCATTTTGCCTTATAAATACTTTTATTGTTATCCAATGGATTTCTAATTGTATAAAGGTGTAGAAAAATAAAATAGATTCATATCGAATATAAATTATTTGCTGGGATTTTGTTATAGTTTCTATGCCTATTGCTTGTGTTTCGCTTGTGATTTTCAGAAATATTATTATTTGTGATTATTATTTGTGAATTCTCAAATAGTTTTTGAAAGTCTGTGCATAAGATAAGAGGTTTGTGACTGTTCAAAATGTGGTTAAAGTCAACTGATGATTTGGCTAAGCACCAATGAAATATATAGACAATGCTTGACCTCCAGCAAATAAATTTCAAATTAAAATAAACTTATGACAATATGTCGAATAATAAATTTCTTAAATATAAAGTTTTTTATAATACCAGGCATTTCCCAACGATTGATTTTAGGTATAGACTTCTGGAATATATTTGATTTGCTCCCAGAGCATATGGGATTTGTTAGTATTGTTCACGGTGAAGAAATGTTAAACAGTTCCTCTGATAGTCAAAATCTTAAAGAAATGATTCAGGATTTGTCTGATGTCACGGGGACATCTAAAAACGTAGATGAAAATTTTTACCCACTTTCACTAGAGCAACGTCAACAACTTAACACTGTAATACAACTTTTTCCGAACTTCGAAAAGCAAGGGTTGGGTAGAACTAGTCTTATCAAGCACACAATCGATGTAGGTGAATCCCCACCAATTAAGCAGCGTTTTTATCCGGTCTCTCCTGCGGTGGAAAAGTTAATATTCGAGGAAATTGATAGAATGTTGGCCTTAGGAGTTATCGAGCCTTCCACTTCTTCGTGGAGCTCACCCATGCATTTGGTTGTTAAGCCAAATAAAGTAAGATTGTGCTTAGATGCTAGGAAACTGAATTTAGTTACCAAAAGAGATGCCTATCCATTACCCAACATAGAGGGCATTTTTGCCAGATTGCCAAAGGCAAATATTATATCCAAATTAGATCTTAAAGATGCCTTTTGGCAAATTTGCCTAGATGACAAATCTAAAAGTTTGACAGCGTTCACAGTCCCAGGTAGACCATTGTACCAATTTGTAGTGATGCCTTTCGGACTGTGTAACGCTCCCCAAACAATGTGCAGGCTAATGGATGAAATAATTCCACCAGATCTAAGGCACTGCGTTTTTGGATATCTTGACGACCTGATTATAGTTTCTGACGATTTTTCTACCCACCTAGAGACCTTAGTTCGTATTGCGTCTCAATTCCGGAGGGCTAACTTGACGTTGAACATATCAAAGTCTAGGTTTTGTGTGACTAGGGTGAAATATTTGGGGTACGTGATAGGGAACGGAGGTATTACTACAGACTCAGAAAAAATTTCGGCAATCACCAACTGGCCAGTACCTAAAAATTTAAAACAAGTGCGCGGTTTTCTTGGATTGGCGGGGTGGTATCGGCGCTTTGTTGCAAATTTTTCTACGGAAGTATTCCCTATTACAGAAGTCTTATCTAAAAAAAAAAAAATTTGTGTGGACTAACAGTGCTCAAAAAGCTTTTGATAGAATAAAGATGCTCCTGACCAGTGCTCCAATCCTTTCAAATCCAGACTATGAAAAAAAATTTTACCTGCAATGTGACGCTAGTGATTACGGCATTGGCGCAGTTCTGGTGCAATTGGATGATGAAGGCAATGAAAAACCAATTGCATACATGAGTAAAAAATTAAATTCCGCGCAACGTAATTACAGCGTAACAGAGCGAGAATGCTTAGCAGCGGTAGAAGCGATTAAGCGATTTAGATCCTACCTAGAGATGCAGGAGTTCGAGGTGGTCACGGATCATTCTAGTCTATTGTGGCTGATGAAGCAACCAGACCTTAGTGGAAGATTGGCGCGCTGGATTTTTAAACTGCAGGCGTATAAATTTACAATCTCTCATAGGAAAGGGAAGGATAATGTAGTGCCGGATGCGCTGTCTAGAATTTGTACGGAGCTGTCGAGTCTAGAATACTGTGAACCAGTAATTGATCTAAATTCTCCGCATTTTTATGACAAAGAGTATGAGGTGTTAAAACAAAGAGTGAACCACCACACCGCAAAATATCCTGATCTAAAGGTTGTGGACAAATATTTATATCATCGCACACAACATTATAGCGGAGAAGACGTTCAAGAGCAAGAATGTTGGAAATTATGGATTCCTACGGGTCTTCGGAAGGAAGCTATATCGCGAGTCCATGACACCCCTGTTGCTGCTCACGGAGGTATGATAAAAACCTTGGATCTCCTGAGAAGAAATTTTTTTTGGCCGGGAATGGTTCGAGATGTTAAGGATTATGTTCGCGACTGTGAAATTTGTAAAACAACTAAAGCCCCAAATTTTATCATGAAACCCCAAATGGGAAGTCAAGTGGTTTCCGAACGGGCATTTCAACGGCTTTACATAGATATCCTAGGGCCATATCCACGCAGTAAGTCAGGATTTGTTGGCCTACTTATAATTCTTGATCACTTCAGCAAATTTCATTGGCTTTGTCCTTTAAAAAAATTTACATCTTCATGCATCCAGGAATTCTTAGAAAAAAATATATTTCATACGTACGGTGTGCCAGAAACAATAGTTAGTGATAATGGCAGTCAGTTTCGAGCTAATGACATTAATGCTTTTTTTACGAAGTATGGTATTAAGCATACTTACACAGCCCTTTACTCCCCCCAATCCAATGCCGCGGAGCGCGTGAATCGTTCTCTAATTGCTGGGATCCGAGCATTTCTTAAGAAAAATCATCGTTTGTGGGATGAAAATATTACGGCCATTAGTTGCGCTCTGCGTAATTCCTATCATCAGGCCCTAAGGTGTTCACCGTATCATGCATTGTTTGGCTTTGATATGATAACGCATGCCTCCTCCTATGAATTCTTAAGAAATCTTCAGCTACTTAAAGAGCCCTGTGCAAAGTTATTGCGAGACGATCAACTACAAATTAATCGTGATCATATAAACAAATGTATCAGAGAAGTCTACAATCGAAACCAGCACCAATATAATCTCCGAACAAAGCTTCAAGACTTTAAAGTTGGTCAGGAAATCTTTCGAAGGAATTTTGCTCAGAGCAATGCTGAAAAAGGGTTTAATGCAAAACTTTCTCCATTATTCATAAAAGCTAGAATAAGAGAAAAGCTTGGCAGTAGTTATTACATTCTTGAAGACTTGCAAGGGAAACTAGTAGGGACTTTTCATGGTAAAGATATCAGACCCTAATAATAAAAAAATAAATAAAAAAATAAAAAATTTATAAAAAAAAAAAAAAAAAAAACAAAAAAAAAAATAATAAATAAATAAAAATAATAAGTAAAAATAACCCTCAAGCTTCCACCTAATTCTGCTTCGAAATTCGGCAGAATTATTCGGTTTGTAATGATATTCCATAATGATATTCCATAATTTGAAAAAAAAAAAATAATAAACAAAAAATGATTGAAAATATGCATTCCGCTAATATTTCAGTGAAATAAAAGCAACGGAACGATAGGGAAACTGACTATGAATTTCTGCGTGACCATAGTCACTAACTATCTATCATTTGGCTAGTTTTATCATTAGTCATGAGACTCGTAAGTTCGTACATTTTTGTGTAATAATATTAATACACAGATGAGCATATGCAATTACTACCTCGTATCAGGTTTCGAACAAACCTATTATGGCTGAACAGATCTGTTAACATACTTATGTACATACATATTGTATCGTTGCAATTGCATTCTCTTTAGTGAGGAATATATAAAAACATAATGCAGTGTATATGTACAAATGTACATACATAAATAAATTAACGTTTTATAGAGACTTAAGTAGTTACTGTCTGCTGAGTATCAACCTAGCATCGATCAAATAAGCGCATTAATATATACCTCCACTGTTACACATATTTTGTTTTTAGTATATTTTTGAATTTTGCTAGATATGAAAAGACATTAATGTCAGCTGAATATTAATGTTATGGTGGCAATGGACAATTAAGTACTCTTTGATACAACTCTAAAGAAAAACAAAAAAATTGTAAAAGATTGGTTAAATCTTTGACATTTGTGTAAAAGGAAAAAAAAAAACATCTCGATCCTTCCTTTATTTGCAACGTGGCCATATATAAGGCCTACTTCAGAATTTAACCTCCTTTCTTCCTAAAACTTGCACGTGAACAAGGTACTCATATACATATATTCGTTATATTCATACATATATCAGCGCTCTAATCGTTGTACCTGGAAGTAAGTATAACCCAACAACTACCATCTTGGTATTTCCTACCATACTGAGGAATATGTTTTTTTACTAGCGAGATTTTATTTGTGAAGGACAAATACAACAGGTGTTAATTGTTACCCGGCAGATTCATTTGATGTTCCTAAAGGGGGAACAAGAGAAAACCAAACACGAATTCGTCCAGTGAAAGCACGTGTCGTAACGTTCGTCACTCCTTAAATCGTGGTGCCCACTCTAAGCAGTAAGAGTAGTAATTCCCGAGCTTAAACAAATAATATTCTCCCACAACTGTCCCTTAATATATATATAAGCAAGCCTAATTTGCGTCATATAGAAGGAAAAGGGCATCTTCAAATCTCCCGGAGAATTCTGGCAATATCAGGATACTAAACTCTAATAGAAACAAACGGGGATTATTCTGGCACTGCTAAAGTATTGTATAAGTGATCCTGCTGAAGTTCCATACAAAATTGCTAAATCAGTTTGCATTTATATGTATGTATGTACATACGTACATACATGTGTACATGGCAAATACTATCATGCAAATATATGTATACAAGAAAAAGAAGTAACACATATTACACGAAATCTAAGTAATGTCTCATCATCAAATCATAAATTATAAGATAAACTAAAATCAAAAAAAAAAAAAAAAAAAATATATTTGACTTGGACTAGACATACAAGAGCATAAAAAAAAAATAATAATAAAGCATTTCATCCCTTTAGCAACCTGCGTCGCTGCGCTGGAAGGCCTTCTACTGTTCGATAGCATGTTGGTAAGTTTGATCTTTTGTATCTCAAACATAATTTTATGCTCTTGAAAGAAAAAAAAACAAAAAAAAAAAAAAAACAAAATATAATAAAGTATAATACAGCTTTCCTAAGCAAACCCAAAATATCAACAACAACCAAAAGAAAGTTTCGCAGTCATGTAAACTCAATTGAATCAAATGTTGCTCTGCTATGGTCATATTTGAAACATGTGTCCAATTATATACTTACGATTTCATATTTTGGTTTATTGTTGATTATTGCGATTTGCTTAGTAAAACAAACAAAAAAAAAATAAAATAATATATATACAAAATAATAAAACAAAGATAGACATTTTATATATACATATGTATGCACATATGTATTGAATTTACGTATGAACATGTGTATATGTCCCTGTACATTGAATTACAAAAAGAAGGGAAGAACAAAATAACCAAACATACATACATATACCTGTACCTATGTACATATATATATATATATATACTTATGGCAGATTAAAGAAAAGTAAGAAACAGCTTTAATAATTTTTTAAACATAACTAGCACAGTGGTTGTGGCGTATAAAAATGTTTTTATAGCTGAATACATACATATATCTTTCATAATTGTCGAAATTTAAATAAAACAAAAATTAAAGTGTTATTAGCCTAGCTTTAGCTAAATTCAAACTAAGAATGAATAAATGGATTAATACTATGAGTTACTGATATTAACATTTAAGGTGCTTTGAGTGATGGGGATGAACCAATAAGCAGCAGTATTATGTGCTGGGGGGTTTCGATTTTTTAAATGTAGACAATAAGTCCACGAAGCCATGGCCGGAGAGGGTATAGAAGCACGCATCTCTGGACTATCTGTTAGATGCCATCGTAGCAAATCCATTTGCATTTTGTTTATATAAAAATTTTATACTTTCCTCATTCAAATGTATGACTGGAACGGGGATTTTTAGTATTGTTTATCTAGTCATGCAGGCCTTTATAATAGTATACATACTTATCACACAAACATAGATAGGGAGTCTATAATAATATATTTGTAGAAAACTGAGTTGTATTTGAGCAGGACATGAACCCCGTACCGACTGCTTGCTAGCGAAACAAAGGCTCCCGTAGTCCAAACTCAGTACAACTATGATGTGCTTTTTTAACACAGTAGCACACCTAAATAATTACAACCTTCAAGTAGAACAAGTCACATTACAGTATTTATAGGCAAAATGAAAAATAATATTTTAATGAAACATTCAAGAGATTTATTATTCGACATATTGTCATAATTATATTATAAATGAAATTTAGCAATTTTGTATGGAACTTCAGCAGGATCACTTATACAATACTTTAGCAGTGCCAGAATAATCCCCGTTTGTTTCTATTAGAGTTTAGTATCCTGATATTGCCAGAATTCTCCGGGAGATTTGAAGATGCCCTTTTCCTTCTATATGACGCAAATTAGGCTTGCTTATATATATATTAAGGGACAGTTGTGGGAGAATATTATTTGTTTAAGCTCGGGAATTACTACTCTTACTGCTTAGAGTGGGCACCACGATTTAAGGAGTGACGAACGTTACGACACGTGCTTTCACTGGACGAATTCGTGTTTGGTTTTCTCTTGTTCCCCCTTTAGGAACATCAAATGAATCTGCCGGGTAACAATTAACACCTGTTGTATTTGTCCTTCACAAATAAAATCTCGCTAGTAAAAAAACATATTCCTCAGTATGGTAGGAAATACCAAGATGGTAGTTGTTGGGTTATACTTACTTCCAGGTACAACGATTAGAGCGCTGATATATGTATGAATATAACGAATATATGTATATGAGTACCTTGTTCACGTGCAAGTTTTAGGAAGAAAGGAGGTTAAATTCTGAAGTAGGCCTTATATATGGCCACGTTGCAAATAAAGGAAGGATCGAGATGTTTTTTTTTCCTTTTACACAAATGTCAAAGATTTAACCAATCTTTTACAATTTTTTTGTTTTTCTTTAGAGTTGTATCAAAGAGTACTTAATTGTCCATTGCCACCATAACATTAATATTCAGCTGACATTAATGTCTTTTCATATCTAGCAAAATTCAAAAATATACTAAAAACAAAATATGTGTAACAGTGGAGGTATATATTAATGCGCTTATTTGATCGATGCTAGGTTGATACTCAGCAGACAGTAACTACTTAAGTCTCTATAAAACGTTAATTTATTTATGTATGTACATTTGTACATATACACTGCATTATGTTTTTATATATTCCTCACTAAAGAGAATGCAATTGCAACGATACAATATGTATGTACATAAGTATGTTAACAGATCTGTTCAGCCATAATAGGTTTGTTCGAAACCTGATACGAGGTAGTAATTGCATATGCTCATCTGTGTATTAATATTATTACACAAAAATGTACGAACTTACGAGTCTCATGACTAATGATAAAACTAGCCAAATGATAGATAGTTAGTGACTATGGTCACGCAGAAATTCATAGTCAGTTTCCCTATCGTTCCGTTGCTTTTATTTCACTGAAATATTAGCGGAATGCATATTTTCAATCATTTTTTGTTTATTATTTTTTTTTTTTCAAATTATGGAATATCATTATGGAATATCATTACAAACCGAATAATTCTGCCGAATTTCGAAGCAGAATTAGGTGGAAGCTTGAGGGTTATTTTTACTTATTATTTTTATTTATTTATTATTTTTTTTTTTGTTTTTTTTTTTTTTTTTTTATAAATTTTTTATTTTTTTATTTATTTTTTTATTATTAGGGTCTGATATCTTTACCATGAAAAGTCCCTACTAGTTTCCCTTGCAAGTCTTCAAGAATGTAATAACTACTGCCAAGCTTTTCTCTTATTCTAGCTTTTATGAATAATGGAGAAAGTTTTGCATTAAACCCTTTTTCAGCATTGCTCTGAGCAAAATTCCTTCGAAAGATTTCCTGACCAACTTTAAAGTCTTGAAGCTTTGTTCGGAGATTATATTGGTGCTGGTTTCGATTGTAGACTTCTCTGATACATTTGTTTATATGATCACGATTAATTTGTAGTTGATCGTCTCGCAATAACTTTGCACAGGGCTCTTTAAGTAGCTGAAGATTTCTTAAGAATTCATAGGAGGAGGCATGCGTTATCATATCAAAGCCAAACAATGCATGATACGGTGAACACCTTAGGGCCTGATGATAGGAATTACGCAGAGCGCAACTAATGGCCGTAATATTTTCATCCCACAAACGATGATTTTTCTTAAGAAATGCTCGGATCCCAGCAATTAGAGAACGATTCACGCGCTCCGCGGCATTGGATTGGGGGGAGTAAAGGGCTGTGTAAGTATGCTTAATACCATACTTCGTAAAAAAAGCATTAATGTCATTAGCTCGAAACTGACTGCCATTATCACTAACTATTGTTTCTGGCACACCGTACGTATGAAATATATTTTTTTCTAAGAATTCCTGGATGCATGAAGATGTAAATTTTTTTAAAGGACAAAGCCAATGAAATTTGCTGAAGTGATCAAGAATTATAAGTAGGCCAACAAATCCTGACTTACTGCGTGGATATGGCCCTAGGATATCTATGTAAAGCCGTTGAAATGCCCGTTCGGAAACCACTTGACTTCCCATTTGGGGTTTCATGATAAAATTTGGGGCTTTAGTTGTTTTACAAATTTCACAGTCGCGAACATAATCCTTAACATCTCGAACCATTCCCGGCCAAAAAAAATTTCTTCTCAGGAGATCCAAGGTTTTTATCATACCTCCGTGAGCAGCGACAGGGGTGTCATGGACTCGCGATATAGCTTCCTTCCGAAGACCCGTAGGAATCCATAATTTCCAACATTCTTGCTCTTGAACGTCTTCTCCGCTATAATGTTGTGTGCGATGATATAAATATTTGTCCACAACCTTTAGATCAGGATATTTTGCGGTGTGGTGGTTCACTCTTTGTTTTACCACCTCATACTCTTTGTCATAAAAATGCGGAGAATTTAGATCAATTACTGGTTCACAGTATTCTAGACTCGACAGCTCCGTACAAATTCTAGACAGCGCATCCGGCACTACATTATCCTTCCCTTTCCTATGAGAGATTGTAAATTTATACGCCTGCAGTTTAAAAATCCAGCGCGCCAATCTTCCACTAAGGTCTGGTTGCTTCATCAGCCACAATAGACTAGAATGATCCGTGACCACCTCGAACTCCTGCATCTCTAGGTAGGATCTAAATCGCTTAATCGCTTCTACCGCTGCTAAGCATTCTCGCTCTGTTACGCTGTAATTACGTTGCGCGGAATTTAATTTTTTACTCATGTATGCAATTGGTTTTTCATTGCCTTCATCATCCAATTGCACCAGAACTGCGCCAATGCCGTAATCACTAGCGTCACATTGCAGGTAAAATTTTTTTTCATAGTCTGGATTTGAAAGGATTGGAGCACTGGTCAGGAGCATCTTTATTCTATCAAAAGCTTTTTGAGCACTGTTAGTCCACACAAATTTTTTTTTTTTTAGATAAGACTTCTGTAATAGGGAATACTTCCGTAGAAAAATTTGCAACAAAGCGCCGATACCACCCCGCCAATCCAAGAAAACCGCGCACTTGTTTTAAATTTTTAGGTACTGGCCAGTTGGTGATTGCCGAAATTTTTTCTGAGTCTGTAGTAATACCTCCGTTCCCTATCACGTACCCCAAATATTTCACCCTAGTCACACAAAACCTAGACTTTGATATGTTCAACGTCAAGTTAGCCCTCCGGAATTGAGACGCAATACGAACTAAGGTCTCTAGGTGGGTAGAAAAATCGTCAGAAACTATAATCAGGTCGTCAAGATATCCAAAAACGCAGTGCCTTAGATCTGGTGGAATTATTTCATCCATTAGCCTGCACATTGTTTGGGGAGCGTTACACAGTCCGAAAGGCATCACTACAAATTGGTACAATGGTCTACCTGGGACTGTGAACGCTGTCAAACTTTTAGATTTGTCATCTAGGCAAATTTGCCAAAAGGCATCTTTAAGATCTAATTTGGATATAATATTTGCCTTTGGCAATCTGGCAAAAATGCCCTCTATGTTGGGTAATGGATAGGCATCTCTTTTGGTAACTAAATTCAGTTTCCTAGCATCTAAGCACAATCTTACTTTATTTGGCTTAACAACCAAATGCATGGGTGAGCTCCACGAAGAAGTGGAAGGCTCGATAACTCCTAAGGCCAACATTCTGTCAATTTCCTCGAATATTAACTTTTCCACCGCAGGAGAGATCGGATAAAAACGCTGCTTAATTGGTGGGGATTCACCTACATCGATTGTGTGCTTGATAAGACTAGTTCTACCCAACCCTTGCTTTTCGAAGTTCGGAAAAAGTTGTATTACAGTGTTAAGTTGTTGACGTTGCTCTAGTGAAAGTGGGTAAAAATTTTCATCTACGTTTTTAGATGTCCCCGTGACATCAGACAAATCCTGAATCATTTCTTTAAGATTTTGACTATCAGAGGAACTGTTTAACATTTCTTCACCGTGAACAATACTAACAAATCCCATATGCTCTGGGAGCAAATCAAATATATTCCAGAAGTCTATACCTAAAATCAATCGTTGGGAAATGCCTGGTATTATAAAAAACTTTATATTTAAGAAATTTATTATTCGACATATTGTCATAAGTTTATTTTAATTTGAAATTTATTTGCTGGAGGTCAAGCATTGTCTATATATTTCATTGGTGCTTAGCCAAATCATCAGTAGACTTTAACCACATTTTGAACAGTCACAAACCTCTTATCTTATGCACAGACTTTCAAAAACTATTTGAGAATTCACAAATAATAATCACAAATAATAATATTTCTGAAAATCACAAGCGAAACACAAGCAATAGGCATAGAAACTATAACAAAATCCCAGCAAATAATTTATATTCGATATGAATCTATTTTATTTTTCTACACCTTTATACAATTAGAAATCCATTGGATAACAATAAAAGTATTTATAAGGCAAAATGAAAAATAAAATCTAAATTTAACATTTAAGAAATTTATTATTCGACATATTGTCATAAGTTTCAAATTAAAATAAACTTATGACAATATGTCGAATAATAAATTTCTTAAATGTTAAATTTAGATTTTATTTTTCATTTTGCCTTATAAATACTTTTATTGTTATCCAATGGATTTCTAATTGTATAAAGGTGTAGAAAAATAAAATAGATTCATATCGAATATAAATTATTTGCTGGGATTTTGTTATAGTTTCTATGCCTATTGCTTGTGTTTCGCTTGTGATTTTCAGAAATATTATTATTTGTGATTATTATTTGTGAATTCTCAAATAGTTTTTGAAAGTCTGTGCATAAGATAAGAGGTTTGTGACTGTTCAAAATGTGGTTAAAGTCTACTGATGATTTGGCTAAGCACCAATGAAATATATAGACAATGCTTGACCTCCAGCAAATAAATTTCAAAAAAAAAAAACTTTATAGGTTTAGTTTTGCCTTGAAAGGAAAGATCAACGTCTATATACCCGAGAACAGGTTGTAATTTCCCATCGGCGGTTTTAACGAAATTCTTACATTTAACAAAGCTAGGGAAGCTGGAAAAATTTTGTAGTGCTAAGTCTGCTCCTATACAGCTGCTATTAGCTCCTGTATCTAACAGACCAAATTCATCAAAATTTAAAAATTTAACTTTGGCATAGTATCGCCTATCCGTGTGATTTGCAATAATACTAGATACCAAGAATTTACTCACGATCTTACGTAATTTATAAAATTTTCTCATTCTTAATGTGGAACGTTTCGGTGATTTATTCTTGTGAGAAGATATCGTTGAAATGTTGAAAATTTCCTCACGCTTTTGAAGATAAGACTCCCATCGCTTGTGATATGGGAGTTTGGGAAAAATTATTCGTCGAATATTAGAAGCAGAAATTTCGTCCTCCAAATGCAATTCTCTTGAACGCCTTAGCAGTTTGGTAGGTACACTAAATTTTTTTTCAGATTTATTGTAGTAGGTCAGGTCAGGGTTAGTTGATTTACCTTCATTTATGGTATCTGGGTTTGCCGAATAATGTTCTAATTTTAAAAATTGTTCCTTATTCGGCTGGGTGTTTGATAGTTTTTTGATTGATTTTGTTTACGAGATGCACAAGTATCGCATTTGGGTTTGTAGACATTCTTAGTACCACATCCGTAACAAAATATATTTCTATCCCGTAAGCAATCCTCCCAGTGATGCCCAAGCTCATCGCAGTTCCAACACTTAGAGCTTTTTTCTGTGTGTTGAATAGTTGCAACTGAAAAATTTGTATTTCCCTCCTCTGTTCCATTACCACTATCCACATTTTCTATTTCATTAATATACCTCCTCGTCATAGTAGAGCTGATGTTCCGACCACCATAACTTTTTCGGACACACTCATCACTTAAGAAATTTTTTTTATTTTTAACAACAATAAAACAAATATATGTATACGAGTATATGTACATTTTGTGAACATTGTACATTTATTACACATTTGTATTTCATAAATTGTACAAAACAAACTATAGTCTTAGGCCGAGTTTATATCTGGCATTTCATGTGTTGTCATTTTGTGGTGTCATTTTCATATGTGTGCAGTGCCGTTCCCATCAAATTTTTCGATGACACACAATTTTGTTGTGTGACTGTGACAGGAAAAGTCCCATCCCTAAACAATGGCAATATGGCATCATTGTCTACATCAAGAACTAGTTTTGACATAATGATATTTAGTGTCGTTTGCTTTATCATTGTGAGACTTTGTTTTTCGTATTGTTTGTTAATTAATATTTATACATATGGGTAATCGCAAAATTATTCAATTCAATTGGCAAAGAAAGTGATGGAAAAGACCAGAGCTTAATATGCGCGCTACCAAAGGATTATATTGTGATTTTGTGTCTGCAGTGCTGCAGACACAACTGTCTACAACAGATACATAAACAGTTTGTGTGGTAATGCCTCACAACGAAAAATATCGGAAATGACAAACGTTGCCACTAGTTCCCACTGCCATTTTTGCCATATTTGTCACAAAATGCCACAGTGTGTACTCGGCCTTAGCTGCGTACCAGGTAGAAAAGTAATTAATGCATTAGTTAACAGAAACAAACTAAAAACAAATATATATGTACATTATATATATGTACATACATCCCTACATCCTAATGAAAATTGTACTTAAAAATTATGGTGCAAAAATACTAATTATACAGATTCTTAGAATAAATTTTGTTAAAATGTTTAGTTTCTCTTAGAACAGTGTGGAACTTGCGATTTGTTTGAATGTTCCATAATAACAAAACTAAACCAAAAACAATTTTGCTGACGTCTTGTTTTGTAGACAATAAGAAAACATAATAATTTTACTGGCATGTTGTTTAGGATACACTATTACAAAAATACTGCTGTGATTGTCTCTCAGACAACTGTCTTAATATTGATGTGGTTGACTTGCAGACACATTTGCGCTTACAATGGCACGTTTGCTTTCTTCAATCGATCTTAACACAATAACATGCGCATGAGTATACGATAAGAAGGTACAGAAAAATCGAGAGTAGATGTTTGGAAAATAACGGTACAAAATACTATTTTGTGTTTGCTAGACTACCACATTAGCCGCAGAGGGTTAAAGTTAAGTAGCCTGTACTAGATTATTATTCAGTTAATTCATTCACTATTTAGGTTATTTCTAATTACGCGCATAATATTAATCTATTAGAATAAGTAGTAAGACTAATTATTTTTTTTAATATATGTAGCTTATTATTAAAATTTCTTTACAAAATTACAAACTGACAACAATAAACTTAATATGAATTAATGAGTGTAGAAGATCTTATACGTGAAATACAAAATTTTTGCATTTCTACGGAAATAGTTACAGAAAAGACAATTGGCCTAAACACTGTACAGACTATGCTAAACACGGCTATCAGGCAAGCAACTGGCCAAGTGCAACAAAATATTGAAGGCAAACTCGATGACTTGACTCAGAGATTATCTATTTTAGAAACTTTAGTGGCCATTATTCGAAATAAGGTCGTAGGCATGGCTGATACGGTACTTAGTTCCTGCAACAACGTACATAATTTTAAGGCAATTATATCATGACTGGACTTTTCTTACGGAGATAAACGCTCAATATATACCCTGGAACAAGAACTTTCAACATTAAAGCAGGCTTCAAAAAGCAATGTAGATTTTTATGATGAAGTCGAAAAAAAATTAATTCTTATCATCAATAAAGTTATTATGATGAATGAAGAAAACTCATCCTTAATCGAATCTTTGAATAGGAAATACAGAGACGGTGCACTGCGTGTTTTTATTTCAGGTTTACGGCGTCCAATGTCAGACTTTTTATTTTCATGCAAACCTACTACCCTCTGCTCTTGCCATTTCCCAAGAATTAAAAACTAATCAGACAAGATACATTTTTGCGTCTACGTTTGAAAATCAATCAATGCAAAATGTATTTAAAAATTCGCCCCATTACCAACCAATCCACCCAACAACACCCCCAACCATGTCATTACCAATACAGGCGAAGCCAACTAGATTTTCCTCCTAGACATCAACGAAATATAAATAGTAGATTCGAGTTCCGGCAGTATTCTTTTAATTCAAACAGAAACGCAAATAGGGCTAGTAATTTTTCTCAAAATATGTTCCGTCCTCCAGTAAATGGAAATGTATAATTATCACCACTATCCAGAATAAACATATGCATGAAACTAAATAATGATGTTCATGAAACTTTCGCTATAATTTTTTTATTCGTTTCATTTCTATTTCATACAGATGAATAACTATGAAACAAGAAAAATGAACACTCAATATTTAAGAACGCAGTAAAATGATGTTGGTTTGTTTACTTATACAAGAGCATACTAACATTTACAAATGTGAAACAGTACATGTGTTGAGTAAATCTCGATTAATGGCCTGTCCCACGATGTCACTAGAAATCGTTCGATTGAATACTTATATTGAAAACAACAACAAATTTTGTAATGTTATTGTTGTTTGCAATACAAGTTGTCGATCGAACGTTTGCTGGTGACATCGTGAGACAGGCCGTAAGTTCATGCAAAAACAATATGCTTTTGAAGATCAGTGTTGCCAGTTGTAGGAAATGAGAAAATACTAGAATAATCTCTGAAAAGGAAGTTAAAAAATTTTAACGAGCTCTAAATTAAATTCATTTCTTATTACTGGAAGAGATCTGCAACTTCGGTAAAATATTTCATTTAGATAAAAGTATTTAATTTTATAATATCTTTCGCTTTCACGAAATGGATTACATATAAACAGAAGTTAAATGTACACATAATTTTCTTTCTTTTAAATGCAATATTATTGTTGTTTAAAATTTCGTACTTTTACATTAGAGTGATAATCAATTTTTTTGAGTTTTATTACAAGTATTAATTTCAAAAATAATTTTTATTTATATTTTTGCTTGGAAGTATATAAATAGTTATTTTCGCTTGGAAACGAGTACTTTTGTTGTGTTTTATTTAACTTTTGTCACATGAAATTAAAAAAAAACAAGCACGTGACCAAAACCGTTAGACACCTACACAACTAATAATCAAATTTGCTTAAGAACATATTCATTTCTCATAAACCAATTCCTTTTTTTAATTTTTCATCTAAAATTGCGTGTTTCTTTCCAAAGCCTTTCATTTCAGGGTTGTGTACAGTTCATTACAAGAATAAATAATATATTAAAATAATTTAAAGATTTATATTATTTAAAAATGCAAATTAAAAATTAAAATGTGTATTACTAATATGTATGGTATATATGTATGTACTTAGTTATGTATGTATGTGTAAAAGTTAAAACTTTAATTTAAAACTGAAACCTCCCAGCAAAAAATTACACATTACCATCAGAACTACTTGCCACATAATGACTTACTTTTTTGATTGCCAAATTTCATTATTCGCTTACAAAACACATTACATAAATTTAAAAAAATATATTATATAGAAAAAAAATTATGAGAAGAATGATTTTTTTTTAGATTTCATAGATTACGTGAATATGTTGCCAAATAAAAAATGTAAGAAGTTCTTAAGAATCGATTATTTTAGTCTCACGCCTTGTTAAAATCATTAAGTTGGTAATCCAGTAGGGGACCAAACCCGATTACCTTTTTTGAAATTTTTTGCTGGGCTATCACACATGTGCGACGCATACAAAAAATTCCATGATTTCACTATATTGGCAACATTGCTATTACGTATTAATAATAAAAGTGAGATGAGAGAACGCAGCATGAAACAAAAGTCGTTTCAATGAATAATCTCTTTGTGTTAACAGTATGAAGCGAAATGTTTTCACTCACAGTACGATAAAAGCAACAGTTTGTTCAGTATTAACATATGTGATGTTGCATAGGAAAAGGGCCCTTATCTTCCCAAACCAAATTTTACAGGAGAACTAAAAAAGACGTTTAGGTAAATTTTATCGGTTTTCAGGTTTTGATTGGTAACACTGCCCAGACTCGTTCCGAGCATTTTACAATCGATTTGAAGTCGATTATTGTATCGGAACTACCAAAAAAGGAAATTTTCCCCAACCTCTACCAACTTCAAGAAATGGACATTATTGGAATTTATTTTTCTATTCACCTTTCGTTATAACGTATTCTACGTTTAAATTTAGTGGTCGCACCTATGACGCAGCCTAGTCCGAGGTCAACCAGGCTGTTCAAACGGGCACTGAAAATGGACCAGTATTGGTTCCAGTTTATGATTGGAATTCTTATTTTCAAAATAAACATTGGAAAACCGTTATACAAATTACAAGTTATTTTCACTTTCGTTTTACCAAGGAGGAACCAGGTTTTGTCTACGCAAAAAAGAAGCTTGAGGATTCTTCATGGGTAAAACACCGGATCACCACTGATACCTCCTGTCCAGTGGATTTTCCTAATGAGATACAACCTGACGGACTAACAAGATAAATAAAAGATTATTTATTTAAGAAGATAAGGCCATATTGTCCAGGCAAAAACAAGGATGTGCTGTGTCCTAACCCGGAGGAGAATTTTAATGAAGATGACGAGAATGACGAAGAAGAAAATGTTATTATACAGCCTCCTGCATCGAAGCGTTCACGGCGCAGACTTATGTAAAGTAAAATTTTTAAAATACTTTTATTACTCAAGAGATTTATTATTCAACATATTGTCATAATTATATTATAAGTGAAATTTATTTGCTGGTGGTTAAGCGATGTCTATATGCATTTCATTGTTGCTTTAACAAATCGTCAGTAGACTTCAACCACACATTTTGAACAGTCACAAACCTCTTATCTTATGCACAGACTTTCATAAACTATTTGAGAATTCACAAATATTAATATTTTTGAAAATCACAAAAGAAAAATAAGCATAGTAGGCTTAGTAACTTATACAGAACCCAGCAAATAATTTTTATTCGATATGAATCTATTTTATTTTTTACACCTTTATACAATTAGAAATCCATTGGATAACAATAAAAGTATTTATAGGCAAAATGAAAAATAATATTTTAATGAAAAATTCAAGAGATTTATTATTCGACATATTGTCATAATTATATTATAAGTGAAATTTATTTGCTGGTGGTTAAGCGATGTCTATATGCATTTCATTGTTGCTTTAACAAATCGTCAGTAGACTTTAACCACACATTTTGAACAGTCACAAACCTCTTATCTTATGCACATACTTTCATAAGCTATTTGAGAATTCACAAATATTAATATTTTTGAAAATCACAAAAGAAAAATAAGCATAGTAGGCTTAGTAACTTATACAGAACCCAGCAAATAATTTTTATTCGATATGAATCTATTTTATTTTTTACACCTTTATACAATTAGAAATCCATTGGATAACAATAAAAGTATTGTAATGATATTCCATAATGATATTCCATAATTTGAAAAAAAAAAATAATAAACAAAAAATGATTGAAAATATGCATTCCGCTAATATTTCAGTGAAATAAAAGCAACGGAACGATAGGGAAACTGACTATGAATTTCTGCGTGACCATAGTCACTAACTATCTATCATTTGGCTAGTTTTATCATTAGTCATGAGACTCGTAAGTTCGTACATTTTTGTGTAATAATATTAATACACAGATGAGCATATGCAATTACTACCTCGTATCAGGTTTCGAACAAACCTATTATGGCTGAACAGATCTGTTAACATACTTATGTACATACATATTGTATCGTTGCAATTGCATTCTCTTTAGTGAGGAATATATAAAAACATAATGCAGTGTAATATGTACAAATGTACATACATAAATAAATTAACGTTTTATAGAGACTTAAGTAGTTACTGTCTGCTGAGTATCAACCTAGCATCGATCAAATAAGCGCATTAATATATACCTCCACTGTTACACATATTTTGTTTTTAGTATATTTTTGAATTTTGCTAGATATGAAAAGACATTAATGTCAGCTGAATATTAATGTTATGGTGGCAATGGACAATTAAGTACTCTTTGATACAACTCTAAAGAAAAACAAAAAAATTGTAAAAGATTGGTTAAATCTTTGACATTTGTGTAAAAGGAAAAAAAAACATCTCGATCCTTCCTTTATTTGCAACGTGGCCATATATAAGGCCTACTTCAGAATTTAACCTCCTTTCTTCCTAAAACTTGCACGTGAACAAGGTACTCATATACATATATACGTTATATTCATACATATATCAGCGCTCTAATCGTTGTACCTGGAAGTAAGTATAACCCAACAACTACCATCTTGGTATTTCCTACCATACTGAGGAATATGTTTTTTTACTAGCGAGATTTTATTTGTGAAGGACAAATACAACAGGTGTTAATTGTTACCCGGCAGATTCATTTGATGTTCCTAAAGGGGGAACAAGAGAAAACCAAACACGAATTCGTCCAGTGAAAGCACGTGTCGTAACGTTCGTCACTCCTTAAATCGTGGTGCCCACTCTAAGCAGTAAGAGTAGTAATTCCCGAGCTTAAACAAATAATATTCTCCCACAACTGTCCCTTAATATATATATAAGCAAGCCTTATTTGCGTCATATAGAAGGAAAAGGGCATCTTCAAACCTCCCGGAGAATTCTGGCAATATCAGGATACTAAACTCTAATAGAAACAAACGGGGATTATTCTGGTACTGCTAAAGTATTGTATAAGTGATCCTGCTGAAGTTCCATACAAAATTGCTAAATCAGTTTGCATTTATATGTATGTATGTACATACGTACATACATGTGTACATGGCAAATACTATCATGCAAATATATGTATACAAGAAAAAGAAGTAACACATATTACACGAAATCTAAGTAATGTCTCATCATCAAATCATAAATTATAAGATAAACTAAAATCAAAAAAAAAAAAAAAAAAAATATATTCGACTTGGACTAGACATACAAGAGCATAAAAAAAAATAATAATAAAGCATTTCATCCCTTTAGCAACCTGCGTCGCTGCGCTGGAAGGCCTTCTACTGTTCGATAGCATGTTGGTAAGTTTGATCTTTTGTATCTCAAACATAATTTTATGCTCTTGAAAGAAAAAAAAAAAAAAAAAACAAAAAAAAAAAAACAAAATATAATAAAGTATAATACAGCTTTCCTAAGCAAACCCAAAATATCAACAACAACCAAAAGAAAGTTTCGCAGTCATGTAAACTCAATTGAATCAAATGTTGCTCTGCTATGGTCATATTTGAAACATGTGTCCAATTATATACTTACGATTTCATATTTTGGTTTATTGTTGATTATTGCGATTTGCTTAGTAAAACAAACAAAAAAAAATAAAATAATATATATACAAAATAATAAAAACAAAGATAGACATTTTATATATACATATGTATGCACATATGTATTGAATTTACGTATGAACATGTGTATATGTCCCTGTACATTGAATTACAAAAAGAAGGGAAGAACAAAATAACCAAACATACATACATACACCTGTACCTATGTACATATATATATATATACTTATGGCAGATTAAAGAAAAGTAAGAAACAGCTTTAATAATTTTTTAAACATAACTAGCACAGTGGTTGTGGCGTATAAAAATGTTTTTATAGCTGAATACATACATATATCTTTCATAATTGTCGAAATTTAAATAAAACAAAAATTAAAGTGTTATTAGCCTAGCTTTAGCTAAATTCAAACTAAGAATGAATAAATGGATTAATACTATGAGTTACTGATATTAACATTTAAGGTGTTTTGAGTGATGGGGATGAACCAATAAGCAGCAGTATTATGTGCTGGGGGGTTTCGATTTTTTAAATGTAGACAATAAGTCCACGAAGCCATGGTCGGAGAGGGTATAGAAGCACGCATCTCTGGAGTCTATAATAATATATTTGCAGAAAACTGAGTTGTATTTGAGCAGGACATGAACCCCGTACCGACTGCTTGCTAGCGAAACAAAGGCTCCCGTAGTCCAAACTCAGTACAACTATGATGTGCTTTTTTAACACAGTAGCACACCTAAATAATTACAACCTTCAAGTAGAACAAGTCACATTACAAATATTGGCGCCCAACGTGGGGCCGAAGAGCATTAAGTTCTTCGTGGCTCTAAAACTCAATATATTTTGTTTTATAGTAGATTTCATTAACAGGCTTATGTTATAAATTGATTCTTTAAAAGACTGGAGTTTATAGATGATTTATATTTGTTTCCTGGATTTTCAGCTATATGAGATTTGAAAGTTCGTATAGCTGACCGTTAGCAGTATATGGATTTTTTTTTTGTGAACTAGAGACTTATTTTAGAAAAATTTTATTACTAAAAGCTCAGTAAAAATATTTTTATTAGTAAACATGTTGCCTCAGGTATAGTTAGTTAAACCTGCATACTTATATTCAAACGGATATCATTGATATGTCGACGATATTTCAATGACTCTTGAATTAAATAGGTGAAACGTACGTAGACTAGTTAGTGCGACAGCAGATAAAGCAGATGTAGTAAGGGCGGTGCAGCATGTTGCTTTCAATAATATTCGTTACTCCATAGCCCAATTAGTTTTTTAGTATAAATGGATTTGTTAGATTTTTTATTTACCTGTTTAGCGGTTCACCCTTAAAACTAAAACACCTTAGCATAAATTTAAATTCTTTATATTAAACTAACAGAATCAGGAAGATATTTTTAGATATTTTCTTATGAACATTATAAATTTTATTCAGATACATTTACATCATTATTAGTTTTTTGTTATATTCCTTGAATTATTGCTAACTAAGCGAATAAACTCTATATTTACATAGCCAGTTACATATTTTGCTTTATAATGCTCACATACTGAGTATCCGTTAAAAATAAACCTGAAGATTTTTTTCAAGTTATTTAAGCCTTAACGGTTTAGTACGCTTTTAATAGTTAAGAAAATAAATAATAAGCAGTAAGAAATATTAACTTTAATTCCGATATAATTTAAAATTAATGGGAAAGAAAAGAAAAAATTTCTTAAGTATGGCTAGTAATCACACGACTGAGGGCGGAGAACCCTTAGTTTGTCCTCTCTGCTATCAGACTATGTCTGAAAATCAAGACTGCCTTATACTTAAGGAATGCGCTCACGCATTTCATAAGCAATGCATAGAAGCACATTTTGCAACCAATTCGACATGTCCCGTATGTAACCGCACATGTCGACTCTCTGAGTCACATAGACTAACGAATATAAATAATCTCCCTCCTTCAGGAAGGGCAAACCCAAAGTCCACCAATCAAGGTGCTATACCTAAAACCTACGCAACGCGCAGCACAACTCGCAATATAGCTTTTGATTCACAGAAAGCAACGTGTGGTGATAATACCAACAATGCAGGTGATCCTGCTAGTAAGTTGACAACACCACCGGACAGACATAATGAAGATGAGTTAAATGCAAATAGTGAAAATACACCCTTTCGACAAAACAGTCCGGTAACCCCTCCTCCGCAAAGAAGCTATAATAATATTGACTATGAAGAAATCAATCGATTGATTGAAGTAAATTTAACCAGAGTTTTAACGAATTTAAACTTAGTTCCACGTTCTGACCCAGTTAGTAATGTAAATAATATTAGTGCAAATCGAAATCAACAAAATAATCAAAATATGCGCAATGGTAGACCCTTTGGTGCTAACGAGCCCATACCAGAATCTCCAAACGTATCTAATTTATTCTCGAGTTTGAATTCTGTTGGTACCAGGATGTCTCCTGATAAGATTACCGCAGTGATACAAAACTGGAATCTAAAGTTTGATGGATCGGCGGCTGGTCTAAGCGTGGATGAATTTTTATATCGAGTACGATCGATGACGCTAGAAAATTTTAATGGCGACTTTACTCAAGTTTGCAAAAATTTACACGTCATATTAACGGGAAAAGCCAGAGATTGGTATTGGAGATACCATAAACAAGCTCCAATTATTACTTGGTCTGAGTTTTGCGATGCTATTAGATGTCAATTTAAAGAATTTAAATCATCTTACGACATACGTGAAGAAATTCGCAACCGTAAACAAAGACCGGGTGAATCGTTTGACACCTTTTTTGAAGCGCTTTCATCCATCCTGGATCGCTTACCAATTCCCATGTCAGATGCTGAGCTGATAGAGATTTTAGCAAGGAACCTGCGGCCAGATATCCGACAAGATCTGCTTTATGTACCTATACATTCCATTCCACATTTAAGAAAGCTCGTACAGATGAGGGAAAATTTCTTAAGTGATGAGTGTGTCCGAAAAAGTTATGGTGGTCGGAACATCAGCTCTACTATGACGAGGAGGTATATTAATGAAATAGAAAATGTGGATAGTGGTAATGGAACAGAGGAGGGAAATACAAATTTTTCAGTTGCAACTATTCAACACACAGAAAAAAGCTCTAAGTGTTGGAACTGCGATGAGCTTGGGCATCACTGGGAGGATTGCTTACGGGATAGAAATATATTTTGTTACGGATGTGGTACTAAGAATGTCTACAAACCCAAATGCGATACTTGTGCATCTCGTAAACAAAATCAATCAAAAAACTATCAAACACCCAGCCGAATAAGGAACAATTTTTAAAATTAGAACATTATTCGGCAAACCCAGATACCATAAATGAAGGTAAATCAACTAACCCTGACCTGACCTACTACAATAAATCTGAAAAAAAATTTAGTGTACCTACCAAACTGCTAAGGCGTTCAAGAGAATTGCATTTGGAGGACGAAATTTCTGCTTCTAATATTCGACGAATAATTTTTCCCAAACTCCCATATCACAAGCGATGGGAGTCTTATCTTCAAAAGCGTGAGGAAATTTTCAACATTTCAACGATATCTTCTCACAAGAATAAATCACCGAAACGTTCCACATTAAGAATGAGAAAATTTTATAAATTACGTAAGATCGTGAGTAAATTCTTGGTATCTAGTATTATTGCAAATCACACGGATAGGCGATACTATGCCAAAGTTAAATTTTTAAATTTTGATGAATTTGGTCTGTTAGATACAGGAGCTAATAGCAGCTGTATAGGAGCAGACTTAGCACTACAAAATTTTTCCAGCTTCCCTAGCTTTGTTAAATGTAAGAATTTCGTTAAAACCGCCGATGGGAAATTACAACCTGTTCTCGGGTATATAGACGTTGATCTTTCCTTTCAAGGCAAAACTAAACCTATAAAGTTTTTTTTTTTGAAATTTATTTGCTGGAGGTCAAGCATTGTCTATATATTTCATTGGTGCTTAGCCAAATCATCAGTAGACTTTAACCACATTTTGAACAGTCACAAACCTCTTATCTTATGCACAGACTTTCAAAAACTATTTGAGAATTCACAAATAATAATCACAAATAATAATATTTCTGAAAATCACAAGCGAAACACAAGCAATAGGCATAGAAACTATAACAAAATCCCAGCAAATAATTTATATTCGATATGAATCTATTTTATTTTTCTACACCTTTATACAATTAGAAATCCATTGGATAACAATAAAAGTATTTATAAGGCAAAATGAAAAATAAAATCTAAATTTAACATTTAAGAAATTTATTATTCGACATATTGTCATAAGTTTATTTTAATTTGAAACTTATGACAATATGTCGAATAATAAATTTCTTAAATGTTAAATTTAGATTTTATTTTTCATTTTGCCTTATAAATACTTTTATTGTTATCCAATGGATTTCTAATTGTATAAAGGTGTAGAAAAATAAAATAGATTCATATCGAATATAAATTATTTGCTGGGATTTTGTTATAGTTTCTATGCCTATTGCTTGTGTTTCGCTTGTGATTTTCAGAAATATTATTATTTGTGATTATTATTTGTGAATTCTCAAATAGTTTTTGAAAGTCTGTGCATAAGATAAGAGGTTTGTGACTGTTCAAAATGTGGTTAAAGTCTACTGATGATTTGGCTAAGCACCAATGAAATATATAGACAATGCTTGACCTCCAGCAAATAAATTTCAAATTAAAATAAACTTATGACAATATGTCGAATAATAAATTTCTTAAATATAAAGTTTTTTATAATACCAGGCATTTCCCAACGATTGATTTTAGGTATAGACTTCTGGAATATATTTGATTTGCTCCCAGAGCATATGGGATTTGTTAGTATTGTTCACGGTGAAGAAATGTTAAACAGTTCCTCTGATAGTCAAAATCTTAAAGAAATGATTCAGGATTTGTCTGATGTCACGGGGACATCTAAAAACGTAGATGAAAATTTTTACCCACTTTCACTAGAGCAACGTCAACAACTTAACACTGTAATACAACTTTTTCCGAACTTCGAAAAGCAAGGGTTGGGGGGAACTAGTCTTATCAAGCACACAATCGATGTAGGTGAATCCCCACCAATTAAGCAGCGTTTTTATCCGGTCTCTCCTGCGGTGGAAAAGTTAATATTCGAGGAAATTGATAGAATGTTGGCCTTAGGAGTTATCGAGCCTTCCACTTCTTCGTGGAGCTCACCCATGCATTTGGTTGTTAAGCCAAATAAAGTAAGATTGTGCTTAGATGCTAGGAAACTGAATTTAGTTACCAAAAGAGATGCCTATCCATTACCCAACATAGAGGGCATTTTTGCCAGATTGCCAAAGGCAAATATTATATCCAAATTAGATCTTAAAGATGCCTTTTGGCAAATTTGCCTAGATGACAAATCTAAAAGTTTGACAGCGTTCACAGTCCCAGGTAGACCATTGTACCAATTTGTAGTGATGCCTTTCGGACTGTGTAACGCTCCCCAAACAATGTGCAGGCTAATGGATGAAATAATTCCACCAGATCTAAGGCACTGCGTTTTTGGATATCTTGACGACCTGATTATAGTTTCTGACGATTTTTCTACCCACCTAGAGACCTTAGTTCGTATTGCGTCTCAATTCCGGAGGGCTAACTTGACGTTGATCATATCAAAGTCTAGGTTTTGTGTGACTAGGGTGAAATATTTGGGGTACGTGATAGGGAACGGAGGTATTACTACAGACTCAGAAAAAATTTCGGCAATCACCAACTGGCCAGTACCTAAAAATTTAAAACAAGTGCGCGGTTTTCTTGGATTGGCGGGGTGGTATCGGCGCTTTGTTGCAAATTTTTCTACGGAAGTATTCCCTATTACAGAAGTCTTATCTAAAAAAAAAAAAATTTGTGTGGACTAACAGTGCTCAAAAAGCTTTTGATAGAATAAAGATGCTCCTGACCAGTGCTCCAATCCTTTCAAATCCAGACTATGAAAAAAAATTTTACCTGCAATGTGACGCTAGTGATTACGGCATTGGCGCAGTTCTGGTGCAATTGGATGATGAAGGCAATGAAAAACCAATTGCATACATGAGTAAAAAATTAAATTCCGCGCAACGTAATTACAGCGTAACAGAGCGAGAATGCTTAGCAGCGGTAGAAGCGATTAAGCGATTTAGATCCTACCTAGAGATGCAGGAGTTCGAGGTGGTCACGGATCATTCTAGTCTATTGTGGCTGATGAAGCAACCAGACCTTAGTGGAAGATTGGCGCGCTGGATTTTTAAACTGCAGGCGTATAAATTTACAATCTCTCATAGGAAAGTGAAGGATAATGTAGTGCCGGATGCGCTGTCTAGAATTTGTACGGAGCTGTCGAGTCTAGAATACTGTGAACCAGTAATTGATCTAAATTCTCCGCATTTTTATGACAAAGAGTATGAGGTGTTAAAACAAAGAGTGAACCACCACACCGCAAAATATCCTGATCTAAAGGTTGTGGACAAATATTTATATCATCGCACACAACATTATAGCGGAGAAGACGTTCAAGAGCAAGAATGTTGGAAATTATGGATTCCTACGGGTCTTCGGAAGGAAGCTATATCGCGAGTCCATGACACCCCTGTTGCTGCTCACGGAGGTATGATAAAAACCTTGGATCTCCTGAGAAGAAATTTTTTTTGGCCGGGAATGGTTCGAGATGTTAAGGATTATGTTCGCGACTGTGAAATTTGTAAAACAACTAAAGCCCCAAATTTTATCATGAAACCCCAAATGGGAAGTCAAGTGGTTTCCGAACGGGCATTTCAACGGCTTTACATAGATATCCTAGGGCCATATCCACGCAGTAAGTCAGGATTTGTTGGCCTACTTATAATTCTTGATCACTTCAGCAAATTTCATTGGCTTTGTCCTTTAAAAAAATTTACATCTTCATGCATCCAGGAATTCTTAGAAAAAAATATATTTCATACGTACGGTGTGCCAGAAACAATAGTTAGTGATAATGGCAGTCAGTTTCGAGCTAATGACATTAATGCTTTTTTTACGAAGTATGGTATTAAGCATACTTACACAGCCCTTTACTCCCCCCAATCCAATGCCGCGGAGCGCGTGAATCGTTCTCTAATTGCTGGGATCCGAGCATTTCTTAAGAAAAATCATCGTTTGTGGGATGAAAATATTACGGCCATTAGTTGCGCTCTGCGTAATTCCTATCATCAGGCCCTAAGGTGTTCACCGTATCATGCATTGTTTGGCTTTGATATGATAACGCATGCCTCCTCCTATGAATTCTTAAGAAATCTTCAGCTACTTAAAGAGCCCTGTGCAAAGTTATTGCGAGACGATCAACTACAAATTAATCGTGATCATATAAACAAATGTATCAGAGAAGTCTACAATCGAAACCAGCACCAATATAATCTCCGAACAAAGCTTCAAGACTTTAAAGTTGGTCAGGAAATCTTTCGAAGGAATTTTGCTCAGAGCAATGCTGAAAAAGGGTTTAATGCAAAACTTTCTCCATTATTCATAAAAGCTAGAATAAGAGAAAAGCTTGGCAGTAGTTATTACATTCTTGAAGACTTGCAAGGGAAACTAGTAGGGACTTTTCATGGTAAAGATATCAGACCCTAATAATAAAAAAATAAATAAAAAAATAAAAAATTTATAAAAAAAAAAAAAAAAAAAACAAAAAAAAAAATAATAAATAAATAAAAATAATAAGTAAAAATAACCCTCAAGCTTCCACCTAATTCTGCTTCGAAATTCGGCAGAATTATTCGGTTTGTAATGATATTCCATAATGATATTCCATAATTTGAAAAAAAAAAATAATAAACAAAAAATGATTGAAAATATGCATTCCGCTAATATTTCAGTGAAATAAAAGCAACGGAACGATAGGGAAACTGACTATGAATTTCTGCGTGACCATAGTCACTAACTATCTATCATTTGGCTAGTTTTATCATTAGTCATGAGACTCGTAAGTTCGTACATTTTTGTGTAATAATATTAATACACAGATGAGCATATGCAATTACTACCTCGTATCAGGTTTCGAACAAACCTATTATGGCTGAACAGATCTGTTAACATACTTATGTACATACATATTGTATCGTTGCAATTGCATTCTCTTTAGTGAGGAATATATAAAAACATAATGCAGTGTATATGTACAAATGTACATACATAAATAAATTAACGTTTTATAGAGACTTAAGTAGTTACTGTCTGCTGAGTATCAACCTAGCATCGATCAAATAAGCGCATTAATATATACCTCCACTGTTACACATATTTTGTTTTTAGTATATTTTTGAATTTTGCTAGATATGAAAAGACATTAATGTCAGCTGAATATTAATGTTATGGTGGCAATGGACAATTAAGTACTCTTTGATACAACTCTAAAGAAAAACAAAAAAATTGTAAAAGATTGGTTAAATCTTTGACATTTGTGTAAAAGGAAAAAAAAACATCTCGATCCTTCCTTTATTTGCAACGTGGCCATATATAAGGCCTACTTCAGAATTTAACCTCCTTTCTTCCTAAAACTTGCACGTGAACAAGGTACTCATATACATATATTCGTTATATTCATACATATATCAGCGCTCTAATCGTTGTACCTGAAAGTAAGTATAACCCAACAACTACCATCTTGGTATTTCCTACCATACTGAGGAATATGTTTTTTTACTAGCGAGATTTTATTTGTGAAGGACAAATACAACAGGTGTTAATTGTTACCCGGCAGATTCATTTGATGTTCCTAAAGGGGGAACAAGAGAAAACCAAACACGAATTCGTCCAGTGAAAGCACGTGTCGTAACGTTCGTCACTCCTTAAATCGTGGTGCCCACTCTAAGCAGTAAGAGTAGTAATTCCCGAGCTTAAACAAATAATATTCTCCCACAACTGTCCCTTAATATATATATAAGCAAGCCTAATTTGCGTCATATAGAAGGAAAAGGGCATCTTCAAATCTCCCGGAGAATTCTGGCAATATCAGGATACTAAACTCTAATAGAAACAAACGGGGATTATTCTGGCACTGCTAAAGTATTGTATAAGTGATCCTGCTGAAGTTCCATACAAAATTGCTAAATCAGTTTGCATTTATATGTATGTATGTACATACGTACATACATGTGTACATGGCAAATACTATCATGCAAATATATGTATACAAGAAAAAGAAGTAACACATATTACACGAAATCTAAGTAATGTCTCATCATCAAATCATAAATTATAAGATAAACTAAAATCAAAAAAAAAAAAAAAAAAAATATATTCGACTTGGACTAGACATACAAGAGCATAAAAAAAAAATAATAATAAAGCATTTCATCCCTTTAGCAACCTGCGTCTCTGCGCTGGAAGGCCTTCTACTGTTCGATAGCATGTTGGTAAGTTTGATCTTTTGTATCTCAAACATAATTTTATGCTCTTGAAAGAAAAAAAAACAAAAAAAAAAAAAAACAAAATATAATAAAGTATAATACAGCTTTCCTAAGCAAACCCAAAATATCAACAACAACCAAAAGAAAGTTTCGCAGTCATGTAAACTCAATTAAATCAAATGTTGCTCTGCTATGGTCATATTTGAAACATGTGTCCAATTATATACTTACGATTTCATATTTTGGTTTATTGTTGATTATTGCGATTTGCTTAGTAAAACAAACAAAAAAAAAATAAAATAATATATATACAAAATAATAAAACAAAGATAGACATTTTATATATACATATGTATGCACATATGTATTGAATTTACGTATGAACATGTGTATATGTCCCTGTACATTGAATTACAAAAAGAAGGGAAGAACAAAATAACCAAACATACATACATACACCTGTACCTATGTACATATATATATATATATACTTATGGCAGATTAAAGAAAAGTAAGAAACAGCTTTAATAATTTTTTAAACATAACTAGCACAGTGGTTGTGGCGTATAAAAATGTTTTTATAGCTGAATACATACATATATCTTTCATAATTGTCGAAATTTAAATAAAACAAAAATTAAAGTGTTATTAGCCTAGCTTTAGCTAAATTCAAACTAAGAATGAATAAATGGATTAATACTATGAGTTACTGATATTAACATTTAAGGTGCTTTGAGTGATGGGGATGAACCAATAAGCAGCAGTATTATGTGCTGGGGGGTTTCGATTTTTTAAATGTAGACAATAAGTCCACGAAGCCATGGTCGGAGAGGGTATAGAAGCACGCATCTCTGGACTATCTGTTAGATGCCATCGTAGCAAATCCATTTGCATTTTGTTTATATAAAAATTTTATACTTTCCTCATTCAAATGTATGACTGGAACGGGGATTTTTAGTATTGTTTATCTAGTCATGCAGGCCTTTATAATAGTATACATACTTATCACACAAACATAGATAGGGAGTCTATAATAATATATTTGTAGAAAACTGAGTTGTATTTGAGCAGGACATGAACCCCGTACCGACTGCTTGCTAGCGAAACAAAGGCTCCCGTAGTCCAAACTCAGTACAACTATGATGTGCTTTTTTAACACAGTAGCACACCTAAATAATTACAACCTTCAAGTAGAACAAGTCACATTACAGTATTTATAGGCAAAATGAAAAATAATATTTTAATGAAACATTCAAGAGATTTATTATTCGACATATTGTCATAATTATATTATAAGTGAAATTTATTTGCTGGTGGTTAAGCGATGTCTATATGCATTTCAGTGTTGCTTTAACAAATCGTCAGTAGACTTTAACCACACATTTTGAACAGTCACAAACCTCTTATCTTATGCACAGACTTTCATAAACTATTTGAGAATTCACAAATATTAATATTTTTGAAAATCACAAAAGAAAAATAAGCATAGTAGGCTTAGTAACTTATACAGAACCCAGCAAATAATTTTTATTCGATATGAATCTATTTTATTTTTTACACCTTTATACAATAAGAAATCCATTGGATAACAATAAAAGTATTTATAGGCAAAATGAAAAATAATATTTTAATGAAACATTCAAGAGATTTATTATTCAACATATTGTCATAATTATATTATAAGTGAAATTTATTTGCTGGTGGTTAAGCGATGTCTATATGCATTTCATTGTTGCTTTAACAAATCGTCAGTAGACTTCAACCACACATTTTGAACAGTCACAAACCTCTTATCTTATGCACAGACTTTCATAAACTATTTGAGAATTCACAAATATTAATATTAATAATAATAAATAATAATAAATCTCTTGAATGTTTCATTAAAATATTATTTTTCATTTTGCCTATAAATACTTTTATTGTTATCAAATGGATTTCTAATTGTATAAAGGTGTAAAAAATAAAATAGATTCATATCGAATAAAAATTATTTGCTGGGTTCTGTATAAGTTACTAAGCCTACTATGCTTATTTTTCTTTTGTGATTTTCAAAAATATTAATATTTGTGAATTCTCAAATAGTTTATGAAAGTCTGTGCATAAGATAAGAGGTTTGTGACTGTTCAAAATGTGTGGTTGAAGTCTACTGACGATTTGTTAAAGCAACAATGAAATGCATATAGACATCGCTTAACCACCAGCAAATAAATTTTACTTTTATTACTGTTGAAAAAAAATATTTTCGTTTTTAATTGTTATCCCAGTCTGGGCCGCTTGTCAATTTTTCTGTTATAGCAATAAAACGAAAACCGTTACAATAATTTTCTCTAGAGATTTGAAAACTACACAAAAAAACCTATAAGAAATGGTTACGCGCGTTTCTTAACTACCTTGTCATATTTCAGGAAAGCATTTTAAAAAATGTCAATCTTTGAACCTCATAATCTAGAAACTTCATATTATCATACTAGAGTTTCAAAGTGCTATAACTAATGTAATTTTTTAAACTTTTGGGTTATTGAGGTGTCTTTTTATTCACAATAATGTGTAATTTTAGGAAACGCAAAAAAACGGATTTTGATTTTGGGAAGATAAGGGTCCTTTTCCTATGCAACATCACATATTATCAAATTCTTTTATCTAATTTTTCGACCTTTTTCAATATATCCAATTAAACTAATTTTTGGAGCTTTAGGTTTATTATTATTATTATTTTATTAGTTCGATATTTCGTTAACCTTTGGTTAACTTCTTCAGGGTATTTTTTATTTTTGTTTTTTTTTAATTAAATTTTTCTTTTCTCCTTTCAATTACAAAAAAAAACTAAAATAAAAAATATATAAAAATGATAATAAAATAGACCTAAAGCTCAAAAAATTAGTTTAATTGAGTATTAACATATTTATTCGAAGTTGGGCTTTAGTAAACAAATATTTCAGTAGTTTCAGAATGCTGCCAAAGCACAACGAGTGAACCATTTGAACCAATGCTGCCCTAATATTGAATATGGTTGTGAAGACTCATTTGAACATGGATTCAACAATGATTTGACAGGAATGCTACAGGTCAAGGCTTCTCAATATGAAAATTATGATTGTAATATAGAAAATGATATTATATGATTACGGAAGGACGTTAAAATTATTGATTGACTCAAAGAATTACATTAAAAATTTTTCTTTTTCAAAATCAGTAAAACCGCTGCAAAAATTTTTTATTTTTAAATCTGTTCATGGTAATTCAAAGGTAACGAAGGTAACAGATTTGCAAACATTTGATGGTATAGTAGAATTTGATTTTTTAAATGAAGTAGAAGCACAATTCGATTGCCAAAAAAGTGTGTTATAAACTTTTAAATCTCGAAATCTGTGATATTCCTGTCAATATAAAAAACCGATTTTCAGAAATTTTAGAAAATAATAAACATGGTTTTGCTGATCCTGTTGAAGCTTTGCCATTTGCAACCAACGCCGTTGCACTAATAAGTACACATGATCAATTACCGGTTTATTCAAGAACATATCCGTATCTAATAGCGTTCAATGACTGAAAATAATAAAATTTCAGACTTGCTAAAAAAATAAATAATTAGACCCTCCCGATCACCATATACCAACCCTATATAAATTTTGGACAAAGCAGGGTTCGATGAATCAGGAAAACAAAAAAACGCTATCCCTTACCGTCCATAGCGAAAATTTTAGTAAATCTACACTAAAAATATTTCATAGGTAAGATAAACGAAAAATGTGGTTTATTTTACGGATATATTCGTTGTTTTTACGGTACGAAATGCTTCGTAAATAGACGAAAAAGTATTTGTTTATTTTATGAAATACTTTTTGTCTGGAAAAAAACAAAATTTTTATTTTTACAACATTTATGTAAATTTACGAAAAACAATGTTTATATTACGAAATAAATTCGTGAATCATGAAAAGCAATTTTGTGTTATACACGTATAAGATATTTTGTGTAAAATTAAATTCTTTAAAAAATAAAAATCTGCAAAAAATAAGATACATTTTCTTAAAATAATTTTGTTGAATAGGCTGTAATTCTCGAAATAATTATGAAAAGAAAAATAAAGGGGAATTGTTACAGCCTCTGTATTCCTCATAAATCACATACATACACACATTTTTCTTCACTTGTAGTGAACTATGATTACATTCCTTTATAAACACAACAGTACATGTATTCATTGTTCTTCAGGCATGCATATTAATAACTAAAAGACTATCAAATATCATTTGCATGTACAGCGGACAGAATACACTTGACAATTTCTTTTGTGCCGCCAGCCGCTATATTAATATAATATTAACTTAAAGCAATGCATGTATGTATGTATAATTGTTTTTGTAAACATACCGTACATTATTGCGTATGTGGCGCACTTAACCTTCCACGATGGGAAAATAATTTATTTTTTTAAATAGATTATATAACATTTTATTTTCCCATGAAAATTTTAAATTTAAATTAAAAACCACTCAATCATAAATTTTGGCTAGCGCCTAAAATTTATGATGGACTGGTAAAATGTATATTAAATAGGCATAAGAATAGAAAAAAGATATTGAGTGCATTTTAGCAAATCACTCATTTATGCAATCTAGGTTATTCTCATAAGTAGTATATAATGTTGCAATTTATTTTCTTTTATGTATAGTCGAATAAAAACTCCAACAATCTATTTTCTAGATTTTATATAAAACGTGTTTATTTTACAATTAATTTGAACAGAAGTGAAAAAAATTTATTTTACATTAAAGTATTATGCCAAACTATAGTGATTGAAAATACATTTTCTTAAAACAATAAATGCAAAGTACTTGTATTGCAAAGTACAAATTCGAAAGCAATTCAACACTTCTCCTCAATACAAAATACTTTTAAAACATGTTATACAATTAAACAAAAACCAAAACATAGTAAGATTAATACAGTCCCATTAAATCAGTAAATTTACAATGTTTAACTTTTCCTAAATTTTTAGTTAACAAATCGGCAACCATTTCGTTAGTTGGTACATACTTTAAAATTATATCGTTGTTCTTGTATGCATTTCGGACTTAATGATATTTGATATCAATATGCTTGCTTCGTGCATGATACACTGGATTTTTGATTAATTGCTGTGCGCTTAAGTTATCGCCATTTACAACAATGGATTCGTGGAAAGTACTTACACTAAGTTCTAAGCACAACTTTTTCAAATAAACTGCTTCTTTAGTTGCGGCACAAAAAGCAATGTATTCCGCTTCGGTGCTACTGAGAGCTACTGTTGGTTGTTTCTTAGACTCCCATGAAAATATACATCCAGCGTAGAAAAATACGTATCCTGTATATGATTTGCGTTCTATTGGATCACTACCCCAGTTTGCATCAACGTAACCTTCAATTGGCTTACCAGTTTTATTATAGTGAAGTTTGAAATCTTTCGTCCTTGACAAATAACGGAGAATGTGCTTTGCTGCTGCTACATGTTCTGAATGTGGGTTTTTATTTCTTTGTGACAGCTTACTTACAGAATGTAATATGTCTGCTCTAGTTGTTAGGGCAAGATACATCAGTGCACCTATAAGAGATTGATATTCGGTTTCATTAACCTTATCTGTATTGTTATTGGAAAATTTAATTGAAATCTTTCATTCAAAGGTGTGGACATTGGTTTGCTCATCTCATACTCTTGCAATAACTCTTTAATATAGTTCTTCTGACATATGGTAATCGATCCAGTTTCTCCATCCCTTTCGATTTTCATTCTTAAAAAATAATTTAAAGGTCCTTTATCAACAATTTTTAATTTATTTGCTCATGCTTAATGTGGTTCAATTCGCTTTTATCTGAACTTGCTACGATAATGTCATCAACATATACTGCAATAAATTGAGCTTTTAATTGCAATGTCTTGTATACAAACATGCCTCACTTGGACAGGAAACAAATCCCATATCCTTCAAATCATTATCTAGCTTGAAATTCCACTCACGGCCAGACTGTTTTAGTCCATATAACGATTTTTTTAGTTTTAAAACTTTATTAGGAGAATTTTTGGCTTCAAAATATTCTGGTAATTTCATAAATACATCTTCGTGAAGTTCTCCATTAAGATATGCTGTAGTAACATCCATTTGATGCATATACAACTCATGCTCCGCAGCTATTGCGAAAAGAAGTCTTAGGTTCGCATATCGTATAACTGGCGAAAACGTTTCGTTATAATTGATACCGTACTTTTGGCTACATCCCTTTGCTACGAGCCTTGCCTTAAATCTTTCTACTCTATCATATTTATCTTTTTTCAAAGAAAAAATCCATTTACATCCAACAGGCTTTTGATTTTTTGGCAATTCAACTAGGGACCACGTGTCATTTTCAATTAAAGAATCATATTCTTTGTTCATTGTTTCTATCCACTTTTTGGCATATACTCCATTTAAAGCTTTTTTTACAGTCTGTGGAATGTTTATTTCTTCTACATTCATCATGTTAATTGCGTTTCTATACTGTTTCTTCGGTCTTCCGGGCTTGCCAGTTTTAATTAATTTAGGTCTTCCCCTACGAATATTTATATCAGCAGTTCTATTTGTTTCTTCAAATTCTTCTTCGATCTCTGAATAATCATTGTGATGTTGATCTATATCTGTATTTTCAACTTTTGAAGTAGAGGGATTTTCATTTACGTTTTCATTTTTATTTCCTTTAATAAGATTTATATGAACAAAAATGTTTTCAACATCATTGTGATTTTTCTTTATCAAAAATTTTGTTTCAATAAACATAAAATCTCTTTTCACTACTACTTCTTTGTTTTCAACGTCATATAATCTGTAGGCTTTCGACTCTTCAGAATATCCGACCATTATATACTCTTTTCCTTTAGGATGAAACTTCTTCTTGATAGTTTTATCTAAAGCTATTGCTGTTGAACCAAAAACTTTGAAATGTGCTACAGTTGGTTTTCTTCCAAGCCATATTTCTTCTGGAGTTTTATTTTGATGTACTTTTGTTAATGACGTGTTTCTTATGTAAACAGCTGTTGATATTGCTTCTGCCCAAAAATATTCCTCAAAATTTGCATTAACTATCATACTTCTAGCCATTTCTACTAAAGCGCGGTTAGCCCTCTCAGCAACGCCATTTTGCTGAGGTGTGTGAGGAATGGTTAACTGTCTCTTTATACCATTTTGTTTTAAAAAATTATCACATTGTTTATTAATATATTCGCCTCCATTAACACTGCGAAGAATTTTTATCTTTTTATTTAATTGATTTTGTACCATAGCCTTGAAATTCTTAAAAATTTCAAATACGTCACTTTTGTTTTTTAAAAAATAAACAAATATTTTTCTTGACTTATCGTCAATGAATGTAACAAAATATCTTGATCCACCAATTGATTTCACATTCATTGGTCCACATACATCGCTCTGTATAATGTATAACATATCTCCTGATATAGTTTCGGAGTTAGGAAATGGTTTGGAACAAATTTTGCTTCTGAGACATGTTTTACAAACTATATCTGACGTACTTTTCTCGACATTTAGACCATGAACCAAATTCTTTGAAGATATATCTTTTAATGTTTGAAAATTTAAATGGCCATATCTTTGATGCCATCTTTCTAAGCTTTCCTTCTTCGAATCTGAATAACAACTTGAGTTTTCGTAATTTTTGACAATAAAAATGTTATTTTCTTTTATTCCTCTCAAACTAACTGTTCTATCTTTTTCAATAAAAAGAACTTTCCTTGGATAAAATTCTACCCTTAATCCATTCTGCACAGCAGACGCCACAGAAATGAAATTACATTGCATATTTGGAACGTACATACAATTGTTTAAGTTTATAAGAAAACGCCCACTTTTAAATTATACTTGACCTCTACCTTTTGATTCTATGGTATTGTTACCCACTAGACTTATTACTTCATTGATTTCCTCGAAAGAAGTAAACAAACTACGATCACTACTCATATGTGATGTAGCACCGCTATCGACGCACCAAATATTCTTCTTTAAAGATGTTGTTCCATATAAAAAACATGCTAGTGCTTTTTGATTGAACTTATCGGAATGTTGATTCTTATTTCGTACTCGACGTTGTGCAGCAAAATGTCTCTAACGACCATAATTGAAACATTTACCTTTCGCTTTTGTTTTTGAATCTTGATTTTGATTCCTTCTTGATGCAGAAAATGCCTGTTGTTCTATATGATTAATATATGTTGTACGCCTTTCACCTTCTTCTAACAACTTGACTTTAAGCATACTCAATGTTGGTAATGTGTCACGAGTTTCTACAGCTACTACAAACGATTCAAATGATTTTGGAAGGCTCGATAATAACATAATCACAAGCAATTCGTCCATAATTTTTACATTTATTTCAGTCAACTTTTCAACTGTTGCAAAAAATTTATCCAGCTTTCTCGTCTTTTGCTGACCATTGTTCCGATTGAATAGCATCTTGCGGTTTTTCACATTCGCCACTTGCAATCCTCCATAGTTCGGAATGAACTAATACGCTCTTCATTTTAAGACGCCAAGATTCATAGTTGTTTGAATCCAACTTCTCAATTTGAAACCCAGAACTCATCTTGAATATTTTTGTACCGTTTGCTAACAAAATATCGACTATGCTCAACGTAAATGCAGGAGTTGGCCCATAACCTGTTGCAATTTATGTTTTTTTATGTATAGTCGAATAAAAACTCCAACAATCTATTTTCTAGATTTTATATAAAACGTGTTTATTTAACAATTAATTTGAACAGAAGTGAAGAAAATCTTTTTTACATTAAAGTATTATGCCAAACTATATTGATTGAAAATAAATTTTCTTAAAACAATAAATGCAAAGTATTTGTATTGCAAAGGACAAATTCGAAAGCAATTCAACATATAAGGCATGCAATTTTATTAAAACAAAAAAGATAAACTTGAACATTCTATGAGCTCTCATCGAAGAGCTCTAGAACAACTAATAAATTTTTATAAAAACTAAATTTAAAGAGTTTATCATTTCACACACTGAAACTCACGACTCAAACTGGGAATGCTGGGAACACAACTAGGACGAACAACGAATTTTTCTTTGCGAACTTTCGTCATAGAAAGTAATGGAAATTAACGCAACGCCAGCGTTTAAAGAAATTCGTCGTGCGTGTCGAACTCTGCAATAGACTTATTTAAATTTCTTACACCGATGAACGACGAAAAAACAAATTTTCTATCTTTTTGCATAAACAATAACCAATTATCCAATTATTAATTATAAAATCTGTTACTGTATCTGTATCTGTGTATCTGTTGGTGTCTCGTGGAGGAAATTTGTCGTTCGCCCTAGTTGTATTCCCAGCATAAACCAAAAATTAATTCTTTAACACAATAATTTTTTATGCATATACACAATGACAGGAAAATAAATAGAGAAAACATTAAAAAATAAAACAAAACAACAGTATTTTTTCTTATATTTCAATTTTTTTTTGTAAAATTCACGAAACTTGTGTAGATTTAAGAATAATTTTGTACTGTAAACAAAATGATATCAAAACAAAATTTGTTTATTTTACGAAATTTCCAATTTTAAAAATATGTTTTATTTTCTCCCAAATGCAATAAAATAAACGAAAACTATGGTACTATAAATATAAAAATAATTGTACGAAATAATTTTTGTAACTTAACGAAATTCGTAAAATTAAGAAATCTGATTTCGTAAAATGTTCAACATTGCACGAAAATCAAATTACGAAAATGTTTTTCGTATTTTTAAATTATGAGTGTAGGTAAATCCGTTTTATTCTACTTTGGATCTGAAATCAAATTTGCATCAAATTAACTTAGCGGAGAAAGATAGGGACAAGACCGCATTCAGTATTTATAATGGGAAGTACGAGTTTTGCCGATTGCCATTTGGCCTTAAGACACCCAGCATTTTCCAACATGCTATTGATGATATACTGCGAGCGAAAATTGGTGAAATATGTCATGTCTTATGGATGACGTCATTATTTTTTTACCTTCTGCTGAAGAACATCTTACTGATATCGACCGAATTTTAAAAAAGCTCTTTGAGGAGAATATGAAGTTATATACAGAAAAATTTAAATTTTTAGAAAATCGGCAGAGTTTTTGGGCTTATAGTCTCAGGAAATGGTATTAAAGCCTGTACGGAAAAAATTAAAATACATTGTTAGCTATAAAATTCCAACAACTCGGCGCACTGTGGCTCAGAATCAATTTTCATCGGCCAAAACTTAAATTTTTTTTGACATAGATTCGTAAAATTTTTACGGCAACCGAAAGAAAACATATCAAAACTAAGGTAGCCAAAAAATTTGGTCAAAATATTTTCAGTAGTGGGCGTGGCATGCTGCTAAAAACAAAAAAATTATGTTAATTAAAAAAAACAAAAATTACTCATATTTTATCTGAAATAAATAGGATTGCTCGAAAACTATTCTCGATAAAGGGCTGCCGCCTTTTTTGTTATATTGGGTAAGCTGTTCCTTTTAAGAAATGATATGTTCACACCCTGTTTAATTTGTAGGTAGAGTGCGATGTAAGAAATTTTAATCCCCCATATTTACGTAAAACTTGAAGTTTAGTAGTGTATAACTTTTGAAGATCAAAAGGGATCCAAAAACCGTAACCCTCCAGAGAAAGACGATGTCGCGATGATGTCTTCTTTCAGTGTATATATACTTTTGCACACACCACGACCCGACTGTGGAACACTTTTTTTATTTTAATGAAAATACTCCATAATTACAAACCAAAATTTTTACCCAAATTGCTAGAAAATCTACCTTAGAAATCACGTAAATGTCATTCTACCTGTACAAAATAAAAATAACAATAGCAAACTTATTTTTATATACATAACTTTGAATTAAAAAAATAGAGATTAATATTTAAAACCGAATACGGCAAACTCCAAATAAACAATCATAACTACAAATCGCAGGTAGCAAAACGTATTATGTTGATTGTTTTCCTGAAATTTTTTATAGTTAATTGATTTTTGAATATTAGGGTAGGTAGACAGGTTGGTGGAAAGATATATCTATAAACTCAAGTTCATTTCGAAGGTCTTTTCCTTCTTACCTGAAAGAAAATAAAGAAGAAGAGAGAGAGAGAGATCGAGAGGAGGAGTTAATTTTGTGCGAAAATTGAGAATTTAATTAGGTAACCTAGATTAGCTTTAAACATTTTATGTTGAATATTGTATATAAAGACAATAATTTGGAAATAAAATTTAGTTTCATACAAATATTTGATTCTAAAAGATTGATAACTCTTTGCAAGTTTTACTTTATAGCGTTTTAGCAAATACATTACTTTCAGCTTAATAAAAATATGGAGAGTTTCAGCTATCAGGAATTGACTGAAGAATATTTTAAAAACAAAAATGAAGAATATGTTCTGAGCTACATTCATAGAAAATTAAACTTAAATTCTTACAGCAGTGAAACAGAATTGGAGTTACAAAACAAAGTATCTGCTTTTGTCAAAAATTTGAAAAAACGCTACAAGGAAGCTGATTGGAGTAAAAGTACATTCAATATGTGCTTTGCAAAACGGTTACAAGGTGAACTTACTATCCAGATACCTTCTCAAAACTACAGTGGCGGAAGACCACAAAAATCGCTAAATAAATGTAGCGATAGATCTAAGAGGCGAAAACTGAAAAATATAAATGAAGAAATCGGATGTGAAAACATTAAAGATAGTTTGCTTTGTCAATTGCGATCACAAAAACAACTAACGAAAGTGGAACCCGAAGCTAAGGGACTGCTACACGACAGAATTAATACAGAACTGAATATGGAATATTTACAAGCAATATTCCAGCCAAATAAATAATAATTATAATTTGGATATACTGTTATTTGAGTGAAATAAAGTATAAAAATATTAATATTTATTGAATGATATTAAAATAACCTGTTTCTAACGTGTTTTGTGCATTGTATAAAAAGAGGTCAAATATAAATATCTGTGATATATCCACAGATAAACATTTCTTCAGGTATTAATATTTAGTTTTGAATTATGGTTAAAGCTTCTCATAAGTCCATCATAAAAAAATCTAATAGCCTGATTTTGGGGAAAATCCCTAATTTTATAAGACCTAATTATATTTTAAATATTAACAGGTAATTTGTGTTATAAGTGATACTAAATTATTTTAAACTAGTTTTATGATTCTTATGAGTAGTGTTTAAGTAATATTTATAATTCAGTGTCTTGCAGATATTCAGTAGAAACGGTTCAGTTATTTATGTCTGCAAATGTCTTACATACTTGTGTATATATATTCAAATAACCAAGACTCTTAGTCGGGCTTAAGTTCAGTAATTTCAATTCTTATTGAATGAAATATATTTTATTAATTAATGTGAGTTTCTAAAGAAGAGAAGAAAAATAACATAACATAACTTCATTCTAACCTGAATATAAAAATGAAAAAACGGATAAACAGAAAATGAGTAGTGATACTTACAAATGTGTTTACCAAAGGTAAATCAATAATTGTATACACAATATTTCTCATATTCCATTTCATTAAAAAATTTGCGTTAAATAGCTGATGTTAATAACAATATCTACCCCAGTAGATAGACTTGGGTGCTGATGAAGTGCGTTGCTGCATAGAAAAATATCGGTATTTCCTCCAGCTTATAGTCTAATTTAATTTTTCTTCTCTTCTTTAGAAACTCACATTAATTAATAAAAAATATTTCATTCAATAAGAATTGAAATTACTGAACTTAAGCCCGACTAAGAAATTATTTCTGATTAAAATTCACTATAGTTCAACTAAACATTTTAAATTGTTTCACTCATAACCAAGACTCTATAAACTATTCATGACTGAAAAAATAGGCATATGTATTTAATTTTCAAAAACTTACTTTGTTGTTTTTATAAAAATGATTTAAGTTTCATTATAAGGCCTTTTTTCAACAAAAATAAAATATTAAAAGTGCTCATTTCTAAGCAAATTAAAAAAAATTTTGAAAGTTCAACTTTAACCTTAAATTTCTCCACAACCACTGTACTGATTTTAATTAAACTAAAACTGGATAAAAGCTTAAGATGTTATCCACGAAAAAAAATTAAGAAAAATCTTCATTAGTTCAAAAGTTACAGAGTTTGGGCCGATGAAAAACGATTCCGAACCACGGCGTGCGGCGTAGTTTGAGATCCTTTTTACGCTGGCTGGAATATGCACATATAACAAATCCTCTTACAAAATTCTTACGTGGCGAAAATGGTAATATTTCAGCAAGGCAATCAAAAAATTTAAAAATCTTTCTTGACAAAGAGGCATTAAATGCCTTTCAAAAGATAACAAGCATATTGGCTTCAAAAGACGTGTTGCTAATATTTTTACGAACCATCACCCCTTGTCGTTTTCTTTGTCAGAAAATAACCCTAACATGAAAGTAAGAAGGTGGAGAATTTTCCCTGAAATGCTTTTATAAACATGGGAAATAAAATGTTGTTGCTGACGCCCTTTCTAGGCTCAACTCTGATACACTAACTGACACACAATCTTCAATTATTGCAACAGTTCATAGCGAAATTTCCTTAAGCGAAGTCATAAAAAAATGTTGTAAGCCCTATTAAATTTTTTAAGAATCAATTATTTCTGGTCGAATCTTCTAAGTTAGATATAACCTGAGAAGCCGTATTTCCTAAGCAAACCAGACATTTGATTCATTTTGTAGCAAAATCCGATTTAATTGAGACATTGGTAATGTTATAAGTCCTTAAGTATTAAATTGTATTCACTCTGACCGTCATATCATAGGACAAGTTCAAAAAGCAACATTTTTGCTTCTGTTAAATTGGTTCATAGCCGAAATTTGGTGATCGATATTCATAATTCTAATGACCAAGAGGAAATTATTACTAATGAACATAACAGGGCTCACAGAAATATTCGTGAAAATTTAAATCAAATATTGAGCGAATATTATTTTCCAGAAATTTGTAGAAGATTGAAAGAACTTATTTCAAAATGTAGGACTTGTAAATAAGCAAAATATGTCATAAATATAAACCTTCCTCTTCAATCACTCTATCTATTAAAAAAACGCATCAAAATCCGTTGCGTAGTTTTAAAGATTTAAGCATACGCAGGGATATAGGGACAGAGAATGCGTCTTTGTTTTATACTATGTAGTGATATATTTTAATTAAAATTTGCATGTTTGCTGCTAACGATATAGTAACAACGTTGTATGTATTAAGGTAGATGCATTACCTTCCAAGAAATATATTTGCTAACGTCACAACAGCAAATGAAATGAATGCAAGCTCAGCGCTACTGAAAGGGTTGTTTTCATTCAATTACGCACGTAATGTGTTCAGTTTTATTGATATCTCAGGTATATGGTTGATAGTTTATGTGTGTGTTTTGATTGTTTGGTTTTCAGTTTTCCAATATTTTTTTCAACCAGTTCATGTGTCCTTTTTACTTTTAATTGCACTTTTTGAGATTTCATGATGTGATTATTACATATATCTATACAACAACATAAATAACGCATAATCTTTTTAACAATTCTACTATCTTTTTGAGGGATTGCTTGTCGCGAAACGACAACATTATTTGTTTAAATTTATTATTTATTATTTGTAAAGTCTACAAAATTGCAACCAATGAAAAATTAAAACTTTGCTCTTGTATGCAAGAATGGAAGTTGGCGTTTCAAATGTTTTTCATTCATAAACAAAAATTGCATATGACTTGATTCGAAATATTAAACCAACAATAACATTGTAAACGTTTTCTTAGATTGAAAATTATCATTCTGAGCGCGTTTTTTGCGTTGTAAAATTAACAGACAAAATTCTCGGTAAGTAATTAAACCGTAAGTTAACCATTTATGTCCGAGAATACTTTGTGTGAAAAATTTAAAAAAAAATATTTGTTTTGAGCCGAAGTACCTTACGGAATGTATCAACGCACCAAAATTTTTCGTCCTGTTTCTGTGTTGGCTAAAAGGACACGTTGCCATATGGCAACGCCAGCCACTATATATACTTTTGAAATTTTAAATTTTTTTTTTGCTTTTTTTATTTTAATTTTGAGGAAACATAGAATAATTAAACATTTTATTATTATTTTGTATGATAATTAGCAATGCATTTGATACAAAGACCAATATCACACTTTTTGCAAGAAGTACGGCGATTGTTTTGCAAAGTTCTCCAGCACAACGACGTTTATTTGCAATGGGTTGTACAAAGTGGTCTTTGCCATTATACCGCAGGGTATTTTGTACTGAATCCTCCTCATAGCGTCGTTTGTGTAGTGTTCCTATTCCGCTCCGCTTTCTGTTTTTGCCAAAGTGTTTGCAATAATAAATAGTTATTTGCCGCCTAAATTCTAATTGGCCCATATGGCTTTTTTCAACTCTATGAAGCTGCCAAGCATTTTGTACGCATACGTCAAGAAGCCAAGTGAAAATTGAACTCCACCATTTCTTACCTCGGTATCCTATACCATAGCAGTTAACATTTTTTTCCAGTCGATCGACGCCTCCAATATTTTTTCTGTATGCTGCTACAACGTGTAAGCGCTGAATGCTTATTTTCTTTTTCTCCTCTTTTGAGTATCGCATAATCCTCGACATAGGAGAAGCACCGAATGCTGTAGATGCAAGTATAGCCGCGTTTTTTCTGCTTTTTATATATTTTTTCTTGGCTATTGGACAGTCTTTTTGGATGCGATTTTCTCGAATCGTTCCTGTACCGCAATAACCTCTATCTTTTAGGTAAAAGAGCAGCTTAAAACTTGTAAATAAGTAAATTTTCTATAAAAAGATATAAATTTATATAATAAAACAACATTTATTTTGGCTTATTGTTGTACAAAATTAAGTAATCACTTCTTAAAATTTATAAAAACAAAAAAAAAATTCGCATAGACGCAATGAAGTAAGAAATATATAAAAACTTATTTCTTCATAAAACTCATTGCAGCAATCCAAAGCAATTTTTTTTTGCTCTTCAAAAACACACCCGCTCTCGCGCACAAAATTAAACAAACTGAATTTTTCTCTTTGAAACTAGTAAGCACACTCGCTGTGCTTTTCAATAGACATGTTTTTTGCAATTTACCGTTATAGATTTTAAGCAATGTCAAAGTAACTTAAAGTATAACGCGTGTTGTCATGTGGCATCAGCAGGACATAAAGGGTTAAAATGTATACACGCCTCAATGTAAACTCGTTTTGAAATGTTTTGCCGAAAATGAGAAAAATGACATTTCATAAACAAAAATTATATAAAAAAATACTTAAAGCAATGCATGTATGTATGTATAATTGTTTTTGTAAACATACCGTACATTGTTGCGTATGTGGCGCGCTTAACCTTCCACGATGGGAAAATAATTTATTGTTTTAAATAGATCATATACCATTTTATTTCCCAATGAAAATTTTAAATTTAAATTAAAAACCACTCAATCAATGATGGACTAGTAAAATGTATATTAAATAGGCATAAGAATAGAAATAAGATATTGAGTGCATTTTAGCAAATCACTTATTTATGCAATCTAGGTTATTCTCATAAGTAGTATATAAGGCATGCAATTTTATTAAAACAAAAAAGATAAACTTGAACATTCTATGAGCTCTCATCGAAGAGCTCTAGAACAACTAATAAATTTTTATAAAAACTAAATTTAAAGAGTTTATCATTTCACACACTGAAACTCACGAAACTGGGAATGCTGGGAACACAACTAGGACGAACAACGAATTTTTCTTTGCGAACTTTCGTCATAGAAAGTAATAGAAATTAACGCAACGCCAGCGTTTAAAGAAATTCGTCGTGCGTGTCGAACTCTGCAATAGACTTATTTAAATTTCTTACACCGATGAACGACGAAAAAACAAATTTTCTATCTCTTTGCATAAACAATAACCAATTATCCAATTATTAATTATAAAATCTGTTACTGTATCTGTATCTGTGTATCTGTTGGTGTCTCGTGGAGGAAATTTGTCGTTCGCCCTAGTTGTATTCCCAGCATAAACCAAAAATTAATTCTTTAACACAATAATTTTTTATGCATATACACAATGACAGGAAAATAAATAGAGAAAACATTAAAAAATAAAACAAAACAACAGTATTTTTTCTTATATTTAATTTTTTTTTTTTTGTAAAATTCACGAAACTTGTGTAGATTTAAGAATAATTTTGTACTGTAAACAAAATGATAACAAAACAAAATTTGTTTATTTTACGAAATTTCCAATTTTAAAAATATGTTTAATTTTCTCCTAAATTCATAAATAAACTATGGTACTATATATAAAAATAATTGTACGAAATAATTCTTGTATCTTAACGAAATTCGTAAAATTAAGAAATCTGATTTCGTAAAATGTACAACATTGCACGAAAATCAAATTACAAAAAAGTTTTTCGTATTTTTAAATTATGAGTGTAGGTAAATCCGTTTTATTCTACTTTGGATCTGAAATCAAATTTGCATCAAATTAACTTAGAGGAGAAAGATAGGGACAAGACCGCATTCAGTATTTATAATGGGAAGTACGAGTTTTGCCGATTGCCGTTTGGCCTTAAGAATGCACCCAGCATTTTCCAACGTGCTATTGATGATATACTGCGAGCGGAAATTGGTAAAACATGTCATGTCTATATGGATGGCGTCATTATTTTTTTACCTTCTGCTGGAGAACATCTTTCTGATATCGACCGATATCACGGACAAAATTAAAAGAAATTTTTAGCTATAAAATTCCAACTACTCGGCGCACTGTGGCTCAGAATCAATTTTCATCGGTCTAAACCTAAACATTGTTTTAAATGATTTTTTTGTTTTGTGTGGACGATTCTATGGTTAGCTTCATGGCAAAAACCAAACCGTTTTCCCTGAGCACGGCCGAAATGTTTAGGTAGCATGCTTCTTGCATTTTAGAGCCTGAAGAGGCCAAGTTCGTTATACGTCATTATTTATTTTGTTCTTTCTACAAATTTCTTTGATGTACTTATCTCTATATTAGCTGATGGCTTCTGATACTTTAAACTTGGATTCTTTTCAATGTCTGTCTTCATTTTATTTCTTTCTTTCAATATTGTTAGAACTAGCAATTCTTTGAGAGGCTCTTCTATAGGTTTAAATGTATCTCTTAGTTGTGTATCTATTTCACCACTTTTTATACTACGAAGATTTTTCTTCAAGGCATTTCTTGTCGATACAAACTGCTTTAAAACTTTATCATCCATGTTGGCTAAAAACAAATAGCAGATCAGGTATCAGATCAGGCTATCAGGTAGCTAATCTAGTTTTCAAATTAGGTTATCCCTAAACTTGTTGGTCTGTATGAAATATTGTGAAAACTTATCCGTTCAAAATAAAATACAACACAGTGAAATATTCAGCAATACATCATATTATCAATTTTAATAGTGAAAGTTGTACATTTTCCATTTCGAAAGCTCTAGCACACAAAATCGTAAAATATTATACATATATAGCTTATTATAATTCATCTTCGGTCTGTTCATTTCGATATCAGATCTTTTAAAGATATACACAAACAATGGAAATTGGACTTTGATATCCAATCTTTAAGAATGTACTTGTGTATGAATGAGTATAAAAAAAAATAATAAGGAATAAATATTAAGTTCAAGTGGAATCATGCTAAAGCACACATAAATTGTAAAATGCCATAAGAAAAGATCTTACTTTATATCTGTTTATGTATGAGTATCAAATAAATTTACAGAAAAAATATTGATAGGATGCCTAAGCATGTATAGTTTAAGAAAATTCCTCACGTCACGCAATTTGGTAATCAAAGATACTTTATGACCTTATGGTAAATAATATACATACCTTCTTTCCAAAAAATTTAACAGAGCGAATTCGTAAATTCTAATAGTATAGATTTTGATTTGAAACACCACTGCATCTCAGACTCTCGTATCACTGTATACAAAAGTATGCCAAGGCCTGCATGCTAGCAAAATATAAAAACTGTTAGAAGTTGATGAGGAGTTTTGTCTAATCATCAATTTACAGACAGCAATTGCATCTGCATCATATAAATTCTCCCAAACATAGATATTCTTGCTGGTAGAGGTAGTAGAGTTATTTCAGATCGATTTGCTACAATAATTGTTTATTAAACATGTATTTCCTTGTATATAAACTATTTTCTACATATATACATATATTTGCATATATGTACACATGTATACATTAATATGTGGACACACTCACATATATACATATTTTCAATAAAACTAATGCATTTCAAAATTACACAAATGCTCTCTATTTCAAGTAGTCAAATCAAAAAAGTAGTGACACACAAAAAAGTAATATTTATAATTTTGTAATATCAATTAAAATATTTGTAATATCAATTAAAAAATTAATTAAATTTTCACCTATAAACAATTTGATAATATTAATTAAGTTTTTCCACTCAAATTAATTAATACAATTAAAAAATTAATTGAATCAATTAAATTCTTAATTGAAAACATTAATTGGTGAATAGCTTTTTTTGTGGACACAGTAGAAGAAAACCTTACTGACCAACTGATACATACAGGCTACTGGACGGGTACACAAAACACACTTGTATACAATACCTGAACTTTAATTAAATGAAAAAAAAATCACATTCTCCAGAAAATCAAATAAAAGCTATAGATAATCACTACTCTTAAAATAAACATATAAAATAATAAAAAAAATATATAATTAATGTTAACATAGTTTGAGTGTCAAGTAACACAATTTGGGCTACTAAAATTTTAAAATTTAATTGCCTATAATGGCGACGAAGGATACACAGAAATTCGGACGGTCACACATCCAAAGTCATCTTGCATTCTACGGGAACCGAGTAGAGCTAATTTTTGAGAAAACGACTCGTTTGTGTTGATCTCTTTTCAACAATCAAATAAGTTTATTTGTTGTGCTTTGGTTAGTTTAAAAGTATTCAGGTAAATTCAGTCTTATATCATAAGATAATCTTAACATAAAATTTAAATATGAACAAACCATCTATATGAAAGAGTCTCAACCGCATCTAACTTCATCAGAGTTTAAGACAAAAGCTGCTATTATTGAAGTAGATGTCAGCTTTCAGAACGAATCATTTAATAGCGGGCCAATTAAATATATTTAAAAGAGCAATTCATATTCCAGCAAAGACATCAGCTTACATCATTCTTATTCATGATCATATAGTAGATTATATATCCCACCAAGTTCGGAAAGAGTAATATGGATAATAACACTTTTTATTAGTGTTGTCATTCGAACAAAAATTATTCGAATATTCGAACAACATTTTTCCAGTTTTTTTTGAACGAACAAAAATTTTCAATTTAGAATAAAAAATTATTCGAATGGTTTTTGTCGAATATTCGAATAATTTCCTTGAGTATATTGTACAAAAAATATTTTACATTTCATACTTTTTAAGTAGTTGACACACAATGAGATGTTAAGTAATAAAATTAAATTATAAATACTTGTGTAAGCCTGCTTGTATATGTTCGCTAAACGCATCTTTTATTTTCTTGCAAGCACAAACACACCCATACATACATATAACATTATCCAGGCTACACCTAAAAGAAATGAACTCAGCATAACAACTCATAATTTATTCAACGTTTCCTAATTGTCAACACACTCTTGTTGGTTCTATAGAGAAATCTCTGGATCAAAAGGAGTACACACTGGTAGCCTTTCTTGACATAGAAGGCGCATTTAACAATGTGAAACCAGAAACCATTATAATGGCTATGGCGAGACTGAACATACATCAGTCAATAATTAAACTGGTTCGGAGAATTCTTATTTACAGAACTATCTCATCCAACCTAGGGCAAGCTTCGATTAAAAGAATAGCTAATAGAGGTACCCCACAAGGAGGAGTTCTATCTCCACTACTGTGGAACCTCGCTTTAAACTCCCTTCTAAGGGAACTTGAAGATAAGATGTTCAAGTGCGTAGCATACGCAGATGACATCGCAGTATTGGTATCGGGTAAACATCTACATACCTTATCTCAGAGATTACAGGAGGCACTAGGTACCATTAGTAGATGGAGTGTCAATAGTGGCCTGAATGTAAATCCGTTGAAAACGGATCTTGTACTTTTCTCGAGAAGATACAAGATTCCGCAATTCCAACTTCCAAGGTTAAATGGAATGGAACTTAAGCTGTCTGATTGTGCCAAATATCTTGGTATATATCTGGACTCCAAACTCTCATGGCAACGAAATGTCCAGGAAAGGGCAAACAAGGCTGCCATTGCTTTGTATGTATGTAAGAAGGCAATAGGGACAACATGGGGCTTAAGCCCTTGCAATTCCAAATGGCTCTTCAATACAGTGATTAAGCCAATATTAACATATGGCGCATTAGTATGGTGGCCCGCCTTGCAGAAGGCCATCCATCGTGGAACCATTGAAAGGATTCTAAGATCTGCAGCCCTTGCTATTACGGGTGCACCACGGACCACTCCCTCCAAGGCGCTCTTCGTGATGATGCACTGGCTGCCAGGGGATCTCATGGTGAAGCAAATTGCTATGAACTCTGTAACTAGATTACAGTCGGCAAATGCGTGGAAAAAGCTGACTTGCGGTCATTCTATAATAGGAGATCAGTTGAATGATCTACCGGCCAATATAGATTACCGATCACCCATACCTCTGCCTGACAATAGATTCAAATCTAACACATCGGGCGCATCCAACTCGTCTATAGGGGCAGAGGGGGATGTGCTCGAGGTGTATACGGACGGATCGAAGTCACACAGGGGCGTGGGTGGGGGAATCTTTATTCCTCGCTTTCAAAAGAGGATAAGCTTCAAGCTGGACAGTAGGTGTAGTATACTACAGGCTGAAATCTCAGCGATAAGTAGAGCGGCTAAATGGTTGAGGTATTATAGGATATACAACTGGGATATCCGTATATTCACGGACAGCAAAGCTGCCATTAAAAACATTGCAGGCGTCTTTACGACATCGAATCTGGTATATGACTGCCGAATCTCTCTTAACAAACTGGGAATGTATGCTGACCTGGAACTACAATGGATTCCAGGACATGCGAATAGTGTTGGTAACAATATTGCGGATGAGCTGGCTAAGGCTGGAGCTCAAATGCAGGATGAGGACATTGATAGGTTGGTAGGTGTTCCGATGAATTGCTGTAAAATGCAAATACAGCAGAACCTTTTCAGGGTTGCACAGGCTAGATGGTTACATGAGGTCACATGCTCAACCTCTAGAATGACATGGACCTGTTATGATATGAGGAGGTCCGCAATATTGGTGAGGATTCCAAGAGGACAACTCCGTAATTTGGTCGCAGTCCTAACAGGACATTGCTACATAGGCATACATGCTGGTAGATTAAATCTACCTTATAATGATTTCTGCAGAAGCTGTCAGGACGAGGAAGAGGAGGAAACTGTTGAGCATTTTCTCTGTCATTGCCCAGCACTTGCGGAGGTGCGTTCACTCCACATGGGGGCTCCGATACTGCACGGTTTGGAGAGTCTGTCGGAATGTGAAATCGGTAGTGTGAATTCATTCATACGCCTTTCGGGTTGGTTTCAGCTGAATACGGATAGTGTATAGGATAAATGAGGATGGGCAGCCCACCTCAATCCTGCCCAGGCAGCACAACGGGACCTCTAAGGACCCAAGTGGGCTGGTTTACTATAAATCGGCAGCCTGTTATAACCTAACCTAACCTAACCTAATTGTCAATCTCCATACAAAAATATTAAAAGACGTTCTTATATATACAGGGTTTTTTAGACAGCTACAAAGTCAAACATGATTTTTCTAATGTACTACTTTAATTTTAACGAGCACAGCAAAGCTTCTTCAACAGAAATATGAATATTAAAAGGTATTATTTGGTCGGCAACAATATCACCAAGTAACATATTTTAAAAGCTTAAATAAAAACTAAACCGCAGTAAAAACAAAGGCATTATATACATTTTAAAAGTTAATGTGAGTAAATTTTGAGTAATAAGTTTTAAACAATATTTTGTTTTGCATAAATTACAGCATCAAGTTCTCGCTAAACCTTCATAGTGAACCGACGTCTTAGAGGAGTTTTTTTTCATATACATATTAAACAAACAAAAAATCATACAAAAAATATTCGTAATACATAATAACCGTAATACATATGTATTAACTTTGATAAATAAGCAAAGCAAATATTGCTGATATTTTTTTTACATAGCAAGAAACAAAAAAACAAAAACAAAGAAAAAACCACAAACAAAGTGCCCTTCAGGAATACTCTACATGAGTACCTCAAAAACAAAAAATTGTGAAGTGAGTTCTAACGACAGAAATACATATTTTACTGTGAGTTCTGAAGCTCTTAATGTTAATAATAAAAATAAAAAATCTGATGATAGTCTTTTTCTAACGGCAAAGCCACTTTTTCGTCAGCCATTAACTTCGCTTTGTCCAATGCCAACTAGTGATTCGTTAACATTAACATTACAATTGCCTAGTACTTCTTCATATAAGTCAGCGATATCATCTAGTTCGGGCTTGTGAACATCACTTAACAAAGTTATCACTACAGATAACAGTAGCACAAAACCCAAGGTCCAAGTCGGAATGGACAGATATAAGTATAACTGTGGTAAAGCGTGGGCGAAGTCCAAATTCTTTAAAAATTTCATCTGCTCCAAAGATGTCTAGGGATAATAGTGCATCATCTACTAATCGTCAAAATCGTTTTTCATTATTGCAAGACAATAACGACAATCCCGCTGCATCATCGCAAAAGTCTTTTAAGCCACCACCTATCTATCTGAGAGAAAAAAAACTCTAACGCGCTTCTAAAAAAACTATTGTCGGCCATTGATGAAAATACTTTTCACATCATTCCAATTAAATGCGGTAATATTGATGAAACTAAGATCCAAATATATGATGAAAAAGATTTCCGAAAAATTATTAGTGAATTTGCAAAAAAACAAAACAAATCTTTACACTTACCAACTTAAAAGTGCTAAAGGCCTACAAATAGTATTAAAGGGCAAAGATTCATATGTTGACCTACAGTTTGTGTTATCTGCGGTGAATTGCACGGTTCTGCTAGCTGTACGAAGCCAAAAGATCAAGCTGAAAAAAAATTTAGTAATAATGTGATAACTACAGAGGATGTCCTGTATATTCTTTCGTTAAACAGACTATGGGACAAAAACCTAAATTAGCTCCAGCTCAATCAGCAAGCGCTTTCTCCGCCAATTTTCCTACAATGAGCCAACCAAGTACTTCACGTGTATCATACGCCGATGTTGTTAAGACAAATTCTTTTCCCACGCAGAAAGTGTCCCCACCAAGTAATTCAGGAAATGCTAACACAAACTTTAATTTCAGCCACTATTGATAATCTGGTGCAAACTATAAACAACTTTACTACAAATATTACTAGCGTGATGCAAGAAATGCTGCGAATGCAGAATACTCTGCTTCAAGCATCAATTAACAAGCCATGAAGACATTAAAAATATGTTTCTGGAACGCAAACGGCATTCGCTAACACAAAAATGAGCTCGAGCACTTCCTTTCGGAAAAAACTATTGATGTAATGTTGGTTTCTGAGACTCATTTGACCTTATATGATACTAAGGACCCGAGAGGAAGAGCATGCGGTGGATCAGCAATTTTAATAAATTCAAGACTCAAGAACTATATTCTTGATTTACAAGCAACTAATATTTGTGTTGAAAAGATTCTCAATCACTGAGGATGAATACCACGATTTCTACACATCTCTTGGGCATTGTTTAGTAGCAGCTGGAGACTACAATGCAAAAATTTACGTTTTGGGGTTCACGCCTTATTACACAGAGCGTTGTTCAACACAATTTAAAAAATGGGCTTGGACGTCATTTCGAGTGGACAGCAAACTTACTGGCCTATAGACATACAATAAATTCCGGATGTTATAGATGTTGGAGTCATGAAAAATATTTCTACCTTGGTATACACCTTGACCGACGGCTTACATGGAAACACCACATTGAATCTAAGCTAACACAAATGAAACTAAAATTAACTCAGGTACATTGGCTTATTGGTACAAATTCCACGCTGAGTCTAGATTGTAAACTTTTGATATACAAGTCGCTCTTGGGGGCAGTGCTTCAGCTTCCAGTATAGAGAGAATCCAACGAAAGCAAAACAAGATTTTAAGACTAATAACATCGGCTCCATGGTACATCAAAAATTCAAATTTACATCGTAATTTAAATATGCCACTAGTGACTGAAGAAATTAAATAATACGCAGGCAAATACTTAACAAAACTCGAGTCTCATCCTAATCCACTTGCTCGTAACATCTTGAATTTTACTGGACACATGCGCTTAAAAAAGAGGGACACTATAGCTCTAATACTCAACACTCCAGATGAAACAGCTTGAAAATATGTTTCTGCTTAATACGATATTTATGTATTATTGATTACTATCACTAAGTTTATGCCTGGCACTGGTTGGGCCTAATTATTATATCTAGATTTAAGATTTGAATACTTATTGTTAGTTAATTTTTTTGAAGATACAATAAATAAATATACGCATGAAAAAAAATAAAAATAAATAAATTACAACATGAGCCTAGTTTGGAAGTACTTTAATAAAGACAATGTAAAGAACCAAACTGTTTGTAAAAGGTGCCCAAAAGCTTACAAGAATTACGGATCTACAACTTAGCCACTTGTGTATCATTTGCGCAAAGCGCACAACATATAGTTTCGATGAAGAACTAAACGTACCTAATAAGGATAATATGGGTCCCATGACAAAGTATGTAAAAAAAGTCACCTTAATTCAATCGAAGAAATAATATGTAGGAGTTTAGCTGAAGATGGAATGTCTGTAGACGCCTTTAAAAAATCGAATTTAGTGGCAGAATATTTTAAAAGTTGTGGTTTTAACATGCCTTTAAGCAACTTAACAATATGGGATTATGTTGAAAAATTTTATTTGGAAAAAAAGGCAGAATTTGTGGCCGACTTAAAACACAAAAAAGATTGTAATGGGCGGTTTTCGATAGTGGTTGACAAGTGGACAGATATTTCTCACTACAAATATATAAAAGTAGCACTACAAACGTTTGATTCAAAGGAAAACTTATTTCAAATTTATAACTTGGGTCTCGAAGAAATAAGAACAAAAGGCACTGCTGAGAATATATGTATTGCAATAAACCACAAACTTCAAGCATTTGGAATAGGTATCGAAAGATATATTGTCTGCTCTACTCACGACGGTGCTGCGGTAATGAAAAAGGAGAAAAACTTCTAGCCGAGCCACAGTTATGTATCAATCATGCAATTTATTTATCTGTAATTGATACAATGTATGTATGATAATAGCAAAAGTGATAGAGATGCTGAGGATGGGAATGCTCAACTAGAAATCAGTGAACAATTGCAACTAAGACTTGAAATACAGGATATTGTAAGTAAGTTACGAAAAACGGTTAAATTATTTAATAAATCATCACAAAAGCACAATGTATTACAAAAATATGTTGTCGAGCAAGAATGAAATGAAGTTTGCCTAATTCATGATGTAAAACACCGTTGGTCATCACTATCAAAAATTATTGAAAATTTTGTCCGAATTTCTAAATGCGTTAATCATGCTTTGATAGAATTTAGACTAACAGTTTATACACATCGTGAAATCGCAATGTTATCAGATTTAAATAATACTTTACAACCTCTGGACATAGCAATTAAGGAACTGGGAAAAGATAATGCCTGTTTAATGGAATTGGAAGGTGTCTTATAATTCCTGATAAAGAGTTTAGAAAAAACTAATAACTGCTTTTCTACAGATTTAATTAAAAGCCTTAAGAAACGAATTAATGAACGACGTATAAAATCATTAAATACTCTAATATTATTCCTGAACTCTGGGAATTTCCCATGCAATAATATCTTTTTAAAATATGCCACAAAAAGAGAAACAAAACAGTACCAAATACTTTGTTTTCACGATTATTTTGTAACCAAAATATTGCGAGTGATCTCAACTACGATGAAGAAGTCGTTGAGATTTCTGAAGTAAGTGATAATGTTTTATTAAGTGATCTAAAAAATTCTATCAATAATGTAAGAAAGTGTAGTAATATAAAGATCGTCAACAATATTGAAATTGATTTAAATTATTTAGAAACATCAAAGAAAAGAACACACAAACTAGATATGCTTTTTAATGCTATTTTAACTGTATCACCAACATCAACAATTTGTGAAAGAAACTTTTCTACTTGTTCTTTTATTAACAGTAAAAGAAAGAATCGTCTACAAGCTAAAAATTTGGATTATCTGCTCTTTTTAAATGATTATTTTAAAAGAAATCAATGAGGAATCAATGATTTCTTTTAAAATAATAATGACAAAATAATGAATTTTTTTGTACAATGTATAAATATACTTTTAACTAATTTCGTTTCGAGTTTTAATAATATTTCTAAGTTTGTTATTAAAATTACTTGTTTTTCTTGTGCAATGAATTGTTTTTTGTTTGTCAACAAAAAAAGTAATCTAATGTATATGCGTGTGATTTTTTACTAAATTTTTGGAAGTTATTCGAATAATTTCTTTTATTCTTTGTTCGTTCGAATATTCGAACAAAAGTTCAAAATTATTCGTCTGTTCGAACAAGAAAAAAATCATGAAATTTCATTCGAACAGATATAAACCACGAATAATTAACAACACTAGTTTTTATACAGCTGCAAGGTTTCAAGATTAATTCAAATGATTTCATCGCAAAAGAAATAGTGATTGTTTTCAAGAATTATGCATATAACAATTTCATCATAAAACCCTCTTTTGATTTTAAATGCTTATAAAAAAAGTTTGCTTTACAAAGTTTGCTAACAAAAAACTTTCACCTTAGCTGGAGAGGAAGTGCGCTGCTATTTATTTTGGCTATTTATATGTATTTTAAATGATGAAATGAAGACGATGACGAACATCATAAAAAAAAACAAAAGGCAGGTACGTAATGCGTGGATGAGAAATTGGTTAAAAAGGCAATGCGGAAGGGTATTGTGCAAAATTAATCCACGAGTTGAGTGCTGCAGAGCCTAATCTACATACATACATATACGAGTATGTATATATTGTGGGTTCATGTGTATGACAGCAGACCAATTTGGTTATTTGCTGCACTTGGTGACACCATATACTACATACACACATATTGTATGTACATACATATGAACATACTTATGTATGTTCATATCCGTGCAGAATTTTTCAATTGCGAATTTTCGAATCATCTTCATTGATTATAACAAAGTTATAATTATCACACATATTTTTTATCAAACAATATAAAAAGTCAAATAAATAAACAAACAAACAAGACAACTTCATTAAAATAACATCAGCTTATAGCTGTAAGTGTTGCCAATGTTATATGTATATAAATGGCTGCCAGCAATCAAATAGAAACAATAAGATTCCGTTTTGCTAAAAAATAAATTGACAATATAGGAGTATGTAGTGTACAAAAAACAGACATTGTGAACAAAAAACAGACATCGTAACATTTTATATATATGTACATATCCATACACATATAATAAGGTAAAAAAAAATTAAAAATAAATACATAAATATATTGAAGTGAAATATACGAGTACCAATATAAATGTTTTTTTTTTGTAAGAAGAATCCAAATTATTTGTTCGTGAATTTGCATAATATACTCGCATGCAAGTATGTACGCAGATTTTTAATAAAATAAAATAATTAAAAAAGCACAAAAACGTAGAATTCATATTTGGTTGACATCAAAGTTTATATTGATTGTAGGTTTATTGATACATGGATTGCATATATCATTAAATCAAGCACACGAAAAAACGCAGACTATGAAAAAATTACGTTTTGTTATGCACCAATTATTGGAGAACCCATTTTCTTTAATAAAAACATATGGTAACTATATTTTTTTAGAAGATTCAAATTCAAAAATTGTAAAAATACCGAAAAACCAATTCGTCAAAAAATTCGAAAACATATGTTTTGTTTTGCTGCTCCTCATATATGAATATATCGAACCGAATTTTGATTTTTTTTAATTTGTATTGTTTTGATATACATGTCTTTTATTTTCAAGCAAGATTATTAGTTCATAATTCGAAAATTCAAAAGTAAATATAACCTGCTTTCGTATCAAACAAAAAAGGCTATCAAATGTGAAAGTGAGCATGGACAATCGACAACACTGCTAATGGCTACATACACTCCGCAAATGTTGCGTCAAAAGTTCTTGCTGTTACATATTTGTGACCGCTACATAAGCATGTAAAAATATTGCACATCTCAAAAATTCATATATACCAAGTTAGTACACGACATGTCAAAAATACACATGTATGCATGTGTCTATGATGTTACATGCGGTACACATTTCATGGTGCACTGCGTGTGAGTGCAACAAAAAGTGGAAGTACACGGCATGTAGCAAATGTAGCTTCATGATGACGTCAAAATTATGTCACAGCCACATGTGCATGTGGTTTTTTAATTGCCGTGTACTATAAGCATAAGATATTCTAAAATATATGTAAAATCTAAAGAAAAAAGACCATGGTTAGAAAAAAATTATTATATCCAAAAACTTATGCATCAACTTTAAACAAATGGAAATTAAATATCCAGAATATTTATAATATTTATAGTAACTATAACTAAGGTGACTGTGCCTTAGAGAATTCAATTTTACATAAAACAGAAACTCCTGACAAGCTTTTAAGTAAATACATATACAAATTAAACCAAAGTTTTTTTAATTTCAAACAAGTAAGAGTGCTATATTCGGCTGTGCCGAATCGTATATACCCTTCACAAATCATAAAAGAAGAAGAAGAAGAAGAAGTAGAGAAAAGACATGCGTGCATATGTACGCATGTATAAATGTAGATACGTAGACATGCGTAATTTTATGAGAAAACTCTCGTATCCATTACCAATTAAACTGAAATATGCAGAGCAAAACTGCATTTTAAATGCATCTTGCGGACAAAAGATTCCTTAACTGACGCTTGCCTTGTTAACAAGACTGTGTGTGCTCAGAAGCGAACTTGTATAAATACATACTTTCAAATTTATCGGGGCTGTTCTGAAAATCATTTTGATTTCAAATCACGTGATTTCAAAAGTAAACTACTAATAGCTGACTTGATAGTGGGTTTTTATTGAATTTTAAGTTTTTGTCATTTATAATAGAATATTTTCTTCCAACTTCCAACGCTATAAATCGCGGAATTTAAAAAAGCAATTATTTAGCTTTCATTCATTTTTTAAAATCATTTGATTTGACATGTGATTTGCAGAATATGCCCGTATGAATTAAGTCAAGTGAAACTGAAATATAGGCACTTTGCAGAAATATGCGTGGATATAAGGGTTAAAAAATATGTGTTTTTATATACATATACACAATATATTTTAGTTCATAAAACTTTTTTCAGAGCGACTCACTTGAAAAAAGTTTTTTTTACCCCTTAATATAATGTCATACATATCGCTTGTTTATTAAAAAAACAAGTTAATTTACACTAAAGTTTTCAATTTACACACAACTTAATGAAAATTTAATTTTTCTCTCGATAGTTTAGTATACAAGATTAATTTTGCATCATTAACTCAAAAAACTAATTTTTTGATATATGATGTTTTAGAAAATGAGCCATATGTATGTATTTTGTTAAGTTGCAAATAACCTACTAGCCTACTATGTTCCGTTGAAAGTTCTTATAATACCTAAGACAGTTTAAAAATAAACTTTTTAAACATTACTGCTGCAGTTCTATTTAGTTAGCAATTTTTTTTTAAACCAACACTGCTCTATAGGTAAGTTTATTTAGCAATCGAATAATTAAGTTATTTTCGGACCCAGCAAAAACGACATGCAAAAGAAATAGTTAATGCATGGGTTCAATTTAGGTGCAGAACACAAGATTTTAACACAGGCGTGTCATTGACGAGCATGGGTTCACATTTAACAAAACTGCTCGTCATTGAAATGAGTGCCTAGAACCCATGCAAGTTCCCTGATTCGATGACATTTTTTCACAAAAAAAAAAAAAAAACTTGTCCCAGCCGGGATACGAACGTTGCTGTTATCAGTGGCAATACACACTCTCTACCACCGAGCTATTGTATTCTTATTATTTGATGGAGATAAAATGTGTTTTATGACAATGTGCCAATATGTTGATTTAATTCCGTTTTTACATGCCTATTTCGGTGGATATTTATTTCAATGTTATATCGCATGCGTTTTTGATGAGTTCAAAAACTATAGCTTTATTACGATTTGCGATGATCTTTAGAATGCATTCGAAGACACAAATGCTAAAGAAAGCATGAAACGCTATTAAATTTTGAACGCATTAATTTTTTTTGCTGGGGAAAATATTAATAAATGTATTATATACCATGATATGCATACGTAGATACAAACATACATGTAGGTATTACATACATATTTATTTACATATATATACAAAACACACCAGCTTAACTAAGCAGAAGTACTTTTTACTAAATTTATTGAAAAAAAACCATATGAACGAAAGAAAATAGCAGCAACAAGCACCATCAAACAAACAATATTGTCCACTTTAAAATATTTATGAGAAATCCATGATCTTTAGCAAGTGCTTACTTTTTTTAACATACATATAGATATATACACAATACAGACATTAGCAAACGAATTTATATTTATTTGGGCATATTAAAGGTTCCCTTATGATCTGCACTAGCAACAGTGAAATGCGAATAGCATCCAGCTAACCCTTCAATAATCAATTTCAATGTACGTATTTTTAATAAACAAATATTTTACTGAATAAGTAAAATAATAATTTGAGATTATTAGTGCGTTAAAATTTTTTTAACGCAATTATAACATTTTTCTTACTTACATACTAAACAAAAAAAAATCATACAAAAAAATATTCGTAGTACATATTAACTTTGATAAATAAGCTTTTTTTTTTGCTTTGCTAATATTTTTACATATAGAAATAACAAAAACAAAAAAAAAACCGTAAACAAAAAAACACAGACAAAGTACCCTTGAGGAATACTCTTTATGAGTACCTCAAATACAAATAATTGCGAAGTGAGTTATAACGGCAGAAATGCCTATTTTACTGTGAGTTCTGATGCTCTCAATGATAACAATAAAAATAACAAATCTGATGATAGACTTACTGTGAGTTCTGAAGCTCTTAATAAAAACAATAAAAATAAAAAATCTGATGATAGACTTTCTCTAACGGCAAAGCCGCATTTTCGTCAGCGATCAACTTCGCTTTGTCCAATGCCATCTAGTGATTCGTTAACATTACCGTTGCCCAGTACCTCTACATTTAACTCAGCAATATCATCCGCTTCGGGCTCGTGGTCATCACTTAACCCTCTTTTCACTATAGGTAAGAGTAGCCAAAAACCCAAGGTCCAAGTCGGAATGGACAGATATATAACTGTGGTAAAGCGCGGGCGAAGCCCAAAATCTTCTAAAATTTCATCTGCTCCAAAGATCTCTAGGGATAACAGCGCATCATCTACTAATCGCCAAAACCGTTTTAAAATATTGCAAGACGACAACGACAAACCCGCTGAATCTGCGAACAAAGCCTCCAAGCCGCCACCAATCTATTTAAGAGAAAAAAACTCAAACGCTCTTATTAAAAAATTAATTTCGGTAATTGGTGAGAATAAATTTCACATTGTTCCAATAAAACGTGGTAGCATTGATGAAACGAAAATTCAAATTTATGAAGAAAAAGATTTTCGCACAATGGTTTCGGAATTTGAAAAAAGTAAAACAAATTTCTACACATACCAGCTAAAGAGTGCTAAAGGTCTGCAGATCGTATTGAAGGGCATAGATTCCTATGTCGCTCCCGAAGAAATAAAAGATGCACTCGTCCTCCAGGGATTTAAGGTAAAAAATGCATCGAATATAATAAATAGGGAAAAGATCCCCCAACCTCTATTTCGCGTTGAACTGGAGCCAAATGATATAAAATTGAGAAAAAATGAGACGCACCCAATTTATAATCTAAAATATCTTTTATACCGAAAAATAACAGTTGAAGAACCACATAAGCGTTCTGGACCCGTACAGTGCCATAATTGTCAAGAATATGGCCATACTAAAACTTACTGCAATTTACCTACTGTTTGTGTTGTGTGCGGCGAATTACACGGCACTGCTAGTTGCAATAAGCCAAAAAATCAAAGTGATAAAAAATGCAGCAATTGTGGAGGTAATCACACCGCTAACTACAGAGGTTGTCCTGTGTACTCTTTCGTCAAACAGACTATGGGGCAAAAACCTAAATTAGCTCCAGCCCAATTAGCAAACGCTTTATCCGCCACTATTGCGCAAGTGAGCCAACCAGTTACTTCCCGTGTATCGTATGCCGATGCTGCTAAGACTCAACAAATATAAACTCAAGCTTTAATTTCAATCGCCTTGAAGCTACTCTTGATAATCTGGTGCAAACTATAAATAATACAACAAATATGACTAGCATGATGCAAGAAATGCTGCGAATGCAGAATACACTGCTTCAAGCATTAGTTAAAAAACCATGAACACGTTAAAAATATGTTTCTGGAACGCAAACGGCATTTGCCAACATAAAAATGAACTTGAGCACTTCCTCACGGAAAAAAATATTGATATAATGTTGATCTCAGAGACTCATTTGACTTCGAGAAGTATTTTTAAAATTTCAGGCTACACCTTATATGATTCAAAGGACCCAAGAGGAAGAGCATATGGTGGATCAGCAATTCTAATAAGGTCAAGACTCAAGCATTATATTATTGACAACATTTCTGAAAAATATCTACAAGCAACGAATATTTGTATTGAAAATTTTCATTTCGAGTGGGGAGCCCACTTACTGGCCTACTGACATACAAAAAATTCCGCATGTTATAGGTTTTGGCGTCATGAAAAATATCTCTAGGGATTTAATTCAAGATCTCTCGTCCGACCACTCTCACACGATCGTTTCAATTTGTAGCCCATTAAGAAGTGACTTACCTCATCCTTATGTGAAGATGATAAATCGTGTTAATTGGCTGGGATTCAAAAATATCTTAGTAGTCATTGCACAGAAAATATTACGCTAAGAACACCCGATGATATTGAATCTAACATTACCAACCTTAATGAAAATATTAAACAGGCTGCTGAACATGCCACTACCTCCCATCCGCAGACTGGGTTTAATAGAATTTATTCTACTGATATTGAACGTCTCGTGTGTGAAAAAATAAGAGCTAGAAGGGAATGGCAACAGCACAGATCACCTCAACATAAAACTATGTTTAAAGAGTGCACTAAACGACTCCAAGAGTTGCTTGCATTTGAAAAAACTGCATCTCTTAAAAATTATTTGGAAGGTCTTGATGTCACGCCAGCATCTAATTACTCTTTGTGGCGCGCTGCTAGAAAGCTTAAAACACCCGTCGAGTTTAAACCACCTCTGCGCACATCTACCGGAGATTGGGCAAGAAGCGACTGTGAAAAAGGTAAATTATTTGCTGAGGATTTAAAATCCGTATTTACCCCAAACTCATGTACTGGTGCTGTTGATTTGCCGAGTGTAGTTGCGCTACCCCCTCGACCCATAAAATTTAAGACGCGTGATGTACAAAAACTAATTGCTGAACTCAACCCGAAAAAAGCTCCGGGTATTGATGAAATTAGTAACCAGATGCTGATGAAGTTGCCTCGTATTGCAATTAGAATCCTGTTATTCATTTTTAATGCCATTTTACGTCTGGAATATTATCCAAACAGCTGGAAGCTTGCCAAGGTTAAAATGATTCCAAAGCCGGGCAAAGATCTTACCGAGTCATATAGGCCAATAAGTTTACTGTCAACAATGTCAAAGCTCTTTGAAAAGTTACTCATGATAAAATTGTCCCCAATTCTAACTGATAATGAGTGCATATCGGACCATCAATTTGGTTTTAGAAGTCAGCATAGCACCATTGAACAAACTCATAGATTGGTTCAATTTATACGAAAAACTTTTGAAGAAAAAAAGTATTGCTCTGCGCTGTTTATTGACGTTTCTGAGGCATTTGATAAAGTGTGGCATGAAGGCCTAATTTTAAAATTAAAGACTTACTTACCGATAAACATTCTAAATCTTTTGGAAAGTTACATTATTGCAAGGAAATTCACTGTTGTAGAAGGAGACTTTATGAGTATGCCTGAAACAATCTCATCCGGTGTGCTACAGGGGAGTATACTGGGGCCAGTTTTGTATTTGATTTATACTTGTGATATGCCTTTGAGCAGTAATATTCACACATCTACATTTGCCGATGATACAGCCTGCCTTAGTATGCACGAAAACCCTCACGAGGCTTCCCGATATCTTCAGCAACATATTACCTAGCTAGAACTATGGTTAAACAGGTGAAGAATAAAGGTAAACGAACAGAATTGTGCTCAGGTAACATTTACCCTACGAAAAGACACTTGTTCCCCCATTACAATCAATAATCAAATTGTTCCTCAAAATTTACAAGTGAAATACCTTGGTATACACCTTGATCGAAGGCTTACATGGAAACACCACATTGACTCTAAGCTAACGCAAATGAAACTTAAACTAACTCAGATACATTGGCTGATTGGTAGAAATTCAACCCTCAGTCTAGATTGTAAACTTTTGATATACAAGTCGCTTTTAAAACCTATATGGTGCTACGGAATTCAGCTATGGGGTACTGCTTCAGCTTCAAATATAGAAAAAATTCAACGAAGGCAAAACAAAATTTTACGGATAATAACATCGGCTCCATGGTACATAAGAAATTCAAATTTACATCGTGATTTGAATATGCCACAAGTAACTGAAGTAATTGCTAAATACGCAGGCAAATATCTTACAAAACTCGAGTCTCATCCTAATCCGCTTGCTCGTAATATCTTGAATTTTACTGGTCACATCCGCTTAAAAAAGAGGGACACAAGGGCTCTAATACTCAACACTCCAGAAGAAACTGCTTGAAAATACTTTTGTTTTTGCTTATCACTACTTATGTATTATTAATAACTATCACTAAGTTTATGTCCGACACTGGTCGGGCATAATTAATTATATTTAGATTTAAGATTTGAATAATTATTGTTAGTTCATATTTGAAGATACAATAAATAAATATATGTACTAAAAAAAAAAAAAAAAAAAAAAAAAAAAAAATATAACATTTTCAAAAAACACCAATTATTAACTATTTTATGTTTGTATAAACATGAAATTCAAAGCTATTTCAATAATTTTTTCTACATTTAAATCCAGCATTATACTTTTCTTCTGTAGAACATTTTAGCAGAATTTTTGACCGATTTAGCATTCTCTCATCAGCATTTTCTGGCAACACTGGATAGTTTGCTACTTCAAGTGGAGATATGTATTATATGGATTTACAATTGTATGCATGTACAATGTGTACGCCAACCACTACTTTGATACAAAGCGAGCACGTTACTACCCAGCGGGAAAACTCAGAATATCTTCTTACTTCAGGCCTTATATCAATTACTATTTTTATCTAACTGCTAAAGATTGTCTTATAGAAGGCCGCGAGTCTTTTGCATAAAAGATAAGAACACATTCCACATTCCCTTTTATGAGAAGGGGGAAGAGGAGTAAAATTTTTGCGTATATTTTTACCAAATGAAAAGTAAAATCTATTAATTTGAAAACTTTTCAGAATGGCTGGCAAAAGAGGCAAAAGAGGAGGGAAGGAGTACAAAGGCCTTCTAGAAGGTATCCTTGCTGTTTCTTTTTCCCGCTGGGTATAAATCGTACAATTATAAAATTGGTATTTGCAAACATGTGTATGTATGTACACATGCATATACATATCGAAAGAAAAAATATATACAAACTAGGAGAAGTGTTCATGCAATTTCCTTGCAAATAATCTACGTAAGCCAAATGTTGCCGATTTTTTAATTGTAGGGGACGAATACATGTTTTATTGTTGTACAACTGCAAATAGATTTACATACAGTTTTTCATTAGTAATTAGTAGTTACGCTTTTTTACGCATGCATGTCACATGGCACACAGATGTAGATCCGGCCTAACATTCGTATAAATGTCTTCGAAAATTTTTGTTTAAATTACAAAGAAATCAAGAGCTGTAAAAATTAAGGTTTGGAACCAGTAAAATTTTAAATAGCACGTACATAAGTATTTAGGTACATATGTATGTATATCTGTCTGTTAATATAATTAATAAATAGTTATAAGTTAGCAAGCATAAGCTTTTGTTTTATTACATCTTCGTTTCATAAATTTATACCTAACATACATACATATGTGTGTTATATATAAATAATTGAAACTTATAAAAACAATTTCACTCTAATTCAGTGCGAGTCGCTATAGTTTAATTTTTACAACAATAAAACACATGATTTTACCCTACAATAACTGAAGAAGGCACATTTTTTTACAACCAAAAATGTATGTCTTGCCAGAGATACATAAGTGTCATTTCAACTTTTACAAAACTTATATTAGGTATTTATGTACCTACCAAAAATAAAAAAGTACCTACATGGGTATATCCAACACAGTCATTTTAAACGCAAATGCAAAATGTCCCTGTGATTAAAGCATTTGTGTTTAAGCTGTTTCGTACATACATATTTAAATATATTATGTTTATATATAGGAGTTTCACTGCAAAGCTGAACTCAGATTATCAAGCCAGCCAGTTGGATAGCTTTCCTATCCAACCTTTAATGTATGCACCCAGAAGAAGACATATTCAAATACATAATAATAATAATTGTATGGCTGTGTGTACAAAATACCGGAACTTTATAAGTATGTATGTACACACTTTAAAAATTTTTTAATTAAATTGGGTTAACTTGGAATATACGAGTATGCATGTGACCAAAATATGCATAACTAGGTATAAGGGTTAAAAATGTGTATGTGTTTTTACTAAAACAACGCCAGATATCAGTAAATGAGTTTAAATTTTCACACTGATTCCACCATGATTTTTCTATTGGAAAATCCTTATCATTTGATAGCCATATCATAAAAGTGTGGAAAATACGGAATCTCCACACGTTGATCATGTCGTAGTAATAACTACTATATGTACCTACAAGTTTATAGTATGTACATATGTATGTAGGTATATGTATTTTCCCCCACAATGTAATTTAATTTAATTTCTGTTCGAAAAAGTAGAAATTACAAATTGATTTTTATTTATTCTCGAAAAAAATAAAAATCGGAAAATAATTATTTCTATAATTATTATTTCAGTAGGATAAAGTTTGTATCTCTCTGTAAGCCAAATTAAATGTGATACTTTTTAAGGAACAAATAACACCAAAATTAATTGTAAATATTCTGACAAACACCAACAGAACGAAACCACTAACAATTATTTCTGATTGAAGAAAGAAAAATCAGGAAATAACAATTATTTCCGGTTAAAATCAAAAAATCCAGAAGTAACAATTATTTCTGCTTAAAAAATAAAGAATAAAATTTTAAAGTCATTGGAGTTAGAAAAATCTAAAAGAAGACGATTTTATTTCATTACTTTTAAGTAATGCAAAAAAAATCAAGACGATTGTTGAAAAAAGGAATAATTATAATGAAAAAAATAAAATATTTAAAAAAAAATTTAAGGCGTTGAAATAAACAAAAAAAAAACATAATTAACAAAATAAAAAACGAAAAGGATGAAGTTAATCCGCTTAAAATATTGTACGAGCAGCATCATTCTTGCCCAATATGTCTTAGATCAAATATATTGGGTAGTAATATAATATTCATTAATTGTAGTCATAGTTTTTGTTCAATATGTTTTAAACACTACAATTCAAATAAATGCTCTGTGTGCAGGGCATATTTTTATTATATTAATACAGTAGACAAAAAGGGTGAATTGTACGTAATACGTACACAGCCTATGCTAACCTTTTTAGCAATCGAATAAATAAAAACAAATTGTAATATAAATTTAATTTAAAGGTTTTTTATATTTCTTTTACTTTTGAGATATAGGTTTATAGTCAAAAATTCTTTTTTATAAATTAAAAAGTTTTAGAATAAATATATATTCATTATAATATAATTTACATGCATATATATAATCCTTTGTTATTATATCACAATCATATTTATGCAAGTTATTACGATAATATATGAAAGGAGTGTAGACATTGCTATGCATTCTTAATTCGTTTATCATTCTCAGGAATAATTTCTTGTGGTCCTTATCAATATGACAACTATAACCATCTAGTAGTTCCTGTAATTCAGTTGACGAAACAATTTCAAATAAAAACCAATGTAGCTCGCAAAAGGATGATTGAGTAACTAACTGAAATTTGTCAGTTAAATACTATTTATTATTAAAAAATGTTATTGAAATGAGCAACAACAATTTTCAGATGTTTTCAATGTTCTCTTTATTAAGAGATATATACATATGTATATACCCCCGTATTCATAAAAAAAAAATTAATTTGAAATTCGTTTTAGGAAAATTTTGTATGAACATTTTTAATAAAATACATTTCAAACTCGTTTTAAATTTCATGAATATGGGGGATAATTTTTAGCTTGTTTATTTTTTTTCAAAAAATAAAAAACATTTAGTTACATTGTATATCTTTTAAATTTTATTGACATTACAATTTTTGTATTTAGTTACATTGTAGATATTGTAATAAGTTTGTATTAGCTGTTTTGCTTCTTTTTCTGCTTCCATATGTTGTCTTCTATAGTACGAACAGGAGCAGGTGTCTGGTCCACATGTTTCATTTTCGTTAGACCAACAACAATTTTCATAATGTTCTCCATATTTATTTTGCATTGTTTTCAAGCTGCTTGTAATCTCCAAATGTGTTTGAATATTGATGAGTTTGTATTTGTCTTCATCAGAAACAATATGAGAACATCTTTTTAAGAAATTATATATATATTTTAATATCATTCTAACTACTGAGTATGACTACATGTGTGCACTAAATGATTATGAATAACCATCAGTGTTGAAAGTTTCGTTATTTATACTCTAAAAATTACTTACTTCATCATTATTTTCTACTTTTTTAACAAAAAGATAACAAATATTTTAATTTTTATTTTATTTTAATTATCTATCTTAAACTAACTATAAAATATATACAATTAGTATGGTTACAATAGTTTTCTTATTTCGTTTGTAAGAGGAATATATTCGAACCTTTTATCATGTATAATTAAACAATATGCGGATGTATTAGGTAGAATATTTTTAAAGGTTTTTAATTCAATACGAATATCGATAGGTCCAGTTTTAACTGATTCATTTTGATGAGTAACATATAAAACTATTATTGGCGCCATAGTTTTGAAATTTTCTGGTGTTAATAATGGTTGAGAGTCACGTGAATAATAACTTTGTTGAAATTTTAAGTAAATACATATCGTATACAATTGCAAAACGATTTCTGTCGAATTTAAGATTTAAATCATCATAAGGATATGTAACAGAGTTAAGATGCACTTTAATATCACTTAAATCGCAATGTTGAAACTTGTTGTCATCATTTCGAATACCCAATAAAAAACGCGGTCTTTCATTTTCGGTAGCTAGCTTAACATTCCATAAAACTGTTGTACTTTCTGGAAGTAAAGTATAGTAATACATATCCCAACTTCTAAAACATATATTTAATGGATGACGATTGTTTATTGTTTTAAACATCTGCAATTTGTACGCATCAGCAAGTTGAATGTGTGGTAGTTTCCAACTAATATTTAAAATTGATAACTTAATTTTTTCAGCTGTCGTTTGTGATTTAAGAACTTGTCTATCATCTTTAGATCGTGAAAGTACCAATTCATGCTTAGAATTAACTATAATTTTATTAAAGTCTTCAGAAAATCCGAGTAAATATTTCAATGGTACACAAAAATTAACATAACCCTTTTCAAGCGTAATATCATCAATGTTAAAAGGAGACCATCCTGCATTTAGTAGACTGTCACTTTCAGATTTATTCAGCGAGACGTAGTTTTTTAATTCTGTTGCAATACCCAAATGCCGTGTGCGATCAATTTCTACACCATTAATTTCATAACGAATTTCATCAAATAGATGTGCCATGCAATTGTTTAAGAGACGTATGGATGCAGAATCTGTTGAATCTTCCTTTGTAGCAAGTCCTTCTATGTATATAAGACTTTCACTTGGTAAAACATACAAATCTTGATTTTGAATCGTTATACGAATCTCATCATTATTTCTAAATGATTATAAATATGATGTGTAGCTGTGGTACTATTTCTTGACAATTGAGTTATCAAATTGCGGTTTTTGTAAAATGTTAATAATACTACTCATTGTTCCTGTATCTTTACGCTTTTATTTTTAGATGGAACCCCAAATTTTTTAAAACCTCCTTATTAGTCTCACGGAGAATAATATTTTGTTTCTGTTTTGTTAAGTTTCCGTCTTGATCAACGACTTTCAAAATAAGACTATTTATTATTCTTGAACTTACAGGTAAATATATTACATTAGTTGGAGCCTCAGACGTTAAGTGAAAACTGATGCAAAATATGTGCAGATATGTTATTTATATATGATCCACCTACAATGTAACATTCAACGATTATTGTATTAATTTTGGTTATATCTATTGTTTTATCAGAGTAATGTTCCACGCCAGGCTCTAATACTTTTGTACTAAAACCTAATAAGGATCCGATTGATCTCTTCTTATTAAAATAAACTGAATCTGTAGTACTTTTTATGCATGTTTGCAGAGTATTGCAATTTGCTCGTACATCAAGCGATCCTTTTGCATTTATATTGTGATATTTATTTGTTAATACTTCAGCTATATCTGATAATTCATATGAGCCAACTGAAACATCTATTTCATGATTCCCAATATGAAATAAGTTGTTTTCGACGTATAAAAACTTATTAAGCCGCAAACATAGTTTTCATTTAGTTCGATTGGTGGAAAATAGTTTGCAACCAGATATGAAGAGTCTCCATTTAATATTAATGTAATTGACATTTTAACGGCTGATGAGCGAATAAATTATTAATAAATTTTGTAATGATTTTTATGACGATGTATTGTCGATATTAATTCAAGAGTTATGTTCTGACGAGAATGCCAACCATTTAACGTAAACCATATTATTTCTTCTTTTTAAAATTTTTTCAACTAAATATGTTTCTGGAAATTTAGTTTTCATTAGCTCATGTTCGTAAAACCCACCTTTAATTTCATGATCTTGATAGTCTTGTAATATATAAGTATTAGGGTTAGTATTTTTTATAGTTTTGATTTTAAATATTTCTTTTGTCCAGTTTGGTGTGTAACCTTTTTCAAATGTATGAGTAGTAGGGAACTGGGCATGCTGCCCCAATTAAAATTGTTAAATTGTGGTTGAAATTGTTAAATTGTGGGCTGAAATTGTTAAATTGTGGCTGAAATTTTAAAATTCTTGGAAATTTGTGAAATTTGATACCTTTCGGCGGCGCTTTGATGTTTTTGTTTACATAAGGAGTTTTTTGTTTACATTAACCCTTGTGTGAACGGGTGATTTTTTTTGGGGTGACATTAATTGCGTGAACGGGTGATTTTTTTGTGGGGGGTGGATTAAGGGGTTTCATAAGATTAAGATTTCATAAGTATACATGTATGCCGACTGGAAAATCATGAAAATGATTTTTCCTAATACCAACGGGAAAATCATGAGATGATTTTTCCTAATTAATTAATTTTTCCTAATGCCGACGGCAATGCATGATAATTTTTCCTAATGCCTACGGCAATGCATGATTATGTTTTGCTAATGCCGACGGCAATGCTTGATTATTTTTCCTAATGCCGACAGCAATGCTTGATTATTTTTCCTAATGCCGACGGCAATACATGATTATGTTTTCCTAATGCCGACGGCAATGCTTGATTATTTTTTCAAATGCCGACGGGAAAACATGTTTATTTTTTTCGAATGCCGACGGGAAAACATGTTTATTTTTTTTCAAATGCCGACGGCAAAACATGATTACTATATTTCTTAATGCCGACGGGAAAATGATTTTTCCAAAGGGAAAATTACCAGTGTTGCCAGACTGTAGAAATTTGTTATCGTAATACTATATCAGTAATATCAGAGAAAATAGATTTGATGATTTCTAATATGTAACCGTGGGAATTCGGTGGCGTTTATGCTTGTTGGAATTTAAACCAAGTTGTGCTTGGTGGGGGGGCGGATTGTATTTGAGGTAGATCGACTGGTGGAGGGTGGGGAGTTTTTGTAACGTGTATCCGTGGGAATCTGTGTACATGTATGTATGTATGTATGTATGTCTGTAAGAGTTTAATGCTGTCTGTGATTTATGAAAGGCGAGGTGAGAGCGTTCATGTAATACGTTCATGTAATACGTGTATATGTATGTTCGTTGGAGTTTAAGGCTGATTGTGATTTGAGGTGGGGGAGGGTGTTGTTGTGATAGATAGAATGTGCATATGTGTATGTGTATGTATGTATGTATGTATGTATATGTAGCAGTTTAAGGCTTTCCTTAATTTGAGGTAGGCGGGGGGTGTTATTGTAATATGTATCTATAGGAATTTGGGTGTTTATATGTTTGTAGGAATATTTATGCATGTATGTATATAGGAGTTTAAGGCTGATCGTGATTACGATTGTTGAGATTGATCGATTGTATGTGACCTTGAGAATTTGTGTATATATATCTGTAGGAAATTTAAGGCTTATCGTGATTTGTGAGGGGCGAAGTGTTCATGTAATATATAACCGCGCAATTTGTGTGTATATATGTAGGAGTTTAAGGCTGATCATGATTAATGAGAGGTGAGGTGAAGGTGTTCATGTATATGTATACGTATCTGTGTGCATGTATGTATGTCTATATGAGTTTAAGGCTGATCGTGATTTAGGTTGTGAGATTGATAGATTGTATGTTACCTTGAGATTTTGTGTATATATATCTGTAAGAACTTTAGGCTGACTGTGATTTGTGAGGGGAGGGGCGTTGTTAAAATAGGTTTAATTTTTCGTAGATGAATTTTAGTATGTGTGTGTGTGTATGTGATTTTCTCACCATAGTATTTATATGTACGTAGAAATAAATTCTTTCTCATATGAACATTTTTTGCTAGAAAATATTATCATATATCTGAACTTCCCTAATCCTAGTATGTTTTTCATATTGGAGGATGAGATTGCTTTATATTTTATCAAGCTTAAATTTGTCCAGTGTTAAAGTCTGTCGGTCAGAAATTTGTTTATATTTGTATAAATATTAATTTCAGATTTTGCAAAATTCTTGCGTACGATCGTGGTAATTTTGTGTGTGTGTGTATGTGTGTATGCGCGATAGAGTTTGACTGGTCTGTGATAAGTTTGTTTATTTAAGTACATTTGTCTTCTTCGACTTTCGTCTTCAAGCGTCAATAGCTTGGAGAACGGTTTGTATGTTTTCATGATGTAGATATCTAAGTATGATTGTTAAAATCCAATAAATACTTGAGCATGGGTAAGAAATTTGATAATATGTGTACATATGTACATATGGATCTACAAATTGATTTTATGTATGTATGTATGTACATACAAATAAGTCTGGGGCTCCCTGTTTAAATACATTTTTTTTGTCATGTGCTGTTGTTGCTGTTGTAAATATTCGCCTGGTCTTTTGTGTATAGATGTGAAATATCTCGATAGTTTTTTTATTTGAAATTAAAAAAACGTTCTTTTAATTTTTAGATGTATTTACTTAAAAGTTTGTGAGGAGTTTCTGTTTTAAGTAAAATTTAATTCCTAATATATTAATATATTTTATTTCCATTTGTTTAAAGTTGATGTAGCCTATATAGTCAACGTTAGAAATTTTTCGGTGTAAAATTTTTTCCAACTGTCATCTTTTTTCTTCACCTTTTTCATATATTTTAGAACATCTTGCATTGGCTTTAAAAAATGATAAACGCTTTGAAATGAAACTGATCCAGCAGTCCAGCTTTTTTTAACCACTTTGCTTCTCTTTCCTTTTTTATTGATAAACATTTAAAATCAAATTGTGGTTTTATAATGAAATTGTTATACTCATTATTGTTAAAACATCCGCTACTTCTTTTTGTAATGAAAATCGTTCGAAACCTTACTCGTATATTAAAACCATTTTTTTCATTCATATTACTTAATTTATAAGACTTTCAGGACTTTCTATTATTCGATCATTAATAAAAATGCAGTAGCTGAGGTCCTTGCTTACTGTTTCATATTAAATTTCTATATCAATTGGGCCGCTATTGAATAAAAGGAACTTTTATCTTAAACTTTAGTGCATTTGGAAGTGCTTGAGATTCTTTCATATAATAGCTTTGTTGGAATCTTAGATACGAGTACATATAATATAGAATTGCATAACGTTTATTTTTAATTTTTATGTTAAGATCATCATCATTTGGATATGAGACTGAATTTAAATGTACTTTTAAATTAGTTAAATCATAATGAGGAAACTTGTTTTCTTCTTGAATAGCGATCAACAGAAAACGAAATCGTTTTCTTACAATTTAGGTCTGGCCTCTCAACGGTTCCTCTAGTATACAAGATGACTTCCTATGTCAACATATCTGCCTACTCTTTGTCAGCGTTAAGGGACAATTAAATGTTAAAATTTTAATTCCTCAAATTGTGTTACTTCATACTGATAATATGTTTTCATTAATAAGGTATATGTTTATCTTATGAAGGTTACTCGCCTATGGCTTTTATTTGATGTTCTAGATGATTTTTTTTCTCATTTTATTAAATTTCAACGTATTGTGTATATATTTCTGATATTTTTAAGTGCGCTTTATTTACCTGTCAGACAAAGTGTACGTATCAGTTGATCACTCAGTCTCTCTTTTTAATATTTTTTTTCTTTTAATGTATCACTACTATTTTTTCAGATTTTACTACTTGAAAAAGAGAATATTTGTATAATTTTTAAATGTATTCATATATACATATAGGTAAATATATGTATGTATGTATAGAGAAATTACCTTATCTACAAAGAAATACATGTTTAATAATCAACTATTTTAGAAAATCTATCTCAAATAATTCAGTTACCTCCAACATCAATTCACCGTCTGTGTTTTCATAGTATCAGAATCATTAGAATATCTATACTATTAGAATTTAAGAATTCACTCTTCTGAATTTTTTACAGAGTAGATACATATGTATTTCGTTTAACATACAAGCATAATATTTCTTTACTTACAAAATTATATGACGTGAGGAATTCTTTTAAATTTGCATGCTTCGGCATGCTTTCAATATTTTTTCTGTAAATTTATTTAATACTCATACAGATACAGATATAAAGTAAGATCTGCTTATAATGCATTTTACAATTTATGTATGCTTCAGCATGATTCCAGTTGATGTCCATATTTATTCAGTAAGTTTGTTTAATACTATTTCATACACATATACATTCTTAAAGATTGGAAATCTAAGTCCAATTTATGTAGTTTGTCTATATTTTCTAAAGATTTGATAGCTATAGAAATTAATAGAATAGAAGAACAATTATTGTAATAGCCCATGAGCATATTTTAAAATTTCGCTTGCTAGAGCTTTCGAAATGGAAAATATACAATTTTCACTATAAAAAGTGATAATATTATGTGTTACTGAATATTACACTATGTTGTAATTTATTTTGAACGCTTAAGTTTTAACAATATTTCATACAGGCCAACAAGTTTAGAGAATTTCCTGTATATTAAGTTAATTATCTTTCTTAAGACCTATCAGTCCTAATCATTCCTTCAAAAATATAAACCAAACTAGATTTTTCCTGTTTAATTTTATTTTTTACTTTCATTAAATTTCAACATTTTGTTCATCTTCAAATTATTATATTTAGCAGCTTTTTCTCATTTGTTGAGTTAACTTTAATCGGAAACATTTAAATAGTGTGATGAACTTTTATATTGTATACGAGTACATTAAGTAATTCTTTGTATATTTCAATACACTTATATGAACCATCATCACATAATTCCTTTGGATCATCTATTAAATCATTCTACTATTGATGCTTTCATATTTAATATTCTACTTATGCATTAATTTTACAGTGTCTATTAAAAAATTCTTTACAATCATCCATTTGTAAGTTTTTTTTTTTTGTACTCGTATCATTTCAAAAACATTTTCCATAGCGTAGGTTTTTTCGAGTGCAACTTTTATTTTCAACGGTATTGACCATAGAAACTTTGTGAATGAATCATTTACAGTCTACAATAATCATTAATTTCTATTTTCTGTAGAATAGTTTCCCATTTCACCTAAATCAGCTCCATAAAAGATCAACTATTCCTTTCATTACAAATCTGCAATGCACAAACAATTTTCGAGATTTATTATAGAGTTCGTTTACTAAATTTCTTTTTAAAGACATTGAGTTGTTTTAAAGATTTTTTGGAGAGTGTTGTGATCTACTTGATGCACTTTCAGCTATTTATACTATCATGTAGTTAATTTTCCAATCTATAAATTTTATTGTTCAGCTGTTCAATTTGTTTTTTCAAAAGATGATTTAATTTTTAGTACGTGTTTTTTTCAATTTTATAACTATCTTCTATCTCTAATTGTATTTCACGTTGTACTCCATCAATTTGCATTTTAATATATTCTTGAATTATATTAATCCCTTAAGCTGTATTATTAATTTGTCCTATAGTTTATCGTTTTGAGTTTCCAGAAACAATTTACTAATAACATCATTCTCCGTCAGTGAATGATGATGATTCTCCACCCATGTATTAGTAGAAATTATATATTTTATATAGTTTTCAAAATAAAATTTCTCATAGTATTTCCATATTTTATTATCAATCATTAAAGAAAATAAAGCTACTATTAGAGCCTATATTTGACCATCAACTTGTATTTTATCTTCATTTAGTTTTAGGTTACTATCACCAAACTTCCATTCATTATTCAAATCTTAATGTGGGCCATAGTTTGTATCTAATTCAATTCTTCCTTCCAAGACTGATAAATGAGTATAAGTGTCTTCAAAATTGGAAGTCTATGAGTAAAAATCATCTTCATCAGCCTCATCATCATTCTCAGTATTAGCATCATTAAATAAGATGATATCATCAAATATTGTTCCTTCTGAAAGTTTCTTCGGTGTACTTGTCTCTATATTGACTGATGGCTTTAAACTTATATTATTTTCAGCTTCTATCTTGATTTTACTTTATTTTTTCTTGTGAATTCTTTCAATATTTCTAGAACTATTTATGAATTCTTTGAGAGGTTCTGTTATAGGTTTAAATGTATCTTTTCTAGCTCACATGTATCTATTTCACCAGTTTTTATACTACGAAGCTTTTTCTTCAAGACATTTCTTGTTAACACCAACTGTTTTAAAATCTTCTCATCCATGTTTAGCAAATAAGAGGTATCAGTTATTAGATCAGGTATCAGCTTAACTGACATTACAATTTTTGTATTTAGTTACATTGTAGATATTGTAATAAGTTTGTATTAGCTGTTTTGCTTCTTTTTCTGCTTCCATATGTTGTCTTCTATAGTACGAACAGGAGCAGGTGTCTGGTCCACATGTTTCATTTTCGTTAGACCAACAACAATTTTCATAATGTTCTCCATATTTATTTTGCATTGTTTTCAAGCTGCTTGTAATCTCCAAATGTGTTTGAATATTGATGAGTTTGTATTTGTCTTCATCAGAAACAATATGAGAACATCTTTTTAAGAAATTATATATATATTTTAATATCATTCTAACTACTGAGTATGACTACATGTGTGCACTAAATGATTATGAATAACCATCAGTGTTGAAAGTTTCGTTATTTATACTCTAAAAATTACTTACTTCATCATTATTTTCTACTTTTTTAACAAAAAGATAACAAATATTTTAATTTTTATTTTATTTTAATTATCTATCTTAAACTAACTATAAAATATATACAATTAGTATGGTTACAATAGTTTTCTTATTTCGTTTGTAAGAGGAATATATTCGAACCTTTTATCATGTATAATTAAACAATATGCGGATGTATTAGGTAGAATATTTTTAAAGGTTTTTAATTCAATACGAATATCGATAGGTCCAGTTTTAACTGATTCATTTTGATGAGTAACATATAAAACTATTATTGGCGCCATAGTTTTGAAATTTTCTGGTGTTAATAATGGTTGAGAGTCACGTGAATAATAACTTTGTTGAAATTTTAAGTAAATACATATCGTATACAATTGCAAAACGATTTCTGTCGAATTTAAGATTTAAATCATCATAAGGATATGTAACAGAGTTAAGATGCACTTTAATATCACTTAAATCGCAATGTTGAAACTTGTTGTCATCATTTCGAATACCCAATAAAAAACGCGGTCTTTCATTTTCGGTAGCTAGCTTAACATTCCATAAAACTGTTGTACTTTCTGGAAGTAAAGTATAGTAATACATATCCCAACTTCTAAAACATATATTTAATGGATGACGATTGTTTATTGTTTTAAACATCTGCAATTTGTACGCATCAGCAAGTTGAATGTGTGGTAGTTTCCAACTAATATTTAAAATTGATAACTTAATTTTTTCAGCTGTCGTTTGTGATTTAAGAACTTGTCTATCATCTTTAGATCGTGAAAGTACCAATTCATGCTTAGAATTAACTATAATTTTATTAAAGTCTTCAGAAAATCCGAGTAAATATTTCAATGGTACACAAAAATTAACATAACCCTTTTCAAGCGTAATATCATCAATGTTAAAAGGAGACCATCCTGCATTTAGTAGACTGTCACTTTCAGATTTATTCAGCGAGACGTAGTTTTTTAATTCTGTTGCAATACCCAAATGCCGTGTGCGATCAATTTCTACACCATTAATTTCATAACGAATTTCATCAAATAGATGTGCCATGCAATTGTTTAAGAGACGTATGGATGCAGAATCTGTTGAATCTTCCTTTGTAGCAAGTCCTTCTATGTATATAAGACTTTCACTTGGTAAAACATACAAATCTTGATTTTGAATCGTTATACGAATCTCATCATTATTTCTAAATGATTATAAATATGATGTGTAGCTGTGGTACTATTTCTTGACAATTGAGTTATCAAATTGCGGTTTTTGTAAAATGTTAATAATACTACTCATTGTTCCTGTATCTTTACGCTTTTATTTTTTTTATAATACAACAAAATCAGGACAAGTGCAATTGTGTGTATTGATTCATTAGTATTCAAATGACGAACATGAATTTAATTTCAAGGTCTTGTTTTTCTTTTTTGTCGTTGTTATTAATTTGTCTTGAATACATAGAAAATAAAAATATTTAACCATCACACATCTCCTGGTCAATTTATTATGAACCCGTTAAGTTAGGTTTGTTATAGTTTACACACTAGTGTTGTCATTCGAACAAAAATTATTCGAACATTCGAACAACTTTTTATGATTTTTTTTCGAATGAACAAAAATTTTCAATTTAAAATAAAAAATTATTCGAACGATTTTTGTCGAATGTTCGAACAATTTCCTTAATTACTTTGTATAAAAATTATTTTAAATTTCATAACTTTTTAATTTGTTAAAAATAGGATGTTAAGTAATCAAATTGCTCCAAACTATAAATATTTGCGTAAGCTTGTTTGTATATGTTCGTTAAACACATCTTTTATTTTCTTGCTGGGAAAAGATAATACTTCTTTAAAGGAATTAGAAGGTGTCTTACCGCAAAGTATACAGAGATGTCACGAGACGGAAGATAATTGCGAATTCTTGACGTCTCGCTCACACCGAGTCTGTGTCTTCTTTAATTTTTCTTTCGTAGTGGATTTAATTTAACGTTTTTCATTTTATGCTTTGTGTCCGCATTCGCTATGAGATTTTTGTAATTAAAAGTTTCAAATTAATATTTATGAACGAAAAAGGTTAAAGTTAAATCAGGAATCATTTGAAAACATATCTTAATTACTTTTTTAATACTAATAATCATGTTCACATTCTGTTTTTTAATTCAACACAATAAATTCTTTGATTTTTTCACTTGTTCAAATGTATTTGCATTTTTGCTTTGTGGTTTCATTCTCATATGCTTTTTGGAATTAATTGGTAAAAATGAATATTTTTTAATGAAAATGCTTAAAATGAAGTCTGAAATCATTTGGAAACTAATTTTAATCACTTTTTTTAATATTAATAATCTTTTACACACTGTGTTTTTTAATTCAACACCACAAAATCTTTTATTTAATTTTGTAAAAATTTTCTCCTGTTCATTCCACAGATTACACATTTTCTCTTGTTTGTTTTGATTATATCGTTAACAACTTAATAACAAATATACTACAGTTGTCCCTTTCTCTCCGAACCTGTGTCAAAGCTGATTTTAGCTTTTTTCATCACTCATTTTCTTCACCTCTGTGTACTTTGTGGTCTTACAATTATTGATAAAGAGTTTTGAAAAAAATAATTGCTTTTCTCTAATCAAATGCCTTAAGAATCGAATTAATGAACTACGTAAAAATCATTAAATGCTTTAATATTATTCCTCAGTTTTCCTATACAATACATACTACTATTTTCAAAATATTCCACTAAAAACGAAAAAAGAGTACGCAAATACTTTATTTTCACGATTATTTTGTAATCAAAATAATAAAAATACTAAAATTAAAAAAAAAAAAATTACTCTCAAAAAAATTGTTGCAGGAAATAGTACGCGAACAGAAAAATAGTAAAAATTAGTAAGATTAAGGAAAGAGATGACTCCAGCTCCACATAGTCTGAAAAATATATGCACTTTTGACTATTCTTCTTTTTCTTATTGGTACTCGATACAATATTTTTTATAACACGACCAATATAAGAATAAATTTGTAATTTATTTTATTTAATATTTGCAATTAATTTCTTTTTGATTAAATTTATAAAAAAAATACATGACTGTTGGTTAATGTTATTGACTACCTTAAAAACAAGTGCAGTACTAAGTAACCAGATACTCTACAGTTTTACAACTCTGAATAATTAAAGTTATCCACAAAACAAAAGAATTAATGAATTAAATTAAAAATATGTATATTAACAGTTATTATTATCATTATTTATAAATTGTCTATTTTGAAATCACTGACAACTTTTATTTAACCTTTTCTAAAATTTTTATACTTTTCGCTGGGTTTTGTATAGGGATGCAACCGATACCGGTATATCGGCGATACTGCTGGTTTTCCGATATATCGATATCGGCGATATTTTACTGTCGATACGCCGATACTTCTTATAATTTTCTTTAGAGTTTTTTGAACAAAATATTCAATTTTCAACTCTTTTTTTTTTGCATGACAACTATGAGAGATAACATATTAAAAGCAGAACATAAAATCAAAACAGAATACATAATGAAATTGTTTCTTCTATTTTTTTTGCACCATAGTAATGAAATGTTCTCTCAATGCTAAATCTTGTATGTGTTTGTATGTTTTAAGATTTTTTTCAAGGCGCATTAATACAAGTGGTGGTAATTCTACAACAATTACAACTTAAAATAACAACTGACATCTCAGCCCCTATGTCAACATGTACAAATTTTGACATACGAACCTCTAATTTGCGCAAAAAAATAATAAAAACTGTGCTTATAACATCACCACTTTGAATACGTCTTGATTTTCTTTTATTTATTTATGCATGCGATGATTTAGTTCAGCGATGTAAAAGTTGGTACAATTGTCCTTCTTTTACAATTGTACTTTTGAGTACATTTTGTAATGAAACTAATATTAATTGTTGAGTTTATCTACATATCGTCACAGAAAATGCAAAAAGACCTGTCTAAAGTTTTAAAAGTTTTACAGGGGAGCATAAAACTTGTTTCAATGAAATATAAATTGACAATTAGTGTAAAATGTTATAATGCAAGTTAAAAGGGCCAACAAATTTATAGATGTATTTATTGTAAAATTTTTTACTTATTGTCAATATATTAACTCATTCAAACAAGTTTTATGCTTTTCCTGTAAAACTTTTAGAAATGACTTTTTGCATTTGTGATATACCTACATACTCAAGTACATACTCAATAAAAATGTGCTTGTATGTAAATTAATCTTTTTTTTTAATATTACCGCTATTTTTGTTCGAATAAGACGAATTTTTATTTTGTGAAAAACAATAATTAATTTTTTGTTAACATGAATTGAAATTCAATTCTTTTTTTTAAGTCTTATTAACATCAATTTTAAATCTTGAGCCAATCTAAACTGAATGCCAACGTTTATTTATATATACATATATCATAAACATTGCAGACGTTTTGTAGTTTGAAAATTTGAATTTTAGAAACTGAAATGTACTGAAAATTTTGATGATTTGTATAATAGAAGAATTACTCTACTTGAGTTTTGTTAATTTTTACTTGAGCTCAATTTAAATATGTGTATCGGTATCGGAACCGGTATCGGCGATATTTATTTTTGAGTATCGGTATCGGATCGGCGAAATGGCGTATCGTTACATCCCTAAAAACTTTTGTATGAGTTTCTAAGCCTACTACGCTTATTTTTCTTTTGTGATTTTCAAAAATATTATTATATGTGAATTCTCAAATAGTTTTTGGAAGTTTGTGCATAAGATAAGAGGTTTGTGACTGTTCAAAATGTGTGGTTGAAGTCTACTGAGGATTTGTTAAAGCAACAATGAAATGATGATTCTGATATTACGGGCTAATTTTGATATTTTTTAAAATTTTAGTCTCTCAAATATTTAACTTTAATTCTTCAAGGAATAGCTACTCAATTATCGTAAATACACATTGATTTCTTAACATTTAATCGAATTATGAAACATTTTTAAAACATTTCCATTTTTCAAAAATTTCTGTGCATATATTTGACGGGGAAATGATGGCAGGGGAATGACGAATATCTACAAAACTCTCTTAAATTGCAATTTAAATACATACCTTTAACAAATTCGCATGAATCGGAAGTTCATATTTAAAATAAACTTAAAAAAACACATACATACAAAATGATAAAATATATTGAACTTGTTTTAAAAAAGCAACACAGGGGAATGACCAACTTTAGTGTTATAGCTCATTACGAAAGACAAAACGCAACTGGCTTCATTTTATTAATATTGTTAGTGAAAGTATTGCTACATGTATCTATACGTAGTAGATATAATGTTGTTTCAAATTTGAATTATTGCTAATCAACAAGGCTTAGAAAATTTGACTTTTAACTAATATAGAATTTTACAGGGAAACGGTGTGTACTTTCAAGGCCGAAAGATAATGATCCGTAAAACTATTGAAACGGAAACGGCTGTCGACAGGGTTACCAAACCAGATCAGGTCCTGATAAGCAGATCTGAAAACCAGACCAGGTCCTGATAAGCTGATCCGAAAACCAGATCAGGTCCTGATAAGCTGATACCTGATCTAATAACTGATACCTCTTATTTGCTAAACATGGATGAGAAGATTTTAAAACAGTTGGTGTTAACAAGAAATGTCTTGAAGAAAAAGCTTCGTAGTATAAAAACTGGTGAAATAGATACATGTGAGCTAGAAAAGATACATTTAAACCTATAACAGAACCTCTCAAAGAATTCATAAATAGTTCTAGAAATATTGAAAGAATTCACAAGAAAAAATAAAGTAAAATCAAGATAGAAGCTGAAAATAATATAAGTTTAAAGCCATCAGTCAATATAGAGACAAGTACACCGAAGAAACTTTCAGAAGGAACAATATTTGATGATATCATCTTATTTAATGATGCTAATACTGAGAATGATGATGAGGATGATGAAGATGATTTTTACTCATAGACTTCCAATTTTGAAGACACTTATACTCATTTATCAGTCTTGGAAGGAAGAATTGAATTAGATACAAACTATGGCCCACATTAAGATTTGAATAATGAATGGAAGTTTGGTGATAGTAACCTAAAACTAAATGAAGATAAAATACAAGTTGATGGTCAAATATAGGCTCTAATAGTAGCTTTATTTTCTTTAATGATTGATAATAAAATATGGAAATACTATGAGAAATTTTATTTTGAAAACTATATAAAATATATAATTTCTACTAATACATGGGTGGAGAATCATCATCATTCACTGACGGAGAATGATGTTATTAGTAAATTGTTTCTGGAAACTCAAAACGATAAACTATAGGACAAATTAATAATACAGCTTAAGGGATTAATATAATTCAAGAATATATTAAAATGCAAATTGATGGAGTACAACGTGAAATACAATTAGAGATAGAAGATAGTTATAAAATTGAAAAAAACACGTACTAAAAATTAAATCATCTTTTGAAAAAACAAATTGAACAGCTGAACAATAAAATTTATAGATTGGAAAATGAACTACATGATAGTATAAATAGCTGAAAGTGCATCAAGTAGATCAAAACACTCTCCAAAAAATCTTTAAAACAACTCAATGTCTTTAAAAAGAAATTTAGTAAACGAACTCTATAATAAATCTCGAAAATTGTTTGTGCATTGCAGATTTGTAATGAAAGGAATAGTTGATCTTTTATGGAGCTGATTTAGGTGAAATGGGAAACTATTCTACAGAAAATAGAAATTAATGATTATTGTAGACTGTAAATGATTCATTCACAAAGTTTCTATGGTCAATACCGTTGAAAATAAAAGTTGCACTCGAAAAAACCTACGCTATGGAAAATGTTTTTGAAATGATACGAGTACCAAAAAAAAAACTTACAAATGGATGATTGTAAAGAATTTTTTAATAGACACTGTAAAATTCATGCATAAGTAGAATATTAAATATTACTTAATATGAAAGCATCAATAGTAGAATGATTTAATAGATGATCCAAAGGAATTATGTGATGATGGTTCATATAAGTGTATTGAAATATACAAAGAATTACTTAATGTACTCGTATACAATATAAAAGTTCATCTCACTATTTAAATGTTTCCGATTAAAGTTAACTCAACAAATGAGAAAAAGCTGCTAAATATAATAATTTGAAGATGAACAAAATGTTGAAATTTAATGAAAGTAAAAAATAAAATTAAACAGGAAAAATCTAGTTTGGTTTGTATTTTTTAAGGAATGATTAGGAATGATAGGTCTTAAGAAAGATAATTAACTTAATATACAGGAAATTCTCTAAACTTGTTGGCCTGTATGAAATATTGTTAAAACTTAAGCGTTCAAAATAAATTACAACACAGTATAATATTCAGTAACACATAATATTATCACTTTTTATAGTGAAAATTGTATATTTTCCATTTCGAAAGCTCTAGCAAGCGAAATTTTAAAATATGCTCATGGGCTATTACAATAATTGTTCTTCTATTCTATTAATTTCTATAGCTATCAAATCTTTAGAAAATATAGACAAACTACATAAATTGGACTTAGATTTTCAATCTTTAAGAATGTATATGTATATGAAATAGTATCAAACTTACTGAATAAATATGGACATCAACTGGAATCATGCTGAAGCATACATAAATTGTAAAATGCATTATAAGCAGATCTTACTTTATATCTGTATCTGTATGAGTATTAAATAAATTTACAGAAAAAATATTGAAAGCATGCCGAAGCATGCAAATTTAAAAGAATTCCTCACGTCATATAATTTTGTAAGTACATACATATGTATCTACTCTGTAAAAAATTCAGAAGAGTGAATTCTTAAATTCTAATAGTATAGATATTCTAATGATTCTGATACTATGAAAACACAGACGGTGAATTGATGTTGGAGGTAACTGAATTATTTGAGATAGATTTTCTAAAATAGTTGATTATTAAACATGTATTTCTTTGTAGATACATACATACATATATTTACCTATATGTATATATGAATACATTTAAAAATTATACAAATATTCTCTTTTTCAAGTAGTAAAATCTGAAAAAATAGTAGTGATACATTAAAAGAAAAAAAATATTAAAAAGAGAGACTGAGTGATCAACTGATACGTACACTTTGTCTGACAGGTAAATAAAGCGCACTTAAAAATATCAGAAATATATACACAATACGTTGAAATTTAATAAAATGAGAAAAAAAAATCATCTAGAACATCAAATAAAAGCCATAGGCGAGTAACCTTCATAAGATAAACATATACCTTATTAATGAAAACATATTATCAGTATGAAGTAACACAATTTGAGGACTTAAAATTTTAACATATAATTGTCCCTTAACGCTGACAAAGAGTAGGCAGATATGTTGACATAGGAAGTCATCTTGTATACTAGAGGAACCGTTGAGAGGCCAGACCTAAATTGTAAGAAAACGATTTCGTTTTCTGTTGATCGCTATTCAAGAAGAAAACAAGTTTCCTCATTATGATTTAACTAATTTAAAAGTACATTTAAATTCAGTCTCATATCCAAATGATGATGATCTTAACATAAAAATTAAAAATTAACGTTATGCAATTCTATATTATATGTACTCGTATCTAAGATTCCAACAAAGCTATTATATGAAAGAATCTCAAGCACTTCCAAATGCACTAAAGTTTAAGATAAAAGTTCCTTTTATTCAATAGCGGCCCAATTGATAAAGAAATTTAATATGAAACAGTAAGCAAGGACCTCAGCTACTGCATTTTTATTAATGATCGAATAATAGAAAGTCCTGAAAGTCTTATAAATTAAGTAATATGAATGAAAAAAATGGTTTTAATAGACGAGTAAGGTTTCGAACTATTTTCATTACAAAAAGAAGTAGCGGATGTTTTAACAATAATGAGTATAACAATTTCATTATAAAACCACAATTTGATTTTAAATGTTTATCAATAAAAAAGGAAAGAGAAGCAAAGTGGTTAAAAAAAGCTGGACTGCTGGATCAGTTTCATTTCAAAGCGTTTATCATTTTTTAAAGCCAATGCAAGATGTTCTAAAATATATGAAAAAGGTGAAGAAAAAAGATGACAGTTGGAAAAAATTTTACACCGAAAAATTTCTAACGTTGACTATATAGGCTACATCAACTTTAAACAAATGGAAATAAAATATATTAATATATTAGGAATTAAATTTTACTTAAAACAGAAACTCCTCACAAACTTTTAAGTAAATACATCTAAAAATTAAAAGAACGTTTTTTTAATTTCAAATAAAAAAACTATCGAGATATTTCACATCTATACACAAAAGACCAGGCGAATATTTACAACAGCAACAACAGCACATGACAAAAAAAATGTATTTAAACAGGGAGCCCCAGACTTATTTGTATGTACATACATACATACATAAAATCAATTTGTAGATCCATATGTACATATGTACACATATTATCAAATTTCTTACCTATGCTCAAGTATTTATTGGATTTTAACAATCATACTTAGATATCTACATCATGAAAACATACAAACCGTTCTCCAAGCTATTGACGCTTGAAGACGAAAGTCGAAGAAGACAAATGTACTTAAATAAACAAACTTATCACAGACCAGTCAAACTCTATCGCGCATACACACATACACACACACACAAAATTACCACGATCGTACGCAAGAATTTTGCAAAATCTGAAATTAATATTTATACAAATATAAACAAATTTCTGACCGACAGACTTTAACACTGGACAAATTTAAGCTTGATAAAATATAAAGCAATCTCATCCTCCAATATGAAAAACATACTAGGATTAGGGAAGTTCAGATATATGATAATATTTTCTAGCAAAAAATGTTCATATGAGAAAGAATTTATTTCTACGTACATATAAATACTATGGTGAGAAAATCACATACACACACACACATACTAAAATTCATCTACGAAAAATTAAACCTATTTTAACAACGCCCCTCCCCTCACAAATCACAGTCAGCCTAAAGTTCTTACAGATATATATACACAAAATCTCAAGGTAACATACAATCTATCAATCTCACAACCTAAATCACGATCAGCCTTAAACTCATATAGACATACATACATGCACACAGATACGTATACATATACATGAACACCTTCACCTCACCTCTCATTAATCATGATCAGCCTTAAACTCCTACATATATACACACAAATTGCGCGGTTATATATTACATGAACACTTCGCCCCTCACAAATCACGATAAGCCTTAAATTTCCTACAGATATATATACACAAATTCTCAAGGTCACATACAATCGATCAATCTCAACAATCGTAATCACGATCAGCCTTAAACTCCTATATACATACATGCATAAATATTCCTACAAACATATAAACACCCAAATTCCTATAGATACATATTACAATAACACCCCCGCCTACCTCAAACTAAGGAAAGCCTTAAACTGCTACATATACATACATACATACATACATACACATACACATAGGCACATTCTATCTATCACAACAACACCCTCCCCCACCTCAAATCACAATCAGCCTCCAACGAACATACATATACACAGATTCCCCGGATACGTATTACATGAACGCTCTCACCTCGCCTTTCATAAATCACAGACAGCATTAAACTCTTACAGACATACATACATACATACATACATGTACACAGATTCCCACGGATACACGTTACAAAAACTCCCCACCCTCCACCAGTCGATCTACCTCAAATACAATCCGCCCCCCCACCAAGCACAACTTGGTTTAAATTCCAACAAGCATAAACGCCACCGAATTCCCACGGTTACATATTAGAAATCATCAAATCTATTTTCTCTGATATTACTGATATAGTATTACGATAACAAATTTCTACAGTCTGGCAACACTGGTAATTTTCCCTTTGGAAAAATCATTTTCCCGTCGGCATTAAGAAATATAGTAATCATGTTTTGCCGTCGGCATTTGAAAAAAAATAAACATGTTTTCCCGTCGGCATTCGAAAAAAATAAACATGTTTTCCCGTCGGCATTTGAAAAAATAATCAAGCATTGCCGTCGGCATTAGGAAAACATAATCATGTATTGCCGTCGGCATTAGGAAAAATAATCAAGCATTGCCGTCGGCATTAGGAAAAATTAATTAATTAGGAAAAATCATCTCATGATTTTCCCGTTGGTATTAGGAAAAATCATTTTCATGATTTTCCAGTCGGCATACATGTATACTTATGAAATCTTAATCTTATGAAACCCCTTAATCCACCCCCCACAAAAAAATCACCCGTTCACACAATTAATGTCACCCCAAAAAAAATCACCCGTTCACACAAGGGTTAATATAAACAAAAAACTCCTTATGTAAACAAAAACATCAAAGCGCCGCCAAAAACACACACACACACACACATACACACACGTAGGTATCAAATTTCACAAATTTCCAAGAATTTTAAAATTTCAGCCACAATTTAACAATTTCAGCCCACAATTTAACAATTTCAGCCACAATTTAACAATTTTAATTGGGGCAGAATGCCCAGTTCCCTACTTCTTGTATGCTTATATTTACTTATTCGAACATTATTATTTACTTTAAACTTGGGTTTTTGAAATATTTTTAAATTGTTGTAGACTGTATTCAACAATAAATTTTAATTTGACGAATTTACTTCATTTGGGGTCATCTGTATTGTTCTATGAAATGTATCATTATATTTATGAAGTTCTTGATATTTGTTTATCCATTTGTATGTTCCTTGGTAACTAAACTCTTTCCACATCATTCCTTTTAAGGTTCTGTTAAATCGTTCTACTATGGATTTCTTTAGAACACTATACGTTGAATATTGTTTAATATGATTCCATTGCATTAGTTCATGAAATTGATTATTGAAAAATTCTTTACCGTCATCTGTTTGTAAAGTTCTTGGTTTTCTATTGTTGTTAGTGAAAATACTTGTCATAGCATTCGCTACGTTTGATGCAGTTTTATTTTTTAATGCTACAGCCAAAGCTTTCTTTGGAAAGGTATCTATTACTGTTAGAAGATATCGATATCTGTTATTATGTAATGCATAATTTCCCATTTCCACCAAATCTGCTTGCCATAAATCATCAATTCCTTTTATTATAACTCGTCTTCTTTTAAAATTTTTTCGCGCTTGTTTGTGCAGTTATCTTATTTGAATTCATTTCCTTTATAATAGTTGTTCCTTATTAATATCTAAACGGAAATTTCATATGCTTATATATAATTTTTATCCTTTGATTTTAGGAAGCTCGAGTTTTTGTTTTTTAACAACATCTACAACAGCATTTTTATTAATTGACTTAAATAAAAATTCTTCAATATTATCAAATCTTTCTTCGATATTTTTTAAAAAGCCTTCATTTGCAAAATGAACTTGATCCTTCACTACTTTTTCAATAGCTTTAACATCGTCATCGATACCTTCTGTAATCAACTCTCGTAATACTTTTACATCTCGTCTGATAACGTTTAATTGTGAATTATAATCGTTTTTAAGTTCCTCACTTTGGTCCTTAATGGTTTTGATGATAACATGCATTTTTTGGATATCGTTTGCAATGACATCCATTTGGAAATTATATTTTTACGTACTTAACTTTAAATTATTTAGATTAGTCTTAATGGAACTTTCTCCAAACTTATTTATATAACTAATTTTTAATATATTATGTCAGCTTCTCTTAATTCTTCAACAATGGAAATTATTTCGTTTTTATGATTATTATGACCAGCACTTGCCGATGAAAGAAGTAATCGTAATCTATCAACTAGTTCATTTGGATCATCCCAATATATAAAATTAGATTTACGATTATCTACAGTTTTTAATAATAATCCATTACCTATTTTTAAAACATTTGGTTTCGTAGTAAATAAATGTTTTATTATATTAACATATTTATATGCTCGTGTACCTTTAATTTGATCATGTGCTTGATATTGTCGTTTGTATGCATTTGTACTCGTTAAAAGTTCTTTGTAAGTTTTCAAAACATTTTTAGTGTAATGTAGAGGTTTTAAATGAAAAACTAATTCGAATAATCCTGGAGTCATTTTCCACTTTGTACTTCCTATTCGAATAGAATTATCTGCATCAAAATGTGGTTCATTATTTGCATATAGCCAGTTTCCGCTTTCATCTATGTTGAACCCATAAACCATATCTATTTTTTTATTAATCAAGAGCAGTTCTATATTTTTGACTAGTGAGGACTTATTATTTTCATTTTGGGTTACCTTGTAGTTGTTCTTATCGTCGTCATTATCCTCGCTAACTATTTGTAAATCTAGTTTTCTTTTTTTTTTTTTTGTTGGTATGTTATTAATCATATTATCATCATAACCCTCAGCATCATCAAAGTTATCAGAACTATCATCGGATGTTAGTGATGGAAGTTCTGAATCTGATATATCATAATTTGATTGATAAGCATCTGATTTGTAATCAGGTGTTTTTTTAATTATCTTTTTTAAAGGGTTTGCTGTAGGCGTATATGTATCTTTCAATAAATCACCGGATTGATAATCATAAATTTTTTTTCAATTATCTTATTCAGGGGTTTCGTTAAAGGCTTAAATGTATCTTCCAATAAATTGAGTCTATCTACTTCGTTTAATTTTATATTTTTTAGTTTTTCTTTTAATATCTTTCTTGTTTTAACAATATCTTTTAATAATTTGTTATTATTCATTTCGAACTAATTTGTATCTGGTTGTTAACTTCTTTGTATCTGATATTGATCTGGTGTGTATCAGCTTTTTATCTGCTCTGTATCTGCTTTTATCTGATCTGTATCTGCTTTTATCTGCTCTGTATCTGCTTTTATCTGCTCTGTATCTGCTTTAATCTGCTTTTTATCTGCTTTGTATCTGCTATTATCTGGTCTGTATCTAATTTGTATCTGCTTTTATCTGCTCTGTATCTGCTTTGTATCTGCTTTTCTGTGCTCTGTATCTGCTTTTATCTTCTCTGAATCTGCTTTTTATCTGCTTTGTATCTGCTCTTTATCTGCTTTGTATCTGCTTTTATCTGCTCTGTATCTGCTTTTATCTGCTCTGTATCTGTTTTTATCTGCTCCGTATCTGCTTTTATCTGCTATGTATCTGCTTTGTATCTGCTCTGTATCTTCTTTGTATCTGCTTCTATCTGCTCTCTATCTGCTTTTTATCTGCTTTTATCTCCTCTCTATCTGCTTTTATCTGCTCTGTATCTGCTTTGCATCTGCTTTTATCTGCTCTGTATCTGCCTTTTATCTGCTTCTGGACAAAACCACTTATAGTTGTATGAATTTATCAAAACCTTTTCTATATCGTCCCTTATTTACAGCATCATACTTACTAATAACAACGAATCCATATTTATGTTTCCAGCACTCACTATATATATCTGTAAATTCTCTAAACGACATATCTCCTATAACATGATCATTATATATATGTCGTAAATTCATTTCATCTTGTTTAAATATTATAATCATATTCGCATTATCAAGTATTAGATGTTTGGGAATTTTTGTATATCTTTGACATAAATAAAAGCAATAAATATGCTTATGTCTACCCATGCAAAAGTAATCTCTTATATTATCTTGTTTACAACAAATAACGTCATCAAATATTATTATGGAATTAGAATTTGCTTCAGCGGGACTTAAAACTTTTTCATTTTCCGAAAATGTAAAAAGATTAATTCCTTTTATCGGATCGATCAGTTGCTTAAGGTAACAGTATTTTGGTTGATATAAAGATATAAATATATATATAAGTTTCTGAAGCTAAGACCATTAGGACTTTCTATTAGACTAATCATTACGATAGTTTTACCGCAGTTTGAAGGTCCTACAATTAGTGCACCCATTGAATTGGGTAATAATGTGCTATTGTTTAATTTTAGTTTTCTGCTCTTGTGATATGTCAACATTTCTTATAACAATTTGTTTTTTTGCTTGATCTACTAATCGCATATTGATAACTAATATGTTTTTGCTATAAATTCAATCTTATATACGGAAATCTCATCATTTTCATTTTTAGTATGGAACACATAAGACATACATATGTATATTAAAGAAGAATAAACATTAACATGGTTATAAACTATAACAAAGGAGTTAGAGATAATCAGTGTAAGATTGGTAGCGGCTTAGTAAACAACTTAATAAACAAATTACCTATTGAACTACATTTACCTGGTTATCAGTTTTGTGGACCTGGAACAAAACTTGAAAAATGTTTAACAAGAGGAGACAAGGGAATAAATTTATTAGATGTAGCTTGTAGAGAGCACGACATTGCATATTCAGAAACAAGCAATATTAATATAAGACATCAAGCAGATCAAATACTAGCTGAAAAAGCGTGGCAACGAAAAAAATCTAAAGATAGTGGCCTAAAAGAACAGCACACGCTTGGTTCGTAACGAACGAAATGAAAGCAAAATTTAAATTTGGGTTAGGCATGAAGAATACTAGTAATTCTAAATGTAGAAAATCGAAGAAGAGAAACTGTAAAAAGAGAAAGGCATGTGATACCAAATTGTTTTCAACCACTGTAAAAAATACTCTGAAACTCTTGAAAAATGAGAAACCAGACAATTTAAATGCCGTTGTTAAAATTGCACAAAAAGCCGTTGCTTCAAACTTTAAAGGGAAAAAGAGGGCTAATATTGTTATACCAAGAGTTATACCAATACCAAAAATTGGTGGATTTCTTCCACTAATTCCAATCTTAACAGCTTTAGCAGCACTTGGAGGTTTAGCTACCGGTGGATCAGCTATTATTAAGGCTGTAAATGATATAAAAAATGGAAAGCAACAGCTAGCAGAGGCTACAAGACATAATAGACATATGGAATCAATTACTATGGGAAAAGGTCTATACCTTAAAACATACAAAACTGGATATGGTCTTTATTATAACCCAGCTCCAAAAAACATTTAGATAGTCTACCCAATCGACCATTAAATGATCCAGATTTAATGAAATATGCTAAAAAACTAAAAAATTTTAGAGGTGTTTTTATGCGTGATCGTTTACCTAAAAAGACATTAATTCAAGAATGTGGTATTGTTAATTTATATAGTTCTACTGCTCCTGGAACGCATTGGGTAGCGTATTATAAAAATCGTAATTATAAAGAATACTTTGATAGTTTTGGAAACCTACTTCCACCAGTTGAAATAGTTAATTACTTAAAACACCATTTGAATATAATTATAAACAAAACCAAAAATTCAATACGTTTAATTGTTGACATTTATGTGTAAAAATTTTATTCAATAAATATAATTTGAAATAAAAACAACATTTTATACTTTTCTTTTTTCATAATCTCTTTATTTTACAATTGATTCTTATTTTAACAATTTTAGGTTAATTACACATCTATATAAACATTAAGAAAAATATCATCATCATCTTCCATAAATTGTTCATACATATTTAAATTTGTTGTTTCTAGTGCTAATTCTCTTGATGATGATGACGGTAAACAAACATTTAGGAGAATATCATCATCTTCTTCCATAAATTCTTCATACATATTTAAATTTGTTGTTTCTAGTGCTATTTCTGGTGTTGATACTGATGAATGGTAATTTAATCTATAATGCCCCCACTCATAAGTATCAACACCATTTTCACGTACAAATCTCTTATCATCTAAATAATTTAATGTCAACTTACTAATGTATTGCGTATAAATATTATGCACCTTAGACTTAAATACATACATAGAATCATAAACTAACTGTTTATTTAATAAACAATTTCTAAAATCATTAATACTTAACTTATTTGTAACACATTGTTTTACACCTTTTATTTTTTTTTATTTCCTTATCTAGCTTATCTATTTTTACAAAATACATTTTAGCTCGAGTTCATTTGCACTCTTTAATTAACTTACCATTGCATTCGTCCTTCATCATCCCTAATACTTTTTTATTCATCAGAAGAAAATTGAATACATTATCTTCCGGATATGCAGATGTATCAAAATGCATTTTAATATCATTTCTAATACCTTCATATAGGTCATTTGTTTTGATATCATATATAAAGGAATCAGTATCCATATAATTAAGATTAATATTTTCACAATATTTGGGTTTCATATAATCATAATGAAAATTATACATTTTCCATCTTGATAATTCTAAAACAGCAAACCCAATGTAAATGGGTTTATTACATTCAGTTCGTACTACATTCATTTCAATGGCAACCATTTCGTCATGAATTTTGAGGGAACTATGAAAATTAGGTCTAGCAATAAGAGCTCTTGCTCCTAATCGCTTACCTTTATTCTCCCATTCACATACTATTTTTATATCCTTGCTTTTATTGACATTTTCCATAGTTTTACGATATACAGCGTTGTTTAACAGTTTAAAAAAGTTTTGCTCAAATGAATTTTTAGCTAATGTTCTATGATGATTATTTATATCGATATATTTTTTCAACCAATTCGACTGATTAAATTCAAGAATTCTATGAATTTTCTTTAAAATCAGACTATGTTTCATACATTGTTGAAGATTGAGATAATGTATTATATAGTTGGTTTTATCGTTTAAATCTGTTATTAACTTTCGTTGTTTCATGTTTTCAATTTTCTTGTTTTCTGCACAAAATGGCAAGTCACTATGATAGTCGTGTAATGTGGTTGGATATTCTATATCTACCTCCAATATGTAACCAACTGTAGAATCTTCTTTTACATTATTTACATAAAAATTTTCACAGTTTTCAACCCACTTGAAATTTTTAAAGGGTAGGTATTGAGACATTGCATGGCCATATAAGTTATTTACATCTAAATACATAAGGTAATTTGATTCTTTTGTAGGATCATAATCACTGATGTATTTGTTATTTGCTATCTAATGTCGCTTACTGCATTGAACTATACTTCCCCTAATACCCCGTACAACGAAATTGTACATGTTAATATCAGTTAACAATTCTAATTCTATTTCCGTTGTTTTCAACATTGCATTCCAAGATAAACCCGGGGTAGTATAATATTGACAGGGATCTAAATTGTAAATGTTTTTACAAAATTTACGGAAGTTTTCAAATATAGCACAAAGCAATAAAACATCTACTTTTAAATATAATAACAGAGTGTTAACATAGTGTTAAAATTGAATGTATTCCAAATCTTTTCAGCATGTTCGTAATCATTAACACTGCACGACTCATTAGAGAGTTTATTAAAGAAGCATGAACGGGGTGGTAGCTATGTTCCTTGGAGTCGATTTATGGAATCTAGATAGTCATACGGTAAGACACCTTTACGCTTCATTAAATCGAATTCATTGTCAATGTGGTAGGTTGATTTAACAGTTGACAAATCATCATTGGACAAAAAGCCTGCTAGTTTTTCTAAACTCGATGGCATAAACCGACAAAAATCTAGAAAACGCAGTTCAATCGTGTCTTTTTCATTAATAAAATTTTTTTTTGATATGGATACATATAATTCCTTATTTAAAGGAATTATATTTATATCACCTTCGATAGATGAAAGTTCTCGCACAAACAAATGACAATCATATACCGAAAGATTATGGAAAAATATAGGGATGAAGTTTGCGATTTGATACTCTAAATTGCACTTGTTATGTGCTAGCCCCCTATATTCACCTGTTAAGTGACAATGGTCGGCCACGCGATCTTCAACAGATACATTTTTTTTACAAATGTGACAAATTGTGTTCTCATTTTGTCTAATCTGTTGAAGCGGTGTTAAGGAATTCATTGGTTTAATTACATTTAAATAATTGTTATATATATCTAGACTATCCTTAACTAAATTAGTAAAAAAATGTTTTGGTGAGTTATCACCACTATATATTCTAAATATATCTAACACAGAATTAAAAGAGCATTTTATATAATAACTGTAAGCAAATGGGACATGCCTTTGTGTAGATTTCACATTAGCTGAATTTTGAACATTAACTGATTCCAGAATACATTCGAAATCAGCGTACACCACAAAAGGCACATCCATTTGCTTTTTTAAATTCTTAAAACTCACTAAATTATTTTCTGTTGGCATCTTAGTTACAATTTTATTGCCTTGCTCCTTATGAATTTTTAATGATGCCTCGTTATGGAAGTAAATAAGGCAAGTGTTACATAAATATACACAATTCTTGTGTTTTGTTAGTTGACTTCTAATCAATATGTAATTAAATAAAAGAAGTAGAATATTTTTTTTATTAATATATTTTAGTATAATCAATATAAATATTAGTGACATACTTTGAAATATTTTTTATCCAGACATAGCGAAATCGTTCACCATCTTCCAGGAGTAGTAAATTGATGTGCTTGGCTTTTTCTTCTGTAGTAAAATAATATGGACCCACTATCTTTTCCCCTTCCAAACCAAATACATTTATGCTGATATTCAGATTATTCAACTCAAACACCTTTATTTTATTTACCGACAAAGGAAAATTAAGTTCTTTGAAATTTAAAACGATGTTATTTTCCAGCACTATAGTTTCATCTTGTATGTTATTAATATTATATGATGAACATCTCGTTGGATGCTGTCCATGAGCGATTGGATATAGAGCCGATATTATGGCCCACTTGAAACAATACTCATCCTTATTTTGCACGTTAATGCACGCAAACTTTCTCTGTATTGCAGGTGGTAGAGGAATGTATTGTGAACCTTTAATGGATTTGTATTCATTAATATTAATTTCGATGTACGATATTTCTATTAAAGCCCATCCGCTATCACACTCTTGAAATTCGCTCATCTTTTTCAAAATAATATTGCACTGGTCACTGTAACTGTGGTGAATATAATCTGTTGTTGAAACACTGATAAGTATAGTCATTTTAGTTTGTTGTGACTTTACGTTGATATTACATGCGTCTTGTTCTTCTTTTCACAAAATAGTTCACAATTAAATTTTATGGAGCAATGTTTTTGAAGCATATTCCTCAACAATTCAACCACTTGGGTTTTAATTTCACCCAAAAAAGTTTTAGGTATTAAGTTGTCTTTATTGCTATTTTCGATCATATATGTTGCAATGCGACCTTGGTATACTGAGTTTATACACCTTAAACCATTGTCTAACATCTTAGCACAATTAATTTTATGTCTACTTGTTCTTACATGATACTGATAAGTCGTTTTAGAAATATATAATCTTCATAATCTTTATAATAAACACTAGTTTCTTCCACTTTTTTCGGATGCTCAATAAAATGAGTGTGATTGAGAAATTCTTTACGATCCGAGAAACGTATATTACATACGTTACACATCATTGATGAACCTTGATGTTGCGTTCTCACATGACGTTTTAAGTAGGGATGTAACGATACGCCATTTCGCCGATCCGATACCGATACCGATACTCAAAAATAAATATCGCCGATACCGATTCCGATACCGATAACCATATTTAAATTGAGCTCAAGTAAAAATTAACAAAACTCAAGTAGAGTAATTCTTCTATTATACAAAATAACAGTGTTTATTAATGAGCCATTCAAATCATCAAAATTTTCAGTACATTTCAGTTTCTAAAATTCAAATTTTCAAACTACAAAACGTCTGCAATATTTATGATTTTACAAAATAAACGTTGGCATTCAGTTTAGATTGGCTCAAGATTTAAAATTGATATTAATAAGACTTAAAAAAAAGAATTAAATTTGAGATCATGTTAAAATTAAATTAAAATTATAAAAACATTGCAAAATATTAATATTTAAAATTGATATTAATAAGATTTTTGTTTAAAAAACAAAGTATTCTCAAATTTGGCGGAGATAGACGATTTCACATAAAAATTCATTTGTATTCATGTAAACATGTATGTCGTTAAACAAAACGCCAGAAGCTCTATCTAAAAAAGTCTAATCCAATTTTTGTATATTCCGATTTATTTCCCAAACATACAGAGATACTATAAAAATTCGTCTTATTCGAACAAAAATAGCGGTAATATTAAAAAAAAAGATTAATTTACATACAGGCACATTTTTATTGAGTATGTACTTGAGTATGTAGGTATATCATCACAGAAAATTCAAAAAGTCCTTTCTAAAAGTTTTACATGAAAAGCATAAAACTTGTTTGAATGAGTTAATATATTGACAATAAGTAAAAAAAATTTACAATAAATACATCTATAAATTTGTTGGCCCTTTTAACTTGCATTATAACATTTTACACTAATTGTCAATTTATATTTCATTGAAACAAGTTTTATGCTCCCCTGTAAAACTTTTAAAACGTTAGACAGGGCTTTTTGCATTTTCTGTGACGATATATAGATAAACTCAACAATTAATATTAGTTTCATTACAAAATGTACTCAAAAGTACAATTGTAAAAGAAGGACAATTGTACCAACTTTTACATCGCTGAACTAAATCATCGCATGCATAAATAAATAAAAGAAAATCAAGACGTATTCAAAGTGGTGATTTTATAAGCACAGTTTTTATTCTTTTTTTGCGCAAATTAGAGGTTCGTATGTCAAAATTTGTACATGTTGACATAGGGGCTGAGATGTCAGTTGTTATTTTAAGTTGTAATTGTTGTAGAATTACCACCACTTGTATTAATGCGCCTTGAAAAAAATCTTTAAAAACATACAAACACATACAAGATTTAGCATTGAGAGAACATTTCATTACTATGGTGCAAAAAAATTTGAAGAAACAATTTCATTATGTATTCTGTTTTGATTTTATGTTCTGCTTTTAATATGTTATTTCTCATAGTTGTCATGCAAAAAAAAGAGTTGAAAATTGAATATTTTGTTCAAAAAACTCTAAAGAAAAATATAAGAAGTATCGGCGTATCGACAGTAAAACATCGCCGATATCGATATATCGGAAAACCAGCAGTATCGCCGATATATCGGTATCGGTATCGGTTGCATCCCTAGTTTTAAGCAAAAATTGCGACTAAATAATTTTCCACAGATATCGCCAGTAAAGATGTCCATTTTGCGGTTTTATTTCATAATTTTTTTATGATATGTTATGATGAAATTTTCAAAACAAGAATGAATTATATTAATTTTTACCGATCTATTTATACTTTAAATTGTGAGCGTGGTTGAAATGATGTAAGGAGCAAGTTTTTATGTACATCCTTATTTATGCACATAAATATTAAAGTGTAATAAAAATAGAGAGAACTTGTTATAACCGCGAATAGGGCAACACATAATATTCAAACTAGGGATGCAACCGATACCGATACCGATATATCGGCGATACTGCTGGTTTTCCGATATATCGATATCGGCGATATTTTACTGTCGATACGCCGATACTTCTTATATTTTTCTTTAGAGTTTTTTGAACAAAATATTCAATTTCCAACTCTTTTTTTTTTGCATGACAACTATGAAAAATAATATTTTAAAAGCAGAACATAAAATCAAAACAGAATACATAATGAAATTGTTTCTTCTATTTTTTTTGCACCATAGTAATGAAATGTTCTCTGAATGCTAAATCTTGTATGTGTTTGTATGTTTTTAAAGATTTTTTTCAAGGCGCATTAATACAAGTGGTGGTAATTCTACAACAATTACAACTTAAAATAACAACTGACATCTCAGCCCCTATGTCAACATGTACAAATTTTGACATACGAACCTCTAATTTGCGCAAAAAAAGAATAAAAACTGTGCTTATAAAATCACCACTTTGAATACGTCTTGATTTTCTTTTATTTATTTATGCATGCGATGATTTAGTTCAGCGATGTAAAAGTTGGTACAATTGTCCTTCTTTTACAATTGTACTTTTGAGTACATTTTGTAATGAAACTAATATTAATTGTTGAGTTTATCTATATATCGTCACAGAAAATGCAAAAAGCCCTGTCTAACGTTTTAAAAGTTTTACAGGGGAGCATAAAACTTGTTTCAATGAAATATAAATTGACAATTAGTGTAAAATGTTATAATGCAAGTTAAAAGGGCCAACAAATTTATAGATGTATTTATTGTAAAATTTTTTTACTTATTGTCTAAATATTAACTCATTCAAACAAGTTTTATGCTTTTCATGTAAAACTTTTAGAAAGAACTTTTTGAATTTTCTGTGATGATATACCTACATACTCAAGTACATACTCAATAAAAATGTGCCTGTATGTAAATTAATCTTTTTTTTTTAATATTACCGCTATTTTTGTTCGAATAAGACGAATTTTTATAGTATCTCTGTATGTTCGGGAAATAAATCGGAATATACAAAAATTGGATTAGACTTTTTTAGATAGAGCTTCTGGCGTTTTGTTTAACGACATACATGTTTACATGAATACAAATGAATTTTTATGTGAAATCGTCTATCTCCGCCAAATTTGAGAACACTTTGTTTTTTAAACAAAAATCTTATTAATATCAATTTTAAATATTAATATTTTGCAATGTTTTTATAATTTTAATTTAATTTTAATATGATCTCAAATTTAATTCTTTTTTTTAAGTCTTATTAATATCAATTTTAAATCTTGAGCCAATCTAAACTGAATTCCAACGTTTATTTTGTAAAATCATAAATATTGCAGACGTTTTGTAGTTTGAAAATTTGAATTTTAGAAACTGAAATGTACTGAAAATTTTGATGATTTGAATGGCTCATTAATAAACACTGTTATTTTGTATAATAGAAGAATTACTCTACTTGAGTTTTGTTAATTTTTACTTGAGCTCAATTTAAATATGCGTATCGGTATCGGAATCGGTATCGGCGATATTTATTTTTGAGTATCGGTATCGGTATCGGATCGGCGAAATGGCGTATCGTTACATCCCTAATTCAAACCGCTTAATTAGCAACATTGGTTAATGCTATTTTCTGTTTCTGTAAGTTACTTGCTTTTTCTTTTGTATTGTTAAGAACCTCTTACTTGTGAATTGTTATACCTCTGAATTATTAAACTGAATTGAATAAACATTGTTAACTGGATTGATACTTCTTTTATTTCAACAAGCTACAACAGATTGGCGACGAGCGTAAAAGTAAAGTAAAAATCGTACCCAATAATATTCTCGTGTTCTTATATTTTCTAGAAAACAAGTGGAAGTTTTTTTTTTGCGAACACATACACACGTACAAAAATGGATGCAAGCCAATTCACAACTTTTATCAAAACGCAAGAGGCCCTGGTTCAACAATTGGCGGTTTTAAGTGCAAGTGCTGGGGCTACTTCAAGTGCAACACAAGTAAGAGATACTAGCTTAAATACATCGCTAGTTCCAAATTTCGAATGTTTCGATCCGGCAAAAGAGACATACAAAAATTATATGCAGAGATTTTCATATTACATAACCATGAAAAGCATAGCTGAAAACAAAAGTTACTGCGCAAAACTACTTCTAAATTAATTGGCGCAAAATATTTTAACATGGCGATAGCGTTAGCAGCGCCGAAGGCGGCGACAGAGCTAACCTACAAAGAATTATTACAGCTTTTGGAAAGTCATTTAGCGCCAAAGAGGAATGTGCTTGTGCAACAGCACAAATTTTTATCAATATACCAAAGTGAAGGGCAGACAGTTGCCGAGTTCGTAGCAGCGCTTCGCAGTGATATCAGTGCATGTGAATTTCTTTCTCCATGTGAATGCCAGACGTCAATTGCGGACGTGTTCCTAAGAGCCCAATTCATTCGAGGCATTCGCGACAATAATGTACGCGAACAACTTCTTCAGTCAAGTACGTCGAAGTTTGAAGAAGTTGTGGACAAGGCTATGGCGTTAGAAGCTGCGAAGACGGACGCTCGAGAATTGTCACAAGCTGCAGCAATTACATCAAATAATAATTCGATGGAAGTTAATAAAATTTTCAATAACAATAAGAAAGCAAAAAAAATCCCTAATTCCAAACAGCGGCAACAAAATCGAAAAGTTAACTATGAACAACTGGGTATTGCTGGATTATGTTTACGGTGTGCTAGGAACAACAATGTCGCGACGGAGTGTCGTTCCAGCAAAAATTTAAAATGTAATTTATGTTTAAAACAAGGGCATGTAGGCAAAGTCTGCATCACCTCTCTTTTGGCAAATGGTCCTGTTGCCGGACAAAAACTCAAAAGCAGTGCATTTGGGCGAACAACGAATCAAATACTCAGTGATGACTCTTACGGAATTTTAAAAATCGTAGATGTATACTGTAATTCAAAGTCAGAACGCTACTATGCCAATATATTAGTTGAAGGGAAAACAGTACAGTTTGAAGTAGATTCTGGATCTGGATATTCGTTCTTGCCAAGAGACCAGTACGAAAAATTAAAATTATACAACAAATTAGTGCCAACAGAAACTGTTTTCCGTTCGTACACTCAGGACACGTTTAGAGCAGATGGGAGAGTAGTGGTCAATATCAAATTTAAAAATGTGTCAATATCTGATGAATTGTATATTGTACCTAGTGGTTGCTCAGCCCTTATAGGACGAACATGGATTCGCCGACTGGGGATTAACCTGCAGGAACTCGACGAAGTAAACTCAAGTTACGTAATTACAGATTCTATTAATGAATCAAATGAAATGAAGGAAATTATCTCAGAATTCAAAAATGTTTTTCAACAAAGGATTGGTTGCATACCTAACCTTAAAGTTTCCCTGCAATTACGCGAAAATACCACACCTATATATACAAAAGAACGAAACATTCCATATGCTTTAACAGAACGAGTTGATAGAGAACTCGACGAGTTAGAGAAGGCTGGCATTATTACAAAGGTTGCACACAGTGACTGGGGTCACCACTAGTCGTTATTCCAAAGGAAGATGGTGGGGTACGCCTATGTGTTGAATACAAAGTCAGCGTAAACCAGCGCTTAGTAGACGCGCACTACCCGATAAAGAGAACGGACGAAATTTTCAATAGTCTTAAGGACTCTAAGTACTTCTATCATCTAGATTTGTATAAGGCGTATTTACACGTGCCAGTGGATCAAAAATCAAGCGAAGTACAAACGATTTCAACACACAAGGGGACCTTCCGCATGAATCGGCTATCTTTCGGCATAAAGACAGCACCCGCCGAATTTAATAAAATCATAGACGAGATTTTACGTGAAATCCCTAAAACGGAATCGTATTTCGATGACATCGTGGTCCATTGCGAATCAATGAACGAATGTAAAGCTAATTTGAGAGCCTGCTTAAAACAACTACAAAAATATGATTTACATCTAAATATTTCGAAATGCAAATTTTTTGAAAATCAAATAGAATTTCTGGGGCATGTGATTCAACACAATAAAGTGCAGAAGTCCTCCTCAAAAGTCGAAGCCATCACATTTTAGTAGAAGCGATCCTCTAAGCCTCTTTGTTTACAAGATTTCAGGTCTCTAACGTATAGCGTTACATTTTTATGGGGGTGGCTCCATCTGCCTACTTTAACAATCAGTGCTTTCGGATTTTTCCAGTTCATAACTCAAGCCTAAATTTAAATCCTTAATTTCGACTTTAAAGTGCTTGTCCATGCCCCTTATTGAAACTTACGGGTTTTTAGATTTTTTTGTGATATCTGATTTAGATTTATTTGTGTATAGAATTTCAGCTCTGTAGTATGAATTTCAGTGTAAAGACCACCTTTGGATAAAAATTCTTGCCTTCAAAATTTTTCCAGTTGCTCACTCATATCAAATTACTTGTGTATAAATCTCATCTATCTAGCGCGAATTTTAGCTTTAAATTTTATGGACTTTTTTAAGCTCAAGATAGTAAAAGGCTGATACAAAATACCTTAATAACATATTTAAATCAGCTAAGCCGAAGTACATGAAACACAAGCGTAACATTTTATGGGCGCGATTACGCCCACTTTTTAACATAATAGTATAAACCCTTGTATACATGCAACGTGTATGCAAGGTTTTAATAAAATGGCTTAAGTTAAAATGTTTGGGTTTTTTTATTTTTCTATTTAGTTGCTTTCTCACCTAGACCTTGCGTATCAAATTTCAGCTCTTTAGCGCAAATTAATTTTTTTATTTCTATGGTCGTAATTTTGCCGACCTTTAAACTAATTTTTTTTTATTAGTAGAAAGGGATAATAATAAATACATCAATAGTATATTTAAATGTGATGATACGAAGTACATGAAAAATGGAGGTTTAAATTTTATGGCCCATTTTTTCAACGAAAATTTATATCCTTGCATTATCCCAACATGTGTGTGCCAAATTTAAATAAAATCGCTGCATATTTGTTTTTTTAATTCTGAGCTTTATGAGCGTAGCCCCGCACCCTGGATAAAATTTGCACATTTTCAGTATTTTTAGTTAGTTTCTCAACTTTGCCTACTCGTGTTTCATATTTCATCTCACTAGCACAAATTTTTATTTTTACGGGCGTAATTCCGGCCTCTGCCTAAAATGTCCAGGTTTTAAACATTTTCTATTAATTTCTCACCCAGACCTGGTCTACTTGTGTACCAAATTTCAGCTCTCTAGATATAGCGGGAGTGCTTCATCAATTTGATGAGTGTGTCAGATAATATGTCTTAAATTATGTAATTTTTGCGCCATCATATCTCAGGAAGCTTTCATTATAGAACCTTTAAACTTCGCATATGTAGTAAAATTAATTAAATCTAATTATGGTTTAAATTTTACGAACGCGGTGAACAAAATTATGAGGGGATAAAAGCACGACGAATGGCCTCGTGTAAATAAATATACACCCTGCGTGCATAGGCTGGACCTTGCCCTGGCACACCACCGTGCCCCTAGATTTCAGAGGTTAGATTTGTTGAGTTTTTTCATCGATTACTTTCCTGTTTTCAATGAATTGCTGCAGCTTATTTCGAGTAAAGCGTTACGCGAAGTCTTTTTCCTTTCCTTCTGCTGCTTCAAGATATATGTATCTGTACTTTGCTGATATTTAAGTAGAACTTGTAATTCTTTCAATAAAATATCGATTTTTTTCAAATTCCGTTATGTTTTCCTTGCTGCTCACTTTCTGCTTTACTAACTCTATATACTCTTTTGTATTCGAGATTCGACAAACTCTACGAAATTTGCTTCTTCTCTCCAATGTTTTTCTTTTTTTCTACTTCCAAATCCTCCATATAGTCTTATACGAATTTTCCTAAAATTTAGTAAGTTCTGCGCCCTTTAAAATATTTTCTCCTTAAAACTCTTCTTTCACATACAAACGCTCCTTCTATTTATATCGTGCCAACGAACTACATGTTTGTTTATTTAAATTTAATATTTCTAAATTTATATCTTTTTTAGCATATTTTTTATTCATTTTGCCTAGAACCACTTTTTTAATCATCATCAAAAAATAAATAGCTTTTCATTTTCAAAAAACATAGTTTTCGTTAAAACGTATCAAAACTGTACTCTTGTGATTACAGATTATTAATTTATAACTTTGCAATTTAATATTTCTTTTTTACGTGTTTCTGCTTATAGAACGTAAAATATATTAATGACATACACAATGGAAATTGAATGCACACAATCTACTTACTAATTTTAGCAAGCAAAATAACTGATTTAATTATTAATATTTAACACTATTTATCTTTTGACCAAAGTTGGCTTTATATTGTACGTCATCGACATTGCATAATTTATCAACGCGAAGCATTTAACAAGTAGTTAAGTGTTATTTGAGTTAATAAATTAGTGCAATGTTGTACATGATTCACAATAAAGTTTTATTTTTTTCAAAGTGTATGGGCCTCCTCGTATCTAAAATAATACCAAATGAAAAATTAAATGTTAGGCTTGTACAGCCGTATAACGCTTTAACAAAATAAAACTATCCATTTAGAAACTTGCGATTTGTGTACCTTTCATTTCCCACTGTTCATACGATTGTATTTCGAACAGTAGTTCAGAATAAACAGATTCATTACGAATATTTCCCCTGAGGCATCATTGTCTTAGATCAAAACCATAAACAAATTAAGCCACGCTACTGGGTATAGTTAGTAATTTACCGAATTTAACAAGGAGGAAGAATTAATTTCATCTTTCCGAGGAAACCGATATACGAACAACTACATTATGCCAGTACGTGTGCCATAACATAGTAGCTTATAAACATTAAAAATTATTATCTAATATAAAAACAATTACCTTGATGAATTTCTCTTGGTTTCGGTAAATTTGTAACACATGTATGAGGACACATGAGAACGTTAGCAGGATGTAAAGTACCATCCAAGAACCTACGTCTAGCCTCACAAAGATTTATTCCTCCCAAAGGTGTTTTTGGCAAGTGGTTAGGAGGAACAAGAGCTAAGCAATAAATTCCAACTTGGTGTATTGAGTCGACTGCCTGCAGAACTCTAGACATCCATTGAAAACTTTCCTCTTCTGAGCAGTCGGGACGTTGTTCGGCGATTACGCATACTCGTTCATCCCTTAACACCTTAATGCTAAAAACCGCTATTCTTCCCCTGTATATAAAGCGTATAGGTTCAACAGCCAATACTGTGGCAATGATATCGTCAGCATTGTGTTTACGCCCAGTAACTGTCATCAGCCCATCGCGTGACCCACACACAAAAACAAGCCCACCAGGACCTAAAAATCCTAAGAGTCCTGAACGGACATAAGACTCATCACTGATAAGTTTCATTTTTCCGACTCCATCTTCTTGTTCAGATTCAAGTTCCTTAGAAATTAGCTGAACCTTGAATGAGGTGTTTGTTAATCCTTCCAAACCAAAGTAACTAGAACCTGTTGAACCACTCGTTACACATATCTCTCCAACTTGATCCGTCTTGCATAGAACTGGATGACCATCAGATTTAACAACAACCATTGTTGCTGTAGGCATTACTTGCCCGCAATCTTGCAGAGTTAGAGATGTTAAGGAATCCTCACTATCCACTCGGACAACTCCGTGAGATAAAGCGGCCATGGATAGAACTCCTCTGCCTGTAGCCGATTTATTGTATCCACTTGAAGATCTACCTGGGCGACGAAGTGATACTGTGAACACTTCTGAACTACTAGCACAAGGACAAATAGCATCTGCCCTTAGCCCTTTGGTTTGAAATACGCTTAAAAATTGATCACACGATGACAGAGACCAAGGATTTGCTCCATCAGCTACAAGAAGCATTCGTAATGAGGACAATGATATATCTTTATGATCTTTGGTTGCTAAAAGACCCCAGTGTAGATCTCTACTTTTGACTAGACAGCATGAAGCTCTATGCTTTGTAATTAACTGCATCCAAGACGATGGCCTGAGTTTCATTAGAGCGTACGGTATAAACAAGACATGCATTCCATTCAATACTGATGTAAAAACAGCATGCCAAAGGCCAACCTCACGTTTAAAATCTAAAACACATACCATTGTTTCACCTTCTGTATAGTGACACGCCATAGTGAGAGCACGACAGTGGTTCATCATAGCTAATCTGGTAACGGTTACACCTAAAATTGAATTAAAGTTATAAATTATATAATTTTCTCTATAAATAATAATAGCTATAAACCATAAAAAAACTTTTTTAATACATATATTTATTTATTGTATCTTAAAAAATTAACTAACAATTAGTATTCCCATCCTAAATCAAAATATAATTATTAGGAGTAGGGTAGTAATGGCGGTCTAAGTCCAAGTTTTGGAATTAAAAACCGGGAAAAACCAAAAAGGGTGGCAACCCTGTTACAGATAAGGGATTTTCATGCAGAGATTTTCTTAGGCTATGTGTGTATGTGAGTTTGATTCAACGTTCATGCGTATGTATGTATGTATTTACTTGTGTGTACAGCTTTTTTGTCATTGTAGAGAAACGTCCGTCTAGTCAGCCTAGAACCGTATGTTTCATGTCAACACTCTTTTCTCTAGCGACAATTGCACTAGTTAAAATGTCGACAACTGCGACAACAGTTATTCGGTTTTTTGATGAGTACAGAAAAATTCTAGGGAGTATGAATCGTTTTGATTATAATTAGTATTTGTAAGGATATTTATCTCATCAGAGGGCTTCACTGAAACAATTTGACATGTTATGAGTAAAAAAAATATATGATCTGTTTTCCGAATATCACTTTAGTTTTCCTCCCAGTTGTAACTAAAGCCGATAATGTGTCACAGACTCTACTGGATGAATTTGTCATTCCAACTTTAATTAAGAATGTCACCAAATGGCTCTATAGAACATATTATTTGTTTATTTAATCTCTGGTTCAGTTATTTGCATATATAATTCGCTTTATTTAAAATGATTTATTTTTTGAATTGTATTTGTATCACACAATGTGAACCACCTTAATGTATTCTTATTTCTCTTATATACTTAAATTCTTGTTATGCTTATGTACAATTTGTTGTTCTTTTATACATTAATCTCACTGCAGTGCTAAGTTTCATTGAATGTACATATGTATGTACGTATATAACACAAGAAAAATTTGAAAAATGTACGTACATAAATGAATAGTTGTCCAACAAAATGTTTTAGCAAAACTGTCAGATTGTAAAGCAAAACATTGCGGTAAGTTTATTAGAAGATTAACATAATATTTAAATAATTTTATGTACTTTTTTATATAGAAATAAACGCACCGTAGTTTAAAGCTTAAAGAATTGGTCTGCGTTTTTTGGTGTTGTTAAATTCGCCCTTTACAAAACTGCGGTCGCAGCCAGCGACAAAGAATTATATCTACCAATTCGTGGGTAAGATGAACTATTTTGAGACAATTACATGCAAGCTATACCTGAAAGTGGCTGTTTTATGACAAGGGTTATATCCTTCGTCATACTGAAATGTGTTAATTGCCATTGTTTGGTAGACTTTTTATTGATTGTGAATCTGAAAACCGAATATTAATGACAGTAACTCTACATACTTTTTATTTTATTTAATGTAACAATTCTAGAAAATAGCTTTTGAGGAAGTCGAAAAAAGTTATAGAAGCACCTGCACTCACGTGTCCCGATTTTTTCCGTGCGGATGCTAGCGATTTTGGTCTGGGTGTTGCTGTGTATATGAATTTCATCATATGTCGTAATACCAACAGATATATTAGATTTGATGACTACTACGCGATTCTCATTTAACGTATATAACTAGAAGAAATAATGTAGATTGTCATCAGTCTACTAAAAGTATTGAGTATTTGAGTACTGAGTACTCAATACCGAGTGTTTTTACCGATACTCAATACACAAAAGTCACTACTCAATACTTTCAGGGTTCCATTTTCTAGTATTCAAACGATAGTCTTGCTTTAAAATGCATCAAATTTATACAACTCTGTGTGCGAACTTAAGCTTCATAAAAAATATATCTCTGTACTTCCTGGAATTAGTGTATCAAATACAAATTCAGAAAGCAGTAGTTCTGTTTGAAATTATTTTGATACGAAAACGCCCACTGAAACAAGGATTTCAAAACGCATCACTGAACAACTTCACTCATGAATATATATTGGTCATAAAAAATTACCCTTTAGAGTGGTGGATGGCACATGAGACCAACAAGTCCAGTTCTTACAGATATTTTTATTTTTTTTTCAGGCGTATATTTATTTATTTATTATAAAGTAACAATAAGTATTCAAATCTTAAATCTAGATATAATACTTAGGCCCAACCAGTGTCAAGCATAAACTTAGTGATAGTAATCAATTATACATAAATATCGTATTAAGCACAAACATATTTTCAAGCTGTTTCATCTGGAATGTTGATTATTAGAGCCATAGTGTCCCTCTTTTTTAAGCGGATGCGTCCAGTAACATATTACGAGGAAGGGGATTTGGATGAGACTCGAGTTTTGTTAAGTATTTGCGTGCGTATTTTTTAATTTCTTCAGTCACTAGTGGCGTATTTAAATCACGATGTAAATTTGAATTTTTGATGTACCATGGAGCCGATGTTATTAGTCTTAAAATATTGTTTTGCCTTCGTTGGATTCTCTCTATATTGGAAGCTGAAGCAGTGACCCATAGCTGTATTCCGTAGCACCATATTGGTTTTAAAACCGACTTGTATATTAAAAGTTTATATTAGTTTAGAGTCAATATGATGTTTCTATATAAGCCGTCGATCAAGGTGTCTATCAAGATAATTGACATGTGAATGTTGAGGAACAACTTGATTGTTGATTCGAATTGGGGAACAAGTATCTATTCGCAGGGCAAATGTTACTTGAACACACTTTTGATCGTTTACTTTAATTCTCCATAAGTTTAACCATAGTTCCAGCTGTGTAATATGTTCTTGTAGATATCGGGAAGCCTCGTGAGAGGTTTCGTGCATACTAAGGCAGGCTGTATCATCGGAAAATGTAGATGTATGACTATTGCTCCTCAAAGAAATATCACATGTATAAATCAAATACAAAACTGGCCCCAGTATGCTCTCATGTGGCATACCGGATGATATGGATTCGGGCACACTCATGAAGTCTCCTTCAACAACCGTGAACTTCCAACTAGTAATGCAACTTTCCAAAAGCTTCAGAAAATTCAGTAGTAGATATGATTTTAATTTTAAAATAAGGCCTTCATGCCACACTTTATTAAATGCCTGAGAAACGTTAATAAACAGGACAAAACAATACTTCTTTTCTTCAAATGTTCTTCTTATAAATTTAACCAATCTATGAGTTTTTTCAATAGTGCTATGCTGAATTCTAAAACCAAACTGATGGTCTGGGATGCACCCACTACCAATTAGAATTGGGGACAATTTTGTCATGAGCAGTTTTTCGAAAAGTTTTGACATGGTTGATAGTAGCCTTATTGGCCTGTATGATTCAGCCTTGGTAAGTTCTCTTCCCGGCTTTGGAATCATTTTGACTTTGGCAAGCTTCCAGTGGTGTGGATAATACTCTAGTCGTAATGTGGCATTAAAAATAAATAGAAGGATTCTAATTGCAATAGGTGGGAAATTCAGGAGCTTTCTTCGGGTTGAGTTTAGTAATTAGTTTCTATACGTCACGCATCTTAAACTTTAAGGGTCGAGGAGGTAGAGCAACTACAACAGCACCAGTATATGTGTTTGGGGTAAATACGGATTTTAAATGCTTTGCAAACAAGTTACATTTTTCAGTATCACTTCTTGCCCAACCTCCGATAGACGTTCACAGAGGTGGTTTAAACTCAACGGGTAATGTTAACGAATCTCTAGTTAGCATTGGACGAAGCGAAGCTGATCGCTGACGAAAAAGTAGCTTCGCCGTTAAAAAATTACTATCATCAGATTTTTTATTTTTATTGTTTTCATTAAGACCTTCAAAACTCACAGTAAAATAGGCATTTCTGCCGTTAGAACTCACTTCACAATATTTTGTATTTGAGGTACTAATATAGTGTATTCCTCAATGTCATTCTTTATATGTTTTTTCCTTTTTTGGTGTTGGTATTTCTAGCTATGTAAAAATATTATTAAAGCAAATTAAGCTTATTTATCAAAGTCAATATGCATTACGAATATTTTTTACTATGATTTTTGTTTTTTTGTTTCGTATGTATGTAAGAAAAATACCGCTATGAAGTCTGTTCACTATGAAGGTTCAACAAGAACTATGAAGATTCAACAAGAACTTGCATTTTTATGTATATAAAATTTTTTCCGAAACAAAATGTAAGCATTAGTTCAGAAGTTATTTACAAATCTCCGCTAGATTGGTAATTTCTCAAACTGTGAAAGAGTTATTATACTAGTATTACAAAAAAAAATTATGAGTTTCTCAAATTTTGTTCGAAAGATATATATCCCAGTAGTGATGCAAACAACAATTATTCTTTACACGCTTATATTTAGTTATTGTATTTTCAAAAATTAAATAAATAAGTATTCAAATCTTAAATATAGATACAATAAATAGGCCCAACCAGTGTCGGACATAAACTTAGTGATAGTAATTAATAATATATAAATGTCGTAAAAAGCACAAAAATATTTTCAAGAAGTTTCATCTGGAGTGTTGGCTACTAATGCCTTAGTGTCCCTCTTTTTTAAGCGGATGTGCCCAGTAAAGTTAAAGATGTTACGAGCAAGGTGGTTAGGATGCTACTCGAGTTTTGTTAAATAGTTGCCTGCGTATTTTGTAATTTCAGCAGTAACACGATGTCAATTTGAATTTTCGATGTACCATGGAGCTACTGTTCTTAGCCATAAAATCTTGTGAGAGTAATTTTTTTAAATTATAAATGCCTCGGCATGATATCAATATTTTTTCGATATTTTATTTGATGCTCGTACATATACAGACATAAAGTAAGGTCTGTTTGCATTACATTTTACAATTTATATATGTATGATTTAGCGTGATTCTAGTTAAAGTCAATATTAATTCAGTAAGTTTGTTTGATGCTCATTCAGACAAATGTATTTTGAGTGCAGTTTTTGTTTTCAGCGGTACTGCCCATGCAAACTTTGAAAATGTGCCAATTACAGTCAACAAAAATTGATCATTTCTATTTTCTGTGGAATAGTTCCCCATTCCAATTTAATCAGCTTTCTAAAGATCATCTTTTCCTTTCATTGCATCACTACAATGCACAAACATTTTCGAGATTGGTTTTTTAGCTCGTTTACTAAAGTTATTTTTAAGGACATTGAGTTGTATTATAGATTTTTTGCAGGATGTTGTGATTTAAGTGATGAATTTTCAGCTATTTATACTAACGTGTTATTTTCTAATCTATAAATTTTATCAATCAGTTGTTCAATTTGTTCTTCAGAAGATGATTTAGTTTTTAGAATGTCTTTTTCAACTTTATAATTGTTTTTTATCACTATTTTTATTTTGCGTTGTAGTTCCTCGATTTGCATTTGAATGTCTTCTTTTTTTTTTTTTTTTTTTTTTTATATTTATTTATTGTATCTTCAAAAAATGAACTAACAATAAGTTTTCAAATCTTAAATCTAGATATAATAATTAGGCCCAACCAGTGTCAGGCATAAACTTAGTGATAGTAATCAATAATACATAAATATCGTATTAAGCACAAACATATTTTCAAGCTGTTTCATCTGGAGTGTTGAGTATTAGAGCCATAGTGTCCCTCTTTTTTAAGCGGATGTGTCCAGTAAAATTCAAGATGTTACGAGCAAGTGGATTAGGATGAGACTCGAGTTTTGTTAAGTATTTGCCTGCGTATTTTTTAATTTCTTCAGTCACTAGTGGCATATCTAAATCACGATGTAAATTTGAATTTTTGATGTACCATGGAGCCGATGTTATTAGTCTTAAAATCTTGTTTTGCCTTCGTTGGATTCTATCTATATTGGAAGCTGAAGCAGTGCCCCATAGCTGTATTCCGTAGCACCATATGGGTTTCAAAAGCGACTTGTATATTAAAAGTTTACAATCTAGACTGAGTGTTGAATTTCTACCAATCAGCCAATGTATCTGAGTTAATTTAAGTTTCATTTGTGTTAGCTTTGAGTCAATATGGTGTTTCCATGTAAGCCGTCGATCAAGGTGTATACCAAGGTATTTTACATGTGAATGTTGAGGAACAACTTGATTGTTGATTCGAATTGGGGAACAAGTATCTCTTCGCAGGGTAAATGTTAGCTGAACACACTTTTGTTCGTTAACTTTAATTCTCCATAAGTTTAACCATAGTTCCAGATGTGTAATATGTTCTTGTAGATATCGGGAAGCCTCGTGAGGGTTTTCGTGCATACTAAGGCAGGCTGTATCATCGGCAAATGTAGATGTATGGATATTGCTGCTCAAAGGCATATCACAAGTATAAATCAAATACAACACTGGCCCCAATATGCTCCCCTGTGGCACACCGGATGATATAGATTCGGGCACACTCATGAAGTCTCCTTCAACAACCGTGAACTTCCGGGTAGTAATATAACTTTCCAATAGCTTCAGAAAATTTATTGGTAAATATGATTTCAATTTTAAAATAAGGCCTTCATGCCATACTTTATCAAATGCCTGAGAAACATCAATGAAGAGGGCAGAACAATATTTCTTTTCTTCAAAAGTTTTTCGTATAAATTGAACCAATCTATGAGTTTGTTCAATGGTGCTATGCTGACTTCTAAAACCAAATTGATGGTCCGGTATGCACTCATTATCAGTTAGAATTGGGGACATTTTTATCATGAGTAACTTTTCAAAGAGCTTTGACATTGTTGACAGTAAACTTATTGGCCTATATGACTCAGCCTTGGTAAGATCTTTGCCCGGCTTTGGAATCATTTTAACCTTGGCAAGCTTCCAGCTGTTTGGATAATACTCCAGACGTAAAATGGCATTAAAAATGAATAACAGGATTCTAATTGCAATATGAGGCAACTTCATCAGCATCTGGTTACTAATTTCATCAATACCCGGAGCTTTTTTCGGGTTGAGTTCAGCAATTAGTTTTTGTACATCACGCGTCGAGGGGGTAGCGCAACTACACTCGGCAAATCAACAGCACCAGAACATGAGTTTGGGGTAAATACGGATTTTAAATGCTCAGCAAATAATTTACCTTTTTCAGAGTCGCTTCTTGCCCAATCTCCGGTAGATGTGCGCAGAGGTGGTTTAAACTCGACGGGTGTTTTAAGCTTTCTAGCAGCGCGCCACAAAGAGTAATTAGATGCTGGTGTGACATCAAGACCTTCCAGATAATTTTTAAGAGATGCAGTTTTTTCAAATGCAAGCAACTCTTGGAGTCGTTTAGTGCACTCTTTAAACCTAGTTTTATGTTGAGGTGATCTGTGCTGTTGCCATTCCCTTCTAGCTCTTCTTTTTTCACACACGAGACGTTCAATATCAGTAGAATAAATTCTATTAAACCCAGTCTGCGGATTGGAGGTAGTGGCATGTTCAGCAGCATGTTTAATATTTTCATTAAGGTTGGTAATGTTAGATTCAATATCATCGGGTGTTCTTAGCGTAATATTTTCTATGCAATGACTACTAAGATATTTTTTGAATCCCAGCCAATTAACACGATTTATCATCTTCACATAAGGATGAGGTAAGTCACTTCTTAATGGGCTACAAATTGAAACGATCGTGGGAGAGTGGTCGGACGAGAGATCTAGAGAAGCTTCAACTTGAATTAAATCCCTAGAGATATTTTTCATGACGCCAAAATCTATAACATCCGGAATTTTTTGTATGTCAGTAGGCCAGTAAGTGGGCTCCCCACTCGAAATGACGTCCAAGCCCATTTTTGAAATTGTGTTGAACAACGCTCGACCTCTGGGTGAGATAAGACGCGAACCCCAGAACGTATGTTTGGCATTATAGTCTCCAGCTGCTACGAAACAAGGGCCAAGAGATTTGAAGAAATCCTCGTATTGATCTTCAGTAATTGCGAATCTGGGAGGGGAGTAAATTGATGATATTACAAAATTAGTGCAAAAATTTTCAATACAAATATTCGTTGCTTGTAGATGTTCTTCAGAAATTTTGTCAATAATATAATGCTTGAGTCTTGACCTTATTAGGATTGCTGATCCACCGCATGCTCTTCCTCTTGGGTCCTTTGAATCATATAAGGTGTAGCCAGAAATTTTAAAAAGACTTCTCGAAGTCAAATGAGTCTCTGAGACCAACATTATATCAATATTTTTTTCCGTGAGGAAGTGCTCAAGTTCATTTTTATGTTGGCGAATGCCGTTTGCGTTCCAGAAACATATTTTTAACGTGTTCATGGTTTGTTAACTAATGCTTGAAGCAGTGTATTCTGCATTCGCAGCATTTCTTGCATCATGCTAGTCATATTTGTAGTAAAGTTGTTTATAGTTTGAACCAGATTATCAATAGTGGCGACTGAAATTAAAGCTTGTGTTAGCATTTGTTGAATTACTTGGTGGGGACACTTTCTGCGTGGGAAAAGAATTTGTCTTAACAGCATCGGCATATGATACACGTGAAGTACTTGGTTGGCTCATTGGAGGAAAATTGGCGGAGAAAGCATTTACTGATTGAACTGGAGCTAATTTAGGTTTTTGTCCCATGGTCTTTTTAACGAAAGAATATACAGGACATCCTCTGTAGTTAGCAGTGTGATTACCTCCACAATTACTACATTTTTTTTCAGCTTGATCTTTTGCCTTCGTACAGCTAGCAGAACCGTGCAATTCACCGCAGATAACACAAACTGTAGGTAATTTGCAGTAAGTTTTAGTATGGCCATATTCTTGGCAATTGTGGCACTGTACGGGACCTGAACGCTTACGTGGCTCTTCAACTGTGATTTTTCGGTGCAAGAGAAGCTTTACGCTATAAATTGGATGGGTTTCATTTTTTTTCAATTGTGTGTCATTCGGCTCCAGTTCGACCCGAAATAGGGGTTGGGGGACCTTTTCTCTGTTAATTATATTAGTAACATTTTTAACCTTAAATCCTTTGTCGATAAGAGCACATTTTACTTCTTCGGGGTCAACATATGAATCTATGCCCTTTAATACTATTTGTAGGCCTTTAGCACTTTTAAGTTGATAGGTGTAAAAATTTGTTTTGTTTTTTTCAAATTCACTAATAATTTTCCGGAAATCTTTTTCATCATATATTTGGATCTTAGTTTCATCAATATTACCTCGTTTAATTGGAATGATGTGAAAAGTATTTTCACCAATGGCCGACAATAGTTTTTTTAAAAGCGTGTTAGAGTTTTTTTCTCTCAGATAGATAGGTGGTGGCTTAAAAGACTTTAGCGATAATGCAGCGGGCTTGTCGTTATTGTCTTGCAATAGTGAAAACCGATTTTGACGATTAGTAGATGATGCGCTGTTATCCCTAGACATCTTTGGAGCAGATGAAATTTTTGAAGAATTTGGGCTTCGCCCACGCTTTACCACAGTTATATACCTATCCTTTCCGACTTGGACCTTGGCTTTAGTGCTACTGTTATCTGTAGTGATAACCTTGTTAAGTGATGTATACGAGCCCGAAGGGGATGATATCACTGACTTATATGAAGAAGTTCTAGGCAATTGTAATGTTAACGAATCACTAGTTGGCATTGGACAAAGCGAAGTTGATCGCTGACGAAAAAGTGGCTTTGCCGTTAGAAAAAGACTATCATCAGATTTTTTATTTTTATTGTTAACATTAAGAGCTTCAGAACTCACAGTAAAATATGCATTTCTGCCGTTTGAACTCACTTCACAATTTTTTGTTTTTGAGGTACTCATGTAGAGTATTCCTCAAGGGCACTTTGTTTGCGGTTTTTGTTTGTTTTTGTTTTTTTGTTTCTTGCTATGTAAAAAAAAATATCAGCAATATTTGCTTTGCTTATTTATCAAAGTTAATATGTATTACTGTTATTATGTATTACGAATATTTTTTGTATGATTTTTTGTTTGTTTAATATGTACTTATATGAAAAAAAAACTCCGCTAAGACGTCTGTTCACTATGAAGGTTCAGCGAGAACTCTTGAATGTCTTCTTGAGTTATATTATTGTCTCCTTTAAAGTATATTAATAATTTGTCTTTTGGTTTTTCGATTTGAGTTTGTAGAAACAATTTGTTGATAACATCGTGTTCTGGAGAATAATGATTAGTTTAAATTATAACTTTTTTATAGATTTCAAATTAAAATTTTTTATTGTTTTTTGGTGTTTTAGCAAACATTGAAGAAAATAAACCCGATGTTAGAGCCCATCTTGGACTGCCAACTTGAATTTTATTCTCATTAAGCTCAGTATTACTGCCACCAAATTTCCATTTGTTATTATGATTTTTGTGTGGACCATAGTTAGTATCAAATGCATTTCTCGCTTCCAAAAGTGATAAATCAATATAAAGGTATTCCGTATTGGAACTCTGTGAGTAAAAATCACCTTCAGCATCATCATCATTTGTCCTGGCTTTTACTTACAATAGGTTTACTTTAGAAATAAAAAAAATTCAATCCAGTAGTTTTTTATATTCTGCAAAGGAAATTTTAATTCTTTTTTTCTCATTAAGAGAAACATTGTGTGACAATAGTCGTGTTTAACAGTGATTTTAATTTCAAAATAAAAATTATTTTTAAAAGAAGAAAATATATAATATTTATTGAATCTGTGGCGTAATTTTAAAATTTTTAATTTAATTACAATTTGCGTAATATTTGTTGCTGATGGTAAGAATTTTGAAGATTTTACATGTATGTAATTGTGTTTCAGCTACTATTTTAGAGCCACATCAAATTTACGAGAAGCTTCAAGACATTTTTGTTGAGGAATTTCATATTATTAGCCACTACGGGGTTTTAATCATCGAGTAGATTAAATAAATTCTAACCACAGAGCGAAAACTATAGGAATTTTAACATAGGCTTAGAGTCAATACATTACGAGTATTGTTTTATGTATTATAAAGCCGATATAAGGAATTTGTATATGCTCAAGAGTACCAAAACCAACTTTTGGTTGAATGGAATTCCGAATCAGTTTCCATTAAGTCCAGTATCTGTTAGATACATTTTCGTCATAGTAAACACACGAAATCACTTAAATTAAAATCCGACATGTGTTTGCGTCATGAATCAATATTAATCAAATAATTAATATTATAATTTTTTTTATTGCTTTAAACTTTTGAGTTATTTATTCATCATAATTTAATAGCATATTTGACGAATCTAAGAAATTAATTATATCTTTTGACTGAAAACTTACTAATTAATAGTGTTGTTAATTATTCGTCTTTTATATTTGTTCGAATTAAGTTTCATGATGTTTTTCTTGTTCGAACAGACGAATAATTTTGAACCTTTGTTCGGATATTCGCACGAACAAAGAATAAAAAAATTTAAGTATAAAATTTGTTAACGCAAGTCGTGGAGTTCTTGCACGAGACTTAATTGATAATTCTCTTTGGTGGCATGGACCTACGTGGTTAGACAATCTCGAGAGTTCTGGCCACAACATAACCCCGTTGATCACCAACATCTGGAAATTCAATCATTCTCAGTACAAATAGAACATCTGCATGATATACTTGAACGTTTTTCAGATTTACCCCGTGTAAAGCGTATAATTTTGTATTGGTTCAGGTGTCTACAGTATTTGAGAATCCGAAAATGCTTGTATACCACCTTAGATTTAACCCAATCAGAAGTGAAATTCACCCGAGATCGATTAGTTCTTGTAAGCCAGCAAAATTTTATACCAGAATATACCCAGTTAACAAAGGAATACCATATCTTCCACAAGCAATTTGCTCTCTTTGAACCCGTTTGTCGATTCAAAGGGTTTTGTAAGAATTAATGGCCGACTGGCTAGATCTCTAAAATTCTACCATATTTAGCCCATTTTACGCGATTATATGTTGAACATGTTCATAAATGCTCTGCGCATGGCGGACACTCTCTGATGCTTCGTCTAATTAGGAGTGAATTCTGGGTCCCAAAGCTAAAAAACATGCTTCGTACAGTCATTCACAATTGCAAAGAGTGCACTATCTATAGAAAAAGGACAGGTCAGCAAATTATGGCTGCGTTACCCCCAGAAAGGTCTTCTCTATCGAGACCGTTTACGCACACTGGCGTAGATTTCGCGGGCCCATTCGATATAAAGTCATATATTGGTAGAGGTTGCCGTATCACTAAAGGTTATGTACTTGTTTTTGTTTGCTTTGCAACGAAAGCAATTCATTTAGAAACCACCGGCGACATGTCGACGGAAACGTTCCTTGCAGCCTTTGCACGTTTTTTTCTCACGCCGTGGATGTCCTTCTCATTTGTATTCCGATAATGGAACTGCATTTGTCGGTGCAGCTAAATTAGTAGACGTAGACAAGAAACAATTTTTATGTGAATTGAAAGGAAGGTACTGGTACGAAACAGTTTTCAGCTTGTCGAATGGCATTTTATACCTCCCGGAGCTCCTCATATGGGTGGCTTGTAAAGAGTTTTCACACTCCCGGAGCTCCTCATATGGGTGGCTTGTGGGATGCCGGCGTAAAGAGTGTGGAAACTCATCTACGAAAAATTGCTGGTGTTCAGAATTTTACATTTGAAGAATTCACTGCAATGTTGACCCCTATAGAAGCTTGCCTTAATTCAAGACTATTAACTGCAATGACAGAAGACCCATCCGATCTAGTTCTGTTAACACCAGGCCATTTTTTTGATTGGAGGTCCTCTCCTGTCAACCCCTGAACCTGATCATTCAGGTCTCTCACTGAGTGTCGCTAATAGATGGCAAAAACTCAAAGTACTCCACCACCATTATGCCCAGCGGTGGAAAGAAGAGTACTTAAAGGAACTCCATCGAAGAGTAAAGTGAAAATACCCACAAAAAGATTTTGAAACCGGAGATTTAGTTATTATTCGTCAAGACAATTTACCCCGCGGTGAATGGCGACTTGTTCGAATAGACGAAATTCATATAGGACATGACTCTAAAGTTCACACAGCGGATGTGAGAACAGCTTCTGGCATTTTTACCCGGCCAATTGTGAAGCTAGTTCTCTTACCTGAACCAGAAACCCACTAATTCCGTTCTTTTCTCTTTCTTAGCAATGTCCAGTGCATCCTGACGTCTTGAGGTCCACCGCAAGCCCGTTAAAGGTCTTCATGCAAACCACGAACCTAAGGCCCCTCGCAACGAATGCCTCCGGGATTGTCGCTTATGCCAGAGCGAACACATGCTAAGAAAGTGCCTTTAATTTAGAAAAATCCACGTTGGGGAGCGCTGGAATACAGTAAAAAGGTTCCAATACTGTTTTAATTATCTGGCCCACTCCCACATGAAGGACAACTGCACGAGCCGCGAGAGATGTTTTGAGTGCAAGGGTGAACATCATACCCTCCTTCATCGGTATAAAAAGATGGACTCAAACTCAGAAAAAGGAAAATCATCAGACAATCAATCTGTGGCACCCACGTCCTAAAGGAAGAAGCGTAAAGGCAAAGGAAAGGGACAGCTAAAAAATTTAAAATCACCGCTGCTGTAACTATCGGACCAAAGAAACCTCGCAACAACCCAAGTTAACAGGAGCAAACCAGCCAGCAACCATCGTGATAAATGTGATGTCGTTTTTTTTTTTTTTTTTGATTGTTTTATATACATTGTACATATATTCATGAATTATATGCATTTTTGTTTATACTTTAATATACCTCCTCTCCTTTCTTTTCTCTCTCTATTTTTTTAGACAGTAATTTAACCGCGAGATCCTTAGCCTTTTTTGCTGCATTATAGCAAAGAAGGCGGGATGTTTACTCGTAAAAGCCCACCAATTATTGTTCAGTGGACTTTTCTATGTTTTTTATTAATCGTTAAGTTCTTGTTCTCTTTTTTTTGTAACTTACTTATCTCAAGTAAAGCTTACGGTGCGTACACACAAGTGGATAATATATGTACATAAACCCCATTTTTAAATAAATTATTGATAGCGAATTTTTCTAATAAATTGTTTATTTTATTTTCGAGAAAATATTTACAAGGAAACATTTTTTGGTCCTTCGAGCCGGATAAAACCCCCCGATCCTTGAAATATGTTTATGAAAATATTATATTTCCAGATCCCCGCAATTTTTTTCTCCTATCACGGATTTAATTTTTTGGATCCGTTAACCCATCCACATACCTCATCCTTCTTAAAAAAAAGGTACATTACTTACATACAGTGACAAAATAAACTAAGAGTGAGTTAAAAGTGCAAAAAAAAACCATCAAGTGAAAAAAATAAAATAAAACAGCCTTCTTTTTTACAAAGTTTATTTGCCGTTGGCAAATCGCTATTTTTTCATACTCGCTGATTTTAACATACATACATATGTACATATGCATGTATGTACATTAATTCCCATACAAGATTATAAGACAAAGTGCTTTATACCATAAACCTACAAAAACAAATAATAGTTATCAACATAATTTCCAAATTACTCTTTTAATTTAAAATTTAAAGTGATAATTTTCATAAAATTTGTTTGTGTTTTTTTTATTCGCGCTTGTTTTTTTTTCCTGTTTAATCTTGTTCCAACAGTGCCATTTAAAACCAATAAAACCTAAAAACAATCAAAAGGGAATATATACATACATACAAATCAAATGCACTCGCTAGATTTCTTGTTGTTGTCAAGAAATAATAAAGGCGAATTTACGAAATAATAAATTTATAAAGATTTTAGTAAAATTATACATATGTATATATATATATTCTTAATAAAATAAAAAATAAAAAAAACGGAAAAGATGCCCATGACATTATACAAACTGTACCATTGACTAATGATGGCTATGCAATTGCATGGAAAAAATTGGTTGACACATACGAGAACAAAGATGCCCTGATCAACGAACAGCCTTCGAACTCTCTTAAGCATTAAACCCATCTCTCAAGAATCAGGTACGATTATAAAGAATTTGCAAAGAACAAATAATGATTGTATAACGAATCTCTCTTTGTTAGAAGTCACTCCTGAAATATTTTATCACGTAATATTGGTTTATATCTGCACTACAAAACTTCCTGAAAGCACTTTGAGTCTATGGGAACAATCCATGAAACGTGGTACACAATCTCCTAAGTGGGATGATATGGATACTTTTTTGACAGCTCAATTTAAAACGCTAGAGCCAATCTCTGATATTTGGCAGTGTCATTCAAACCCTGTTCAAAACCCGAACAAAAACCCAGCTACCTCCAGTTATCAAAAGAATTCTAGTTTTAGTGTAGCAAAGAAAACATGCAGTGATTTGAAAAAACTTCAAAGTTTTGCGACAAAAACTGGCACTACCCCAACTGCCTGTCATTGTTTCCTTTGTAAAGGATCTCACCCTATTAGACTTTGCCCCAATTTCTTAAGTCAGAATGTTGAAGAAAGAATATCGACAGTGAAAAGACTGAAATGTTATTCAAACTGCCTAGCAACCTCTCATGACTTTAAAGGTTGCAAAAGTATTCACGTATGTTCTCTTTGTAAACAAAAACATCACTCCTTGCTTCACAGAGATGTTCGATCCCATAATACTTCAAGTTGTTCACCCCAGCTCCCTATAGCTACCAACACAACTGCATCGCAACATCTACCCAGTCAAAGCCCAAATCCAGCTAATAATCCTTCACAACCCCCTCCTAATTTTAACCCATCAACGTCTGCAGCAGCTCGTAATATTCATACGTACTCTGCTCATTTGAGTTCAAACTCGGATTTAACAGTCCTGTTGGGCTCCACTGTTTGTATAGTACACCTTAATGATATTAAGTGTGCAAGGTACTTTTATCTTAAAAAGACTACAGCGAAAACTTGCTATTCCTGCATTCCCTGTGCCACCAACAAGTGTCGCTGGAATGATGGATTGCTTAGCTGATAAAATTACCGGTCGGTTGCCCTCATGTAATATTTCTAATATTGTTAACTCAAGATTCCCCGATATCAACATCACCAGCGTCATGTATACTCGCATGAATCATCACAGGTGAAGTCTTTGATCCTCAACCCATGCACTCAGTTGCATCCTTTTGCACCCATTTAGAGTTAAACACCCAAATTTCTCATTTTTGGGAGCCGTCCGCTTGAGGAACTTCCGCTTTCTGCGGATGAAGAATGTTGTGAAGAGCTTTATAGGACTACTACATACAGAAATTCTGATGGTCGCTACGTGGTCTCAATCCCATTTCGACGAGAATTTTCAAATGAATTACTGTTAGGAGATTCTCGAAGTAGTGCTTTGTCGCAGTTTGTCGGAAATGAATCTCGGCTTTTGAGGACCCCTGAAGTAAAGTCCCAATATGACAGCGTAGTTCGGGAATATTTCGAGATGGGACATATAAAAAATGCAGAAAACCACATTTATCGTGAGATTAACTACTATTTACCCCACCATGCAGACCACTAAGCTCAGAGTAGTATTTAACGCGTCACACCCTTCCTCCAATGGCGTAAGCCTTAATAGTAGTAGTAGGGAATTCCCAGTCCCACCGCAATTAAAATTGTTAAATTGTGGGCTGAAATTGTTAAATTGTGGCTGAAATTGTTAAATTTTGGGCTGAAATTGTTAAATTGTGGCTGAAATTTTAAAATTTTAATTACCCAAATTTTAAAATTCTTGGAAATTTGTGAAATTTGATACCTATGTGTGTGTGTCCGTCCGTCCGTCCGTCCGTCTGTGTTTTTTGTTTACATTAGGAGTTTTTTGTTTATATTAACTTTTTTTATTTATATTAAGTATATGTATGTATGTATGTATGACCGTGGGAACTTGTGCGTGGAATATTTTGTGGGAATACATTAAGGGGGTTTATAGCCTTAAGATTTTTATATTTGTATGATTTTTCCTAATGCCGACGGGAAAACATCTTTATTTTTCTAATGCCGACGGGAAAGTTATGATTGTTGTTAGATTTCCGTCCGTCCGTGATTTGGGCAGGTGAGGTTTTTGTAACATGTAACCGTAGGAATTTGCGGGTGTATCTTTAAGGCAGCCTGTGTTTGGTGGGGGCGGGTGTTGTTTTAATATGTATCCGTGGGAATTTGTGTGCGGAATATTTTGTAGGAATACATTAAGGGGTTTATAGGTTTGAGGCTTTTATATGTGTATGTTTTCCTGATGCCAACGGGAAAACATGTTTATTTTTTTCAAATGCCGACGGGAAAACATGTTTAGTTTTTTCAAATGCCGACGGGGAAATCATGGAAATGATTTTTCCTAATGCCGACGGAAAATTTGAGGGTATGTCTAGCTGTAGGAATTGAAGTCTGGCTGTGATTGGTGGAGGGTGGGGTGTGTCTAGATTGTGAGACCTTAAGGCTGATCGTGATTTGGGTATTTGAGGGTGTTTTGTAATATGTAACCATGAGAATTCGGTGACGTATATGCTTGTTGGAATTTAAATCAAGCTGGGCTTCGTGGGTGGCGGGATGTATTTGAGGTAGATCGACTGGTGGAGGGCGGGGAGTTGTTGTAATATGTATCCGTGGGAATCTGTGTACATGTATGTATGTATATATGTATGTCTGTAAGAGTTTAAGGCTGTCTGTGATTTATCAAAGGTGAGGTGAGAGTGTTCATGTAATACGTATCCGTGGGAATCTGTGTATATGTATGTTCGTAGGAGTTTAAGACTGATTGTGATTTGAGGTGGGGGAGGGTCTTGTTGTAATAGATAGATAGAATGTGCCTATGTGTGTATGTGTATGTATGTATTTATATATAGCAGTTTAAGTCTGTCCTTTATTTGAGGTATGCGGGGGGTGTTATTGTAATATGTATCTATAGGAATTTGGGAGTTTATATGTTTGTAGAAATTTTTGTGTATGTATGTCTGTAGAAGTTTAAGGCTGATCGTGATTTGGATTGTTCAGATTAACGATTGTATGTGACCTTGAGAATTTGTGTATGTATATCTGTAGGAAATTTAAGGCTTATCGTGATTTATGAGGGGCGAAGTGTTCATGAAATATATAACAGCGCAATTTGTGTGTATATCTGTAGGAGTTTAAGGCTGATCATGATTAATGAGAGGTGAGGTGAAGGTGTTCATGTATATGTATACGTATCTGTGTGTATGTATGTCTATATGAGTTTAAGGCTGATCGTGATTTAGGTTGTGAGATTGATAGATTGTATGTTACCTTAAGATTTTGTGTATATATATCTGTAAGAACTTTAGGCTGACTGTGATTTGTGAGGGGAGGGACGTTGTTGAAATAGGTTTAATTTTTCGTAGATGAATTTTAGTATGTGTGTGTGTGTGTATGTGATTTTCTCACCCTAGTATTTATATGTACGTTGAAATAAATTATTTCTCATATGAACATTTTTTGCTAGAAAATATTATCATATATCTGAACTTCCCTAATCCTAGTATGTTTTTCATATTGGATGATGAGATTGCTTTATATTTTATCAAGCTTAAATTTGTCCAGTGTTAAAGTCTGTCGGTCAGAAATTTGTTTATATTTGTATAAATATTAATTTCAGATTTTGCAAAATTCTTGCGTACGATCGTGGTGATTTTGTGTATGTGTATGTGTGTATGCGCGATAGAGTTTGACTGGTCTGTGATAAGTTTGTTTATTTAAGTACATTTGTCTTCTTCGACTTTCGTCTTCAAGCGTCAATAGCTTGGAGAACGGTTTGTATGTTTTCATGATGTAGATATGTAAGTGTGATTGTTAAAATCCAATAAATACTTGAGCATGGGTAAGAAATTTGATAATATGTGTACATATGTACATATGGATCTACAAATTGATTTTATGTATGTATGTATGTACATACAAATAAGTCTGGGGCTCCCTGTTTAAATACATTTTTTTTGTCATGTGCTGTTGTTGCTGTTGTAAATATTCGCCTGGTCTTTTGTGTATAGATGTGAAATATCTAGATAGTTTTTTTATTTGAAATTAAAAAAACGTTCTTTTAATTTTTAGATGTATTTACTTAAAAGTTTGTGAGGAGTTTCTGTTTTAAGTAAAATTTAATTCCTCTCTAGTTGTAGTAAATATAGTATAAATATTTAATATATTTTATTTCCATTTGTTTAAAGTTGATGTAGCCTATATAGTCAACGTTAGAAATTTTTCGGTGTAAAATTTTTTCCAACTATCATCTTTTTTCTTCATATATTTTAGAACATCTTGCATTGGCTTTCAAAAATGATAAACGCTTTGAAATGAAACTGATCCAGCAGTCCAGCTTTTTTTAACCACTTTGCTTCTCTTTCCTTTTTTATTGATAAACATTTAAAATCAAATGACGGTTTTATAATGAAATTGTTATACTCATTATTGCTAAAAACATCCGCTACTTTTTTTTTTGTAATGAAAATCATTCGAAACCTTACTTAATTTATAAGACTTTCAGGACTTTCTATTATTCGATCATCAGTAAAAATTCAGTAGCTGAGGTCCTTGCTTACTGTTTCATATTAAATTTCTATATCAATTGGGCCGCTATTGAATAAAAGGAACTTTTATCTTAAACTTTAGTGCATTTGGAAGTGCTTGAGATTCTTTCATATAATAGCTTTGTTGGAATCTTAGATACGAGTACATATAATATAGAATTGCATAACGTTTATTTTTAATTTTTATGTTCAGATCATTATCATTTGGATATGTATATACTTTTAAATTAGTTAAATCATAATGAGGAAACTTGTTTTCTTCTTGAATAGCGATCAACAGAAAACGAAATCGTTTTCTTACAATTTAGGTCTGGTCTCTCAACGGTTCCTCTAGTATATAAGATGACTTTCTATGTCAACATATCTCTCTACTCTTTGTCAGCGTTAAGGGACAATTAAATGTTAAAATTTTAACTCCTCAAATTGTGTTACTTCATACTGATAATATGTTTTCATTAATAAGGTATATGTTTATATTATGAAGGTTACTCGCCTATGGCTTTTATTTGATGTTCTAGATGATTTTTTTTTCTCATTTTATTAAATTTCAGCGTATTGTGCATATATTTCTGATATTTTTAAGCGCGCTTTATTTACCTGTCAGACAAAATGTACGTATCAGTTGATCACTCAGTCTCTCTTTTTAATAATTTTTTTCTTTTAATATGCCACTACTATTTTTTCAGATTTTACTACTTGAAAAAGAGAATATTTATGTAATTTTTAAATGTATTCATATATACATATAGGTAAATATATGTATATATGTATAGAGAAATTACTTTATCTACAAAGAAATACATGTTTAATAATCAACTATTCTAGAAAATCGATCTCAAATAACGCAGTTACCTCCACCATCAATTCACCGTCGGTGTTTTTATAGTGTCAGAAACACTAGAATATCTATGGTTGAGAGAATTTTTACATCGAGTTTTTCTACATGAGGTTTGCTGTTTGACATCCTTGAAGTTATTGTTGACGTAGGCTGGGTTGTATCACATTCAGTTGTAATCATTTCCTACTTAAAAAAGGTCCTCATTACTATCAACTATATCTGTATACATTTCGTTCATGAGTTGGGTTGATCCAGTTACAATTGCTGTCTACAGATTAATGATTAGAAACAAGTTTCTCATCACCTTCTAACAGATTTATATATTTTGCTAGCATGCATGCCTGAGCATGCTTCTATCGATAGTGACGCGAGAGTCCGACATGTAGTGGTGTTTCAATTAAAAATCTATACTATTAGATTTTACGATTTCCCTCTTTTTATTCTTTTACAAAGTAGATACATATTTATGCATTTCATTTAGCACAGAGTCATAAAATTTCTTTGCTTACAAAATTGTGTGACATTCTTTTAAATTTGCATGCTTTCAATATTTTTTCTGTAAATTTATGTGATACTCATACAGATACATTTATAAAGTAAGATCTGCTTACATTGCATTTTACAATTTATGTATGCTTCAGCATGATTCCAGTTGAAGTCCATATTTATTCAGTAAGTTTGTTTGATACTAATTCATACACATATACATTCTTAAAGATTGGAAATCTAAGTCCAATTTATGTAGTTTATCTATATTTTCTAAAGATTTGATAGCTATAGAAATTAATAGAGTAAAGATTTATTATAATAGCCCATGGGCATATTTTAAAATTTCGCTTGCTAGAGCTTTCGAAATGGAAAATGTACAATTTTCACTATAAAAAGTGATAATATTAGGTGTTACTGAATATTACACTGTGTTGTAATTTATTTTGAACACTTAAGTTTTCACAATATTTCATACAGGCCAACAAGTTTAGAGAATTTCCAGTATATTAAGTTAATTATCTTTCTTAAGACCTATCATTCCTTCAAAAATACAAACCAAACTAGATTTTTCCTGTTTAATTTTATTTTTTACTTTCATTAAATTTCAACATTTTGTTCATCTTCAAATTATTATACTTAGCAGCTTTTTCTCATTTGTTGAGTTAACTTTAATCGGAAACATTTAAATAGTGAGATGAACTTTTATATTGTATGCGAGTACATTAAGTAATTCTTTGTATATTTCATTTATATGAACCATCATCACATAATTCCTTTGGATGATCTATTAAATCATTCTACTATTGATGCTTTCATATTAAGTAATGTTTAATATTCTACATATGCATGAATTTTCCAGTGTCTATTAAAAAATTCTTTACAATCATCCATTTGTAAGCTTTTTGGTACTCATAACATTTCAAAAATATTTTCCACAGCCTAGGTTTTTTCGAATGCAACTTTTATTTTCAACGGTATTGACCATAGAAACTTTGTGAATGAATCATTTACAGTCTACAATAATCAATAATTTCTATTTTCTGTAGAATAGTTTCCCATTTCACCTAAATCAGCTCCATAAAAGATCAACTATTCCTTTCATTACATATCTACAATGCACAAAAAATTTTCGAGATTTATTATAGAGTTCGTCTACTAAATTTCTTTTTAAATACATTGAGTTATTTTAAAGATTTTTTGGAGAGTGTTGTGAACTACTTGATGCACTTTCAGCTATTTATACTATCATGTAGTTCATTTTCCAATCTATGAATTTTATCGTTCAGCTGTTCAATTTGTTTTTTCAAAAGATGATTTGATTTGTAGTATGTATTTTATCAATTTTATAACTATCTTCTATCTCTAATTGTATTTCACGTTGTACTCTATCAATTTGCATTTTAATATATTCTTGAATTATATGAATTCCTTAAGCTATATTATTAATTTGTCCTATAGTTTATCGTTTGGAGTTTCCAGAAACAATTTACTGATAACATCATTTTCTGTCAGTGAATGATGATGATGATTAGTAGAAATTATATATTTTATATAGTTTTCAACATCAAATTTCTCATAGTATTTCCATGTTTTATTATCAATCATTAAAGAAAATAAAGCTACTATTAGGGCCTATATTTGACCATCAACTTGTATTTTATCTTCATTTAGTTTTAGGTTACTATCACCAAACTTTCATTCATTATTCAAATCTTGATTTGGGCCATAGTTTGTATCTAATTCAATTCTTCCTTCCTTCCAAGACTGATAAATGAGTATAAGTGTCTTCAGAATTGGAAGTCTATGAGTAAAAATCATCTTCATCATCCTTATCATCATTCTCAGTATTAGCATCATTAAATAAGATGATGATATCATCAAATATTGTTCCTTCTGGAAGTTTCTTTGGTGTACTTGTCTCTATATTGACTGATGGCTTTAAACTTGTATTATTTTCAGCTTCTATCTTGATTTTACTTTCTTCTTTCTTGCGAATTCTTTCAATATTTCTAGAACTATTTATGAATTCTTTGAGAGGTTCTGTTATAGGTTTAAATGTATCTGTTATTGCTCACATGTATCTATTTCACCAGTTTTTATACTACGAAGCTTTTTCTTCAAGACATTTCTTGTCAACACCAACTGTTTTAAAATTTTCTCATCCATGTTTAATAATAGTAAATAACAGGTATCAGCTATTAGATCAGGTATCAGCTATCAGATCAGCTTATCAGGACCTGATCTGGTTTTCAGATCAGCTTAATAGGACCTGGTCTGGTTTTCAGATCAGCTTATCAGGACCTGGTCTGGTTTTCAGATCAGCTTTTCAGGACCTGGTCTGGTTTTCAGATCAGCTTAATAGGACCTGGTCTGGTTTTCAGATCAGCTTAATAGGACCTGGTCTGGTTTTCAGATCAGCTTATCAGGACCTGGTCTGGTTTTCAGATCAGCTTAATAGGACCTGGTCTTGTTTTCAGATCAGCTTATCAGGACCTGGTCTGGTTTTCAGATCAGCTTTTCAGGACCTGGTCTGGTTTTCAGATCAGCTTATCAGGACCTGGTATGGTTTTCAGATCAGCTTATCTGATTCAGATTGGGTTATCAGTTTACAAGTAGCTGCCCATTTATAACATTTAGATGAATGCAGTTTAAGGTCAGATGAAAAACGAAAAAGTAAACTTTTATGTAGTCAAATTCTCTTTTTTTCTATAACGATCATCGTTCAATTCAACATCGTTGCTTATAATCAAAATCCATATTTATCCTTCCAACATGCTTTATATTTGTCTCATCTTACTTAAAAATTATAATTACATTATGATTATCTAGTATCAAATGTTTGGTGATTCTGGTATAAGTTTGACATCAGCAGAATGCATCAACATTCTTATCTCACTCCATACAAAAATATGTTTCTCACATCTAACATCGTTAAATATCATATCGGAATTACTTTTAGCTTTGTTAGGAGAAATAACAGATTCAGTATCTGTAAATGTGTATTATCCCATTCCTTTAATTAATGAAATTATGTAATTTCTTTAAGTATCCATATTTAGGTTAATAGAGAGATTTTGAGTATTAATATGTAGATGTTTTAAAATTTTAGTTCATTAAGACTTTTTAGCAAGCCAATCATATCATATTTTTTATTTTATTTTGTTACAATTTGACAGACCAACTATTTTTGCGCAAATAAAATTTGGTAGAAGGGAACTATGACTTGTTTTTGAACTAACGTTTGATGAATCATCAAAAATTTCGTACCATCCTATTTTTAGGTTGTTTTGACATGAGTATGCACCAATATTTATGAAATGTGTTTCATAAATATTGTCTCTTATTTAGAAAAAATAAAATAATACAGCTATACGACACCAGAAAATATTTTTTGGTATCGTATAGCTGTATTATATTATTTTTCCTATATAAGAGATAATGGTTCCTACCCATAGTCAAAACAAAGTATATTTTAAGAGTTTAAAACCAGTATTATCATAAAAATACTGATTTTAAACTCTTACAGTCTTATTTATAAAAATTATTAAGACTTTATAAAGGCTTTTTTAGAAAAATTTTTTATGAAAATTTGTCTAAAAAAACCTTTATAAAGTCTTAATAATTTTTATAAATAAGGCTGTTAAAATATACTTTGTTTCACTAACCACATTTGTGTAACTAATTGCATTTCATAAATATTGACGTATACTCATAGTCAAAACAAATGATAGTTTTATGTTGTTTTGAATGTGAGTATACATCATTATCTCTTATTAAAAAAATAAAATAATACATCTACACGATTTCAGAAAATATTTTCTGATATCGAATAGCTGTATTATTTTATTTTTTTAATAAGAGATAATATTTATAAAATGCATTTAGTTACACAAATGTGGTTAGTGAAACAACCTAAAAATAGGATGGTAAGAAATTTTTGATGATTCATCAAACGTTAGTTCAAAAACAAGTCATAGTTCCCTTCTACCAAATTTTATTTGCGCAAAAATAGTTGGTCTGTCAAATTGTAACAAAATAAAATAAAAAATATGATATGATTGGCTTGCTAAAAAGTCTTAATGAACTAAAATTTTAAAACATCTACATATTAACACTCAAAATCTCTCTATTAACCTAAATATGGATACTTAAAGAAATTACATAATTTCATTAATTAAAGGAATGGGATAATACACATTTACAGATACTGAATCTGTTATTTCTCCTAACAAAGCTAAAAGTAATTCCGATATGATATTTAACGACGTTAGATGTGAGAAACATATTTTTCTATGGAGTGAGATAAGAATGTTGATGCATTCTGCTGATGTCAAACTTATACCAGAATCACCAAACATTTTATACCAGATAATCATAATGTAATTATAATGTTTAAGTAAGATGAGATAAATAAAATGCATGTTGGAAGGATAAATATGAATTTTGATTATAAGCAACGATATTGAATTAAACGATGATCGTTATAGAAAAAAAGAGAATTTGACTACATAAAAGTTTTCTTTTTTGTTTTTCATCTGACCTTAAACTGCATTCATCTAAATGTTATAAATAGGCAGCTATTTGTAAACTGATAACCCAATCTGAATCAGATAAGCTGATCTAAAAACCAGACCAGGTCCTGATAAGCTGATCTGAAAACCAGACCAGGTCCTGATAAGCTGATCTGAAAACCAGATCAGGTCCTGATAAGCTGATCTGAAAACCAGACCAGGTCCAAATAAGCTGATCTAAAAACCAGACCAGGTCCTGATAAGCTGATCTGAAAACCAGACCAGGTCCTGATAAGCTGATCTGAAAACCAGATCAGGTCCTGATAAGCTGATCTGAAAACCAGACCAGGTCCTGATAAGCTGATCTGAAAACCAGACCAGGTCCTATTAAGCTGATCTGAAAACCAGACCAGGTCCTATTAAGCTGATCTGAAAACCAGACCAGGTCCTGAAAAGCTGATCTGAAAACCAGACCAGGTCCTGATAAGCTGATCTGAAAACCAGACCAGGTCCTATTAAGCTGATCTGAAAACCAGATCAGGTCCTGATAAGCTGATCTGATAGCTGATACCTGATCTAATAGCTGATACCTGTTATTTACTATTATTAAACATGGATGAGAAAATTTTAAAACAGTTGGTGTTGACAAGAAATGTCTTGAAGAAAAAGCTTCGTAGTATAAAAACTGGTGAAATAGATACATGTGAGCAATAAAAGATACATTTAAACCTATAACAGAACCTCTCAAAGAATTCATAAATAGTTCTAGAAATATTGAAAGAATTCGCAAGAAAGAAGAAAGTAAAATCAAGATAGAAGCTGAAAATAATACAAGTTTAAAGCCATCAGTCAATATAGAGACAAGTACACCAAAGAAACTTTCAGAAGGAACAATATTTGATGATATCATCATCTTATTTAATGATGCTAATACTGAGAATGATGATAAGGATGATGAAGATGATTTTTACTCATAGACTTCCAATTCTGAAGACACTTATACTCATTTATCAGTCTTGGAAGGAAGAATTGAATTAGATACAAACTATGGCCCACATTAAGATTTGAATAATAAATGGAAGTTTGGTGATAGTAACCTAAAACTAAATGAAGATAAAATACAAGTTGATGGTCAAATATAGGCTCTAATAGTAGCTTTATTTTCTTTAATGATTGATAATAAAATATGGAAATACTATGAGAAATTTTATTTTGAAAACTATATAAAATATATAATTTCTACTAATACATGGGTGGAGAATCATCATCATTCACTGACGGAGAATGATGTTATCAGTAAATTGTTTCTGGAAACTCAAAACGATAAACTATAGGACAAATTAATAATACAGCTTAAGGAATTAATATAATTCAAGAATATATTAAAATGCAAATTGATGGAGTACAACGTGAAATACAATTAGAGATAGAAGATAGTTATAAAATTGAAAAAACACGTACTAAAAATTAAATCATCTTTTGAAAAAACAAATTGAACAGCTGAACAATAAAATTTATAGATTGGAAAATTAACTACATGATAGTATAAATAGCTGAAAGTGCATCAAATAGATCACAACACTCTCCAAAAAATCTTTAAAACAACTCAATGTCTTTAAAAAGAAATTTAGTAAACGAACTCTATAATAAATCTCGAAAATTGTTTGTGCATTGCAGATTTGTAATGAAAGGAATAGTTGATCTTTTATGGAGCTGATTTAGGTGAAATGAGAAACTATTCTACAGAAAATAGAAATTAATGATTCATTCACAAAGTTTCTATGGTCAATACCGTTGAAAATAAAAGTTGCACTCGAAAAAACCTACGCTATGGAAAATGTTTTTGAAATGATACGAGTACCAAAAAAAAAAACTTACAAATGGATGATTGTAAAGAATTTTTTAATAGACACTGGAAAATTCATGCATAAGTAGAATATTAAATATTACTTAATATGAAAGCATCAATAGTAGAATGATTTAATAGATGATCCAAAGGAATTATGTGATGATGGTTCATATAAGTGTATTGAAATATACAAAGAATTACTTAATGTACTCGTATACAATATAAAAGTTCATCTCACTATTTAAATGTTTCCGATTAAAGTTAACTCAACAAATGAGAAAAAGCTGCTAAGTATAATAATTTGAAGATGAACAAAATGTTGAAATTTAATGAAAGTAAAAAATAAAATTAAACAGGAAAAATCTAGTTTGGTTTGTATTTTTGAAGGAATGATAGGTCTTAAGAAAGATAATTAACTTAATATACTGGAAATTCTCTAAACTTGTTGGCCTGTATGAAATATTGTGAAAACTTAAGTGTTCAAAATAAATTACAACACAGTGTAATATTCAGTAACACCTAATATTATCACTTTTTATAGTGAAAATTGTACATTTTCCATTTCGAAAGCTCTAGCAAGCGAAATTTTAAAATATGCCCATGGGCTATTATAATAGATCTTTACTCTATTAATTTCTATAGCTATCAAATCTTTAGAAAATATAGATAAACTACATAAATTGGACTTAGATTTCCAATCTTTAAGAATGTATATGTGTATGAATTAGTATCAAACAAACTTACTGAATAAATATGGACTTCAACTGGAATCATGCTGAAGCATACATAAATTGTAAAATGCAATGTAAGCAGATCTTACTTTATATCTGTATCTGTATGAGTATCAAATAAATTTACAGAAAAAATATTGAAAGCATGCCTAAGCATGCAAATTTAAAAGAATGTCACACAATTTTGTAAGCAAAGAAATTTTATGACTTTGTGCTAAATGAAATACATAAATATGTATCTACTTTGTAAAAGAATAAAAAGAGCGAAATCGTAAAATCTAATAGTATAGATTTTTAATTGAAACACCACTACATGTCGGACTCTCGCGTCACTATCGATAGAAGCATGCTAAGGCATGCATGCTAGCAAAATATATAAATCTGTTAGAAGGTGATGAGAAACTTGTTTCTAATCATTAATCTGTAGACAGCAATTGTATCTGGATCAACCCAACTCATGAATGAAATGTATACAGATATAGTTGATAGTAATGAGGACCTTTTTTAAGTAGGAAATGATTACATCTGAATGTGATACAACCCAGCCTACGTCAACAATAACTTCAAGGATGTCAACCAGCAAACCGCATGTAGAAAAACTCGATGTAAAAATTCTCTCAAACATAGATATTCTAGTGTTTCTGACACTATAAAAACACCGACGGTGAATTGATGGTGGAGGTAACTGCGTTATTTGAGATCGATTTTCTAGAATAGTTGATTATTAAACATGTATTTCTTTGTAGATAAAGTAATTTCTCTATACATATATACATATATTTACCTATATGTATATATGAATACATTTAAAAATTACATAAATATTCTCTTTTTCAAGTAGTAAAATCTGAAAAAATAGTAGTGGCATATTAAAAGAAAAAAATTATTAAAAAGAGAGACTGAGTGATCAACTGATACGTACATTTTGTCTGACAGGTAAATAAAGCGCGCTTAAAAATATCAGAAATATATGCACAATACGCTGAAATTTAATAAAATGAGAAAATAAAATCATCTAGAACATCAAATAAAAGCCATAGGCGAGTAACCTTCATAATATAAACATATACCTTATTAATGAAAACATATTATCAGTATGAAGTAACACAATTTGAGGAGTTAAAATTTTAACATTTAATTGTCCCTTAACGCTGACAAAGAGTAGAGAGATATGTTGACATAGAAAGTCATCTTATATACTAGAGGAACCGTTGAGAGACCAGACCTAAATTGTAAGAAAACGATTTCGTTTTCTGTTGATCGCTATTCAAGAAGAAAACAAGTTTCCTCATTATGATTTAACTAATTTAAAAGTATATACATATCCAAATGATAATGATCTGAACAAAAAAATTAAAAATAAACGTTATGCAATTCTATATTATATGTACTCGTATCTAAGATTCCAACAAAGCTATTATATGAAAGAATCTCAAGCACTTCCAAATGCACTAAAGTTTAAGATAAAAGTTCCTTTTATTCAATAGCGGCCCAATTGATATAGAAATTTAATATGAAACAGTAAGCAAGGACCTCAGCTACTGCATTTTTACTGATGATCGAATAATAGAAAGTCCTGAAAGTCTTATAAATTAAGTAATATGAATGAAAAAATGGTTTTAATAGACGAGTAAGGTTTCGAATGATTTTCATTACAAAAAGAAGTAGCGGATGTTTTTAACAATAATGAGTATAACAATTTCATTATAAAACCGCCATTTGATTTTAAATGCTTATCAATAAAAAAGGAAAGAGAAGCAAAGTGGTTAACAAAAAACTATCATCACCTAAGCTGGACTGCTGGATCAGTTTCATTTCAAAGCGTTTGTCATTTTTTAAAGCCAATGCAAGATGTTTAAATATATGAAAAAGGTGAAGAAAAAAGATGATAGTTGGAAAAAATTTTACACCGAAAAATTTCTAACGTTGACTATATAGGCTACATCAACTTTAAACAAATGGAAATAAAAAATATTAAATATTTATACTATAGTTACTACAACTAGAGAGGAATTCAATTTTACTTAAAGCAGAAACTCCTCACAAACTTTTAAGTAAATACATCTAAAAATTAAAAGAACGTTTTTTTAATTTCAAATAAAAAAACTATCGAGATATTTCACATCTATACACAAAAGACCAGGCGAATATTTACAACAGCACATGACAAAAAAAAATTTATTTAAACAGGGAGCCCCAGACTTATTTGTATGTATTTACATACATACATACATAAAATCAATTTGTAGATCCATATGTACATATGTACACATATTATCAAATTTCTTACCCATGCTCAAGTATTTATTGGATTTTAACAATCACACTTACATATCTACATCATGAAAACATACAAACCGTTTTCCAAGCTATTGACGCTTGAAGAGGAAAGTCGAAGAAGACAAATGTACTTAAATAAACAAACTTATCACAGACCAGTCAAACTCTATCGCGCATACACACATACACACACACACAAAATCACCACGATCGTACGCAAGAATTTTGCAAAATCTGAAATTAATATTTATACAAATATAAACAAATTTCTGACCGACAGACTTTAACACTGGACAAATTTAAGCTTGATAAAATATATATAAAGCAATCTCATCCTCCAATATGAAAAACATACTAGGATTAGGGAAGTTCAGATATATGATAATATTTTCTAGCAAAAAATGTTCATATGAGAAAGAATTTATTTCTACGTACATATAAATACTATGGTGAGAAAATCACATACACACACACATACTAAAATTCATCTATGAAAAATTAAACCTATTTCAACAACGCCCCTCCCCTCACAAATCACAGTCAGCCTAAAGTTCTTACAGATATATATACACAAAATCTCAAGGTAACATACAATCTATCAATCTCACAACCTAAATCACGATCAGCCTTAAACTCATATAGACATACATACACACAAATACGTATACATATACATGAACACCTTCACCTCACCTCTCAGTAATCATGATATATTTAATAAACACTTCGCCCCTCATAAATCACGATAAGCCTTAAATTTTCTACAGATATACATACACAAATTCTCAAGGTCACATACAATCGATCAATCTCAACAATCCAAATCACGATCAGCCTTAAACTTCTACTGACATACATGCACAAAAATTTCTACAAACATATAAACTCCCAAATTCCTATAGATACATATTACAATAACACCCCCCGCCTACCTTAAATCAAGGATAGACTTAAACTGCTACATATACATACATACATATACATACACATAGGCACATTCTATCTATCAATCACAACAAGACCCTCCTCCACCTCAAATCACAATCAGCCTTAAACTCCTACGAACATACATATACACAGATTAACACGGATACGTATTACATGAACACTCTCACCTCGCCTTTCATAAATCACAGACAGCCTTAAACTCTTACAGACATACATACATACATATATACATGTACACAGATTCCCACGAATACATATTACAACAACTCCCCACCCTCCACCAGTCGATCTACCTCCAATACATCCCATATATTGGCTTAAATTCCAACAAGCATATACGTCACCGAATTCTCATGGTTACATATTACAAAACACCCTAACCTACCCAAATCACGGTCAACCTTAAGGTCTCACAATCTAGACAAACCCCGTCCTCCACCAATCACAGCTAGACTTGAATTCCTACAGCTAGACACACCCCGACCTCCACCAATCACAGCCAGACTTCAATTCCTACAGCTAGACACACCCACAAATTTTCCGTCGGCATTAGGAAAAATTATTTCCATGATTTTCCCATTTGAAAAAAATAAACATGTTTTCCCATCGGCATTTGAAAAAAAATAAACATGTTTTCCCGTCGGCATTCGAAAAAAATAAACATGTTTTCCCGTCGGCATTAGGAAAAATCATACAAATATAAAAATCTTAAAGCTATAAACCCCCTTAATGTATTCCCACAAAATATTCCACGCACAAGTTCCCACGGTCATACATACATACATACATATACTTAATATAAACAAAAAAAGTTAATATAAACAAAAAACTCCTAATGTAAACAAAAAACACAGACGGACGGACGGACACACACACGTAGGTATCAAATTTCACAAATTTCCAAGAATTTTAAAATTTCAGCCAAAATTTAACAATTTCAGCCACAATTTAACAATTTCAGCCCAAAATTTAACAATTTCAGCCACAATTTAACAATTTCAGCCCACAATTTAACATTTTTAATTGCGGTGGGACTGGGAATTCCCTACTACTAATGTTTTATACCCTGGGCCTGTTTTGCAAACGGACCTAACTGTTCTATTGCTTCGATGGCGTTTTTTCCGCTACGTTTTTAATGCGGACATTGAGAAAATGTATCGTCAGATACTAATTCGTCCAGATCAACCACAATATCAAAGGATATTGTTTCGTGACAATCCTAAAGCTGTTATAAAGGACTACGAGCTTAATACGGTCACTTTTGGAGCGAACTGTGCGCCGTATTTAGCTATTCGTACTCTTTTACAATTGGCAGACGATTGTAAAACCCTAAGTCCTGCGGTATCTGAAATTTTGAAAACCCAAATGTATGTTGACGACGTACTAGCTGGCTCACATGAGCTAGAAGATGCTTTTAAGAGACGTATAGAACTAACCATTTACGACTCTTAGAAGATTAACCAAGTGAGAGTCTGCTTAACGCATATTTCTTAAAATTTGCTGATGCCAGTACAACCAAAACCCTAGGCTTGCGATGGAATGCGAATAAAGATAGCTTCTTATTTAACCTCACATTGCAGCCACGCCAGGATATTGTTACGAAACGTGCTGTCTTGTCTGAAATTGCAAAATTGTTTGACCCCGCCGGTTGGCTCTCTCCTAAGATTATTGGAAAGACAAAACAGATTGGGACGAAAGTTTACACCCCCTAACCCTATCTCAATGGCACACATTTATGAATGATTACCCCAATATAAAGTAAATCAACATTCCTAGATGGATTAATTTTCTCCCTGAGAATGATACTGAAGTTCATACATTCAGCGATGCTTCTGAAAAGGCATATGCTGCTACCCTATACATAAGAAGTATTTCTTCCAACGGTATCACGATGCACTTGCTATGTGGAGCAGTCCTGATGGCAAATATGGTAGAATCACTATGTAGTAAATTAGAAGTTAATAAGAAAAAGATATTTCTGTGGTCGGATTCTACTATTGTTCTGCCCTGGCTCAAAAAACCTTTCTGCCCTTGGCCTACATTTGTTAAAAATAGGGATGCTTCAATTGTAAAGAAAGTTGGTAATGAGAATTGGTCCCATGTAGATTCCAAGGACAACCCCGCCGACTTGGCAAGTCGTGGAGTTCTTGCACGAGACTTAATTGATAATTCTCTTTGGTGGCATTGACCTACGTGGTTGAGACAATCTCGAGAGTTCTGGCCACAACATAACCCCGTTGATCACCAACATCTGGAAATTCAATCATTCTCAGTACAAATAGAACATCCGCATGATATACTTGAACGTTTTTCAGATTTACGCCGTGTAATGCGTATAATTTTGTATTGGTTCAGGTGTCTACAGTATTTGAGAATCCGTAAATGCTTGTGTACCACCTTAGATTTAACCCAATCAGAAGTGAACTTCACCCGAGATCTATTAGTTCTTGTAAGCCAGCAAAATTTTATACCAGAATAGACCCAGTTAACAAAGGAATACCCATATCTTCCAAAAGCAATTTGCTATCGTTGAACCCGTTTGTCGATTCAAAGGGTTTTGTAAGAATTAATGGCCGACTGGCTAGATCTCCTGGCTTAACGTTCGATGAAAGGTATTCTAAAATTCTACCATATTCAGCCCGTTTTACGCGATTATATGTTGAACATGTTCATAAATGCTCTGCGCATGGCGGACACTCTCTGATGCTTCGTCTAATTAGGAGTGAATTCTGGGTCCCAAAGCTAAAAAACATGCTTCGTACAGTCATTCACAATTGCAAAGAGTGCACTATCTATAGAAAAAGGACAGGTCAACAAATTATGGCTGCGTTACCCCCAGAAAGGTCTTCTCTATCGAGACCGTTTACGCACACTGGCGTAGATTTCGCGGGCCCATTCGATATAAAGTCATATATTGGTAGAGGTTGCCCTTTCACTAAAGGTTATGTACTTGTTTTTGTTTGCTTTGCAACGAAAGCAATTCATTTAGAAACCACCGGCGACATGTCGACGGAAACGTTCCTTGCAGCCTTTGCACGTTTTTTTCTCACGCCGTGGATGTCCTTCTCATTTGTATTCCGATAATGGAACTGCATTTGTCGGTGCAGCTAAATTAGGAGACGTAGACAAGAAACAATTTTTATGTGAATTGAAAAGGAAGGCACTGGTACGAAACAGTTTTCAGCTTGTCGAATGGCATTTTATACCTCCCGGAGCTCTTCATATGGGTGGCTTGTGGGAAGCCGGCGTAAAGAGTGTGAAAACTCATCTACGAAAAATTGCTTGTGTTCAGAATTTTACATTTGAAGAATTCACTACAATGTTGACCCCTATAGAAGCTTGCCTTAATTCAAGACTATTAACTGCAATGACGGAAAACCCATCCGATCTAGTTCTGTTAATACCAGGCCATTTTTTGATTGGAGGTCCTCTCCTGTCACCCCCTGAACCTGATCATTCAGGTCTCTCACTGAGTGTCGCTAATAGATGGCAAAAACTCAAAGTACTCCAACACCATTATGCCCAGCGGTGGAAAGAAGAGTACTTAAAGGAACTCCATCGAAGAGTGAAGTGGAAATACCCACATAAAGATTTTGAAACCGGAGACTTAGTTGTTATTCGTCAACACAATTTACCCCGCGGTGAATGGCGACTTGGTCGAATAGAGGAAACTCATATAGGACATGACTCTAAAGTCCACACAGCGGATGTGAGAACAGCTTCTGGCATTTTTACCCGGCCAATTGTGAAGCTAGTTCTCTTACCTGAACCAGAAACCCACTAATTCCGTTCTTTTCTCTTTCTTAGCAATGTCCAGTGCATCCTGACGTCTTGAGGTCCACCGCAAGCCCGTTAAAGGTCCTTCATGCAAACCACGAACCTAAGGCCCCTCGCAACGAATGCCTCCGGGATTGTCCTTATGCCAGAGCGAACACATGCTAAGAAAGTGCCTTTAATTTAGAAAAATCCACGTTGGGGAGCGCTGGAATACAGTAAAAAGGTTCCGCGAGAGATGTTTTGAGTGCAAGGGTAAACATCATACCCTCCTTCATCGGTATAAAAAGATCGACTCAAACTCAGAAAAAGGAAGATCATCAGACAATCAATTTGTGGCACCCAAGTCCTAAAGGAAGAAGCGTAAAGGCAAAGGAAAGGGACAGCTAAAAAAAATTTAAAATCACCGCTGCTGTAACTATCGGACCAAAGAAACCTCGCAACAACCCAAGTTAACAGGAGCAAACCAGCCAGCAACCATCGTGATAAATGTGATGTCGTTTTTTTTTTTTTTTGATTGTTTTATATACATTGTACATATATTCATGAATTATATGAATTTTTTTATACTTTAATATACCACCTCTCCTTTCTTTTCTCTCTCTATTTTTTCAGACAGTTATTTATCCGCGAGATCTTTAGCCTTTTTTGCTGCATTATAGCAAAGGGGGCGGGATGTTTACTCGTAAAAGCCCACCAATTATTGTTCAGTGGACTTTTCTATGTTTTTTATTAATCGTTAAGTTCTTGTTCTCTTTTTTTTTGTAACTTCCTTAACTTACTTATCTCAAGTAAAGCTTACGGTGCGTACACACAAGTGGATAATATATGTATATAAACCCAATTTTTAAATAAATTATTGAAAGTGAATTTTTTTAATAAATTGTTTATTTTATTTTCGAGAAAATATTTACAAGGAAACACACTAGTAATTCCAAATTATTATTTTACTTATTAAGTAAAATATTTTTTTTAAATAAAAATACATTGAAATTGATTATTGAGGGGTTTAACTGGATCCTATGCGCATTTCACTGTTGCTAATGCAGATCATCAGGGAACCTTTACCCAAAAATTTCTTAGATTAACTAGAGTTAATATGTTAAACTTTCATTTAAGCAAATGAGATGCTAAAAAAATAACAAAGTTGATACAAGAACTCAATAATCAACATGGTTTTTTATTTTCTTGCTTTATCATTACTACATTGGCTGACTTTTTTTCAGCTTCACATTGTAGTTGTAAGAGTATGTAAAGAAAATAAATGTAAATAACAACAACAGCTATTCAAGAATAGAGTGTTGCCACACAAGTATTTTTATGACCGGGTGCTGTCAATTTAATAATTAGTGTTTTTTGTGGGAATTGTTACAATTTAAGTTTAAAATTTGTTAACGCACTGTGTTTACGCGCATAGTGTTAAAGCCCACCAATTATTGTTCAGTGGACTTTTCTATGTTTTTTTTATTAAGTTCTTGTTCTCTTGTCGTTAAGTTCTTGTTCTCTTGTCTCTCTTTTTTTATAACTTACTTAACTTACTTATCTCAAAAAGGAATCTTCTAGATTCTACTTGAATGACAGCGTGTCTGTAAGTTAAGTAAGTTATAAAAAAAGAGAGACAAGAGAACAAGAACTTAACGACAAGAGAACAAGAACTTAATAAAAAAAAACATAGAAAAGTCCACTGAACAATAATTGGTGGGCTTTAACACTATGCGCGTAAACACAGTGCGTTAACAAATTTTAAACTTAAATTGTAACAATTCCCACAAAAAACACTAATTATTAAATTGACAGCACCCGGTCATAAAAATACTTGTGTGGCAACACTCTATTCTTGAATAGCTGTTGTTGTTATTTACATTTATTTTCTTTACATACTCTTACAACTACAATGTGAAGCTGAAAAAAAGTCAGCCAATGTAGTAATGATAAAGCAAGAAAATAAAAAACCATGTTGATTATTGAGTTCTTGTATCAACTTTGTTATTTGTTTAGCATCTCATTTGCTTAAATGAAAGTTTAACATATTAACTCTAGTTAATCTAAGAAATTTTTGGGTAAAGGTTCCCTGATGATCTGCATTAGCAACAGTGAAATGCGCATAGGATCCAGTTAAACCCCTGAATAATCAATTTCAATGTATTTTTATTTAAAAAAAAATATTTTACTTAATAAGTAAAATAATAATTTGGAATTACTAGTGTGTTTCCTTGTAAATATTTTCTCGAAAATAAAATAAACAATTTATTAGAAAAATTCACTTTCAATAATTTATTTAAAAATTGGGTTTATGTACATATATTATCCACTTGTGTATACGCACCGTAAGCTTTACTTGAGATAAGTTGGTTTACGTGTCTGCCCAATACACGCTGTCATTCAAGTAGAATCTAGAAGATTCCTTTTTGAGATAAGTAAGTTAAGTAAGTTATAAAAAAAGAGAGACAAGAGAACAAGAACTTAACGACAAGAGAACAAGAACTTAATAAAAAAAACATAGAAAAGTCCACTGAACAATAATTGGTGGGCTTTAACACTATGCGCGTAAACACAGTGCGTTAACAAATTTTAAACTTAAATTGTAACAATTCCCACAAAAAACACTAATTATTAAATTGACAGCACCAGGTCATAAAAATACTTGTGTGGCAACACTCTATTCTTGAATAGCTGTTGTTGTTATTTACATTTATTTTCTTTACATACTCTTACAACTACAATGTGAAGCTGAAAAAAAGTCAGCCAATGTAGTAATGATAAAGCAAGAAAATAAAAAACCATGTTGATTATTGAGTTCTTGTATCAACTTTGTTATTTGTTTAGCATCTCATTTGCTTAAATGAAAGTTTAACATATTAACTCTAGTTAATCTAAGAAATTTTTGGGTAAAGGTTCCCTGATGATCTGCATTAGCAACAGTGAAATGCGCATAGGATCCAGTTAAACCCCTCAATAATCAATTTCAGTGTATTTTTATTTAAAAAAAATATTTTACTTAATAAGTAAAATAATAATTTGGAATTGCTAGTGTGTTTCCTTGTAAATATTTTCTCGAAAATAAAATAAACAATTTATTAAAAAAATTCACTTTCAATAATTTATTTAAAAATTGGGTTTATATACATATATTATCCACTTGTGTGTACGCACCGTAAGCTTTACTTGAGATAAGTAAGTTAAGGAAGTTACAAAAAAAAAGAGAACAAGAACTTAACGATTAATAAAAAACATAGAAAAGTCCACTGAACAATAATTGGTGGGCTTTTACGCGTAAACATCCCGCCCGCTTTGCTATAATGCAGCAAAAAAGGCTAAAGATCTCGCGGATAAATAACTGTCTGAAAATATAGAGAGAGAAAAGAAAGGAGAGGTGGTATATTAAAGTATAAAAAAAAATTCATATAATTCATGAATATATGTACAATATATATAAAACAATAAAAAAAAAAAAAAAAAAAACGACATCACATTTATCACGATGGTTGCTGGCTGGTTTGCTCCTGTTAACTTGGGTTGTTGCGAGGTTTCTTTGGTCCGATAGTTACAGCAGCGGTGATTTTAAATTTTTTTTAGCTGTCCCTTTCCTTTGCCTTTACGCTTCTTCCTTTAGGACTTGGGTGCCACAAATTGATTGTCTGATGATCTTCCTTTTTCTGAGTTTGAGTCGATCTTTTTATACCGATGAAGGAGGGTATGATGTTTACCCTTGCACTCAATACATCTCTCGCGGCTCGTGCAGTTGTCCTTCATGTGGGAGTGGGCCAGACAATTAAAACAGTATTGGAACCTTTTTACTGTATTCCAGCGCTCCCCAACGTGGATTTTTCTAAATTAAAGGCACTTTCTTAGCATGTGTTCGCTCTGGCATAAGGACAATCCCGGAGGCATTCGTTGCGAGGGGCCTTAGGTTCGTGGTTTGCATGAAGGACCTTTAACGGGCTTGCGGTGGACCTCAAGACGTCAGGATGCACTGGACATTGCTAAGAAAGAGAAAAAAACGGAATTAGTGGGTTTCTGGTTCAGGTAAGAGAACTAGCTTCACAATTGGCCGGGTAAAAATGCCAGAAGCTGTTCTCACATCCGCTGTGTGGACTTTAGAGTCATGTCCTATATGAGTTTCCTCTATTCGACCAAGTCGCCATTCACCGCGGGGTAAATTGTCTTGACGAATAACAACTAAGTCTCCGGTTTCAAAATCTTTATGTGGGTATTTCCACTTCACTCTTCGATGGAGTTCCTTTAAGTACTCTTCTTTCCACCGCTGGGCATAATGGTGTTGGAGTACTTTGAGTTTTTGCCATCTATTAGCGACACTCAGTGAGAGACCTGAATGATCAGGTTCAGGGGGTGACAGGAGAGGACCTCCAATCAAAAAATGGCCTGGTATTAACAGAACTAGATCGGATGGGTTTTCCGTCATTGCAGTTAATAGTCTTGAATTAAGGCAAGCTTCTATAGGGGTCAACATTGTAGTGAATTCTTCAAATGTAAAATTCTGAACACAAGCAATTTTTCGTAGATGAGTTTTCACACTCTTTACGCCGGCTTCCCACAAGCCACCCATATGAAGAGCTCCGGGAGGTATAAAATGCCATTCGACAAGCTGAAAACTGTTTCGTACCAGTGCCTTCCTTTTCAATTCACATAAAAATTGTTTCTTGTCTACGTCTCCTAATTTAGCTGCACCGACAAATGCAGTTCCATTATCGGAATACAAATGAGAAGGACATCCACGGCGTGAGAAAAAAACGTGCAAAGGCTGCAAGGAACGTTTCCGTCGACATGTCGCCGGTGGTTTCTAAATGAATTGCTTTCGTTGCAAAGCAAACAAAAACAAGTACATAACCTTTAGTGAAAGGGCAACCTCTACCAATATATGACTTTATATCGAATGGGCCCGCGAAATCTACGCCAGTGTGCGTAAACGGTCTCGATAGAGAAGACCTTTCTGGGGGTAACGCAGCCATAATTTGTTGACCTGTCCTTTTTCTATAGATAGTGCACTCTTTGCAATTGTGAATGACTGTACGAAGCATGTTTTTTAGCTTTGGGACCCAGAATTCACTCCTAATTAGACGAAGCATCAGAGAGTGTCCGCCATGCGCAGAGCATTTATGAACATGTTCAACATATAATCGCGTAAAACGGGCTGAATATGGTAGAATTTTAGAATACCTTTCATCGAACGTTAAGCCAGGAGATCTAGCCAGTCGGCCATTAATTCTTACAAAACCCTTTGAATCGACAAACGGGTTCAACGATAGCAAATTGCTTTTGGAAGATATGGGTATTCCTTTGTTAACTGGGTCTATTCTGGTATAAAATTTTGCTGGCTTACAAGAACTAATAGATCTCGGGTGAATTTCACTTCTGATTGGGTTAAATCTAAGGTGGTACACAAGCATTTACGGATTCTCAAATACTGTAGACACCTGAACCAATACAAAATTATACGCATTACACGGCGTAAATCTGAAAAACGTTCAAGTATATCATGCGGATGTTCTATTTGTACTGAGAATGATTGAATTTCCAGATGTTGGTGATCAACGGGGTTATGTTGTGGCCAGAACTCTCGAGATTGTCTCAACCACGTAGGTCAATGCCACCAAAGAGAATTATCAATTAAGTCTCGTGCAAGAACTCCACGACTTGCCAAGTCGGCGGGGTTGTCCTTGGAATCTACATGGGACCAATTCTCATTACCAACTTTCTTTACAATTGAAGCATCCCTATTTTTAACAAATGTAGGCCAAGGGCAGAAAGGTTTTTTGAGCCAGGGCAGAACAATAGTAGAATCCGACCACAGAAATATCTTTTTCTTATTAACTTCTAATTTACTACATAGTGATTCTACCATATTTGCCATCAGGACTGCTCCACATAGCAAGTGCATCGTGATACCGTTGGAAGAAATACTTCTTATGTATAGGGTAGCAGCATATGCCTTTTCAGAAGCATCGCTGAATGTATGAACTTCAGTATCATTCTCAGGGAGAAAATTAATCCATCTAGGAATGTTGATTTACTTTATATTGGGGTAATCATTCATAAATGTGTGCCATTGAGATAGGGTTAGGGGGTGTAAACTTTCGTCCCAATCTGTTTTGTCTTTCCAATAATCTTAGGAGAGAGCCAACCGGCGGGGTCAAACAATTTTGCAATTTCAGACAAGACAGCACGTTTCGTAACAATATCCTGGCGTGGCTGCAATGTGAGGTTAAATAAGAAGCTATCTTTATTCGCATTCCATCGCAAGCCTAGGGTTTTGGTTGTACTGACATCAGCAAATTTTAAGAAATCTGCGTTAAGCAGACTCTCACTTGGTTAATCTTCTAAGAGTCGTAAATGGTTAGTTCTATACGTCTCTTAAAAGCATCTTCTAGCTCATGTGAGCCAGCTAGTACGTCGTCAACATACATTTGGGTTTTCAAAATTTCAGATACCGCAGGACTTAGGGTTTTACAATCGTCTGCCAATTGTAAAAGAGTACGAATAGCTAAATACGGCGCACAGTTCGCTCCAAAAGTGACCGTATTAAGCTCGTAGTCCTTTATAACAGCTTTAGGATTGTCACGAAACAATATCCTTTGATATTGTGGTTGATCTGGGCGAATTAGTATCTGACGATACATTTTCTCAATGTCCGCATTAAAAACGTAGCGGAAAAAACGCCATCGAAGCAATAGAACAGTTAGGTCCGTTTGCAAAACAGGCCCAGGGTATAAAACATTAGTAGTAGGGAATTCCCAGTCCCACCGCAATTAAAATTGTTAAATTGTGGGCTGAAATTGTTAAATTGTGGCTGAAATTGTTAAATTTTGGGCTGAAATTGTTAAATTGTGGCTGAAATTGTTAAATTTTGGCTGACATTTTAAAATTCTTGGAAATTTGTGAAATTTGATACCTACGTGTGTGTGTCCGTCCGTCCGTCTGTGTTTTTTGTTTACATTAGGAGTTTTTTGTTTATATTAACTTTTTTTGTTTATATTAAGTATATGTATGTATGTATGTATGACCGTGGGAACTTGTGCGTGGAATATTTTCTGGGAATACATTAAGGGGGTTTATAGCTTTAAGATTTTTATATTTGTATGATTTTTCCTAATGCCGACGGGAAAACATGTTTATTTTTTTCGAATGCCGACGGGAAAACATGTTTATTTTTTTTCAAATGCCGACGGGAAAACATGTTTATTTTTTTCAAATGGGAAAATCATGGAAATAATTTTTCCTAATGCCGACGGAAAATTTGTGGGTGTGTCTAGCTGTAGGAATTGAAGTCTGGCTGTGATTGGTGGAGGGCGGGGTGTGTCTAGCTGTAGGAATTCAAGTCTAGCTGTGATTGGTGGAGGACGGGGTTTGTCTAGATTGTGAGACCTTAAGGTTGACCGTGATTTGGGTAGGTTAGGGTGTTTTGTAATATGTAACCATGAGAATTCGGTGACGTATATGCTTGTTGGAATTTAAGCCAATAAATGGGATGTATTGGAGGTAGATCGACTGGTGGAGGGTGGGGAGTTGTTGTAATATGTATTCGTGGGAATCTGTGTACATGTATATATGTATGTATGTATGTCTGTAAGAGTTTAAGGCTGTCTGTGATTTATGAAAGGCGAGGTGAGAGTGTTCATGTAATACGTATCCGTGTTAATCTGTGTATATGTATGTTCGTAGGAGTTTAAGGCTGATTGTGATTTGAGGTGGAGGAGGGTCTTGTTGTGATAGATAGATAGAATGTGCCTATGTGTATGTGTATGTATGTATGTATATGTAGCAGTTTAAGTGTATCCCTGATTTAAGGTAGGCGGGGGGTGTTATTGTAATATGTATCTATAGGAATTTGGGAGTTTATATGTTTGTAGAAATTTTTGTGCATGTATGTCAGTAGAAGTTTAAGGCTGATTGTGATTTGGATTGTTGAGATTGATCGATTGTATGTGACCTTGAGAATTTGTGTATGTATATCTGTAGAAAATTTAAGGCTTATCATGATTTATGAGGGGCGAAGTGTTTATTAAATATATCATGATTACTGAGAGGTGAGGTGAAGGTGTTCATGTATATGTATACGTATTTGTGTGTATGTATGTCTATATGAGTTTAAGGCTGATCGTGATTTAGGTTGTGAGATTGATAGATTGTATGTTACCTTGAGATTTTGTGTATGTACATATATCTGTAAGAACTTTAGGCTGACTGTGATTTGTGAGGGGAGGGGCGTTGTTGAAATAGGTTTAATTTTTCATAGATGAATTTTAGTATGTGTGTGTGTATGTGATTTTCTCACCATAGTATTTATATGTACGTAGAAATAAATTCTTTCTCATATGAAAATATTATCATATATCTGAACTTCCCTAATCCTAATATGTTTTTCAAATTGGAGGATGAGATTGCTTTATATATATTTTATCAAGCTTAAATTTGTCCAGTGTTAAAGTCTGTCGGTCAGAAATTTGTTTATATTTGTATAAATATTAATTTCAGATTTTGCAAAATTCTTGCGTACGATCGTGGTGATTTTGTGTGTGTGTGTATGTGTGTATGCGCGATAGAGTTTGACTGGTCTGTGATAAGTTTGTTTATTTAAGTACATTTGTCTTCTTCGACTTTCGTCTTCAAGCGTCAATAGCTTGGAGAACGGTTTGTATGTTTTCATGATGTAGATATGTAAGTGTGATTGTTAAAATCCAATAAATACTTGAGCATGGGTAAGAAATTTGATAATATGTGTACATATGTACATATGGATCTACAAATTGATTTTATGAATGTATGTATGTAAATACATACAAATAAGTCTGGGGCTCCCTGTTTAAATACATTTTTTTTGTCATGTGCTGTTGTAAATATTCGAATGGTCTTTTGTGTATAGATGTGAAATATCTCGATAGTTTTTTTATTTGAAATTAAAAAAACGTTCTTTTAATTTTTAGATGTATTTACTTAAAAGTTTGTGAGGAGTTTCTGCTTTAAGTAAAATTGAATTCCTCTCTAGTTGTAGTAACTATAGTATAAATATTTAATATTTTTTATTTCCATTTGTTTAAAGTTGATGTAGCCTATATAGTCAACGTTAGAAATTTTTCGGTGTAAAATTTTTTCCAACTATCATCTTTTTTCTTCACCTTTTTCATATATTTAAACATCTTGCATTGGCTTTAAAAAATGACAAACGCTTTGAAATGAAACTGATCCAGCAGTCCAGCTTAGGTGATGATAGTTTTTTGTTAACCACTTTGCTTCTCTTTCCTTTTTTATTGATAAGCATTTAAAATCAAATGGCGGTTTTATAATGAAATTGTTATACTCATTATTGTTAAAAACATCCGCTACTTCTTTTTGTAATGAAAATCATTCGAAACCTTACTCGTCTATTAAAACCATTTTTTCATTCATATTACTTAATTTATAAGACTTTCAGGACTTTCTATTATTCGATCATCAGTAAAAATGCAGTAGCTGAGGTCCTTGCTTACTGTTTCATATTAAATTTCTATATCAATTGGGCCGCTATTGAATAAAAGGAACTTTTATCTTAAACTTTAGTGCATTTGGAAGTGCTTGAGATTCTTTCATATAATAGCTTTGTTGGAATCTTAGATACGAGTACATATAATATAGAATTGCATAACGTTTATTTTTAATTTTTATGTTAAGATCATTATCATTTGGATATGTATATACTTTTAAATTAGTTAAATCATAATGAGGAAACTTGTTTTCTTCTTGAATAGCGATCAACAGAAAACGAAATCGTTTTCTTACAATTTAGGTCTGGTCTCTCAACGTTTCCTCTAGTATATAAGATGACTTTCTATGTCAACATATCTCTCTACTCTTTGTCAGCGTTAAGCGACAATTAAATGTTAAAATTTTAACTCCTCAAATTGTGTTACTTCATACTGATAATATGTTTTCATTAATAAGGTATATGTTTATATTATGAAGGTTACTCGCCTATGGCTTTTATTTGATGTTCTAGATGATTTTTTTTCTCATTTTATTAAAGTTCAGCGTATTGTGCATATATTTCTGATATTTTTAAGCGCGCTTTATTTACCTGTCAGACAAAGTGTACGTATCAGTTGATCACTCAGTCTCTCTTTTTAATAATTTTTTTCTTTTAATATGCCACTACTATTTTTTCAGATTTTACTACTTGAAAAAGAGAATATTTATGTAATTTTTAAATGTATTCATATATACATATAGGTAAATATATGTATATATGTATAGAGAAATTACTTTATCTACAAAGAAATACATGTTTAATAATCAACTATTCTAGAAAATCGATCTCAAATAACGCAGTTACCTCCACCATCAATTCACCGTCGGTGTTTTTATAGTGTCAGAAACACTAGAATATCTATGTTTGAGAGAATTTTTACATCGAGTTTTTCTACATGAGGTTTGCTGGTTGACATCCTTGAAGTTATTGTTGACGTAGGCTGGGTTGTATCACATTCAGATGTAATCATTTCCTACTTAAAAAAGGTCCTCATTACTATCAACTATATCTGTATACATTTCATTCATGAGTTGGGTTGATCCAGATACAATTGCTGTCTACAGATTAATGATTAGAAACAAGTTTCTCATCACCTTCTAACAGATTTATATATTTTGCTAGCATGCATGCCTTAGCATGCTTCTATCGATAGTGACGCGAGAGTCCGATATGTAGTGGTGTTTCAATTAAAAATCTATACTATTAGATTTTACGATTTCGCTCTTTTTATTCTTTTACAAAGTAGATACATATTTATGTATTTCATTTAGCACAGAGTCATAAAATTTCTTTGCTTACAAAATTGTGTGACATTCTTTTAAATTTGCATGCTTAGGCATGCTTTCAATATTTTTTCTGTAAATTTATTTGATACTCATACAGATACAGATATAAAGTAAGATCTGCTTACATTGCATTTTACAATTTATGTATGCTTCAGCATGATTCCAGTTGAAGTCCATATTTATTCAGTAAGTTTGTTTGATACTAATTCATACACATATACATTCTTAAAGATTGGAAATCTAAGTCCAATTTATGTAGTTTATCTATATTTTCTAAAGATTTGATAGCTATAGAAATTAATAGAGTAAAGATCTATTATAATAGCCCATGGGCATATTTTAAAATTTCGCTTGCTAGAGCTTTCGAAATGGAAAATGTACAATTTTCACTATAAAAAGTGATAATATTAGGTGTTACTGAATATTACACTGTGTTGTAATTTATTTTGAACACTTAAGTTTTCACAATATTTCATACAGGCCAACAAGTTTAGAGAATTTCCAGTATATTAAGTTAATTATCTTTCTTAAGACCTATCATTCCTTCAAAAATACAAACCAAACTAGATTTTTCCTGTTTAATTTTATTTTTTACTTTCATTAAATTTCAACATTTTGTTCATCTTCAAATTATTATACTTAGCAGCTTTTTCTCATTTGTTGAGTTAACTTTAATCGGAAACATTTAAATAGTGAGATGAACTTTTATATTGTATGCGAGTACATTAAGTAATTCTTTGTATATTTCATTTATATGAACCATCATCACATAATTCCTTTGGATGATCTATTAAATCATTCTACTATTGATGCTTTCATATTAAGTAATGTTTAATATTCTACATATGCATGAATTTTCCAGTGTCTATTAAAAAATTCTTTACAATCATCCATTTGTAAGCTTTTTGGTACTCATAACATTTCAAAAATATTTTCCACAGCCTAGGTTTTTTCGAATGCAACTTTTATTTTCAACGGTATTGACCATAGAAACTTTGTGAATGAATCATTTACAGTCTACAATAATCAATAATTTCTATTTTCTGTAGAATAGTTTCCCATTTCACCTAAATCAGCTCCATAAAAGATCAACTATTCCTTTCATTACATATCTACAATGCACAAAAAATTTTCGAGATTTATTATAGAGTTCGTCTACTAAATTTCTTTTTAAATACATTGAGTTATTTTAAAGATTTTTTGGAGAGTGTTGTGAACTACTTGATGCACTTTCAGCTATTTATACTATCATGTAGTTCATTTTCCAATCTATGAATTTTATCGTTCAGCTGTTCAATTTGTTTTTTCAAAAGATGATTTGATTTGTAGTATGTATTTTATCAATTTTATAACTATCTTCTATCTCTAATTGTATTTCACGTTGTACTCTATCAATTTGCATTTTAATATATTCTTGAATTATATTAATTCCTTAAGCTATATTATTAATTTGTCCTATAGTTTATCGTTTGGAGTTTCCAGAAACAATTTACTGATAACATCATTCTCTGTCAGTGAATGATGATGATGATTAGTAGAAATTATATATTTTATATAGTTTTCAACATCAAATTTCTCATAGTATTTCCATGTTTTATTATCAATCATTAAAGAAAATAAAGCTACTATTAGGGCCTATATTTGACCATCAACTTGTATTTTATCTTCATTTAGTTTTAGGTTACTATCACCAAACTTTCATTCATTATTCAAATCTTGATGTGGGCCATAGTTTGTATCTAATTCAATTCTTCCTTCCTTCCAAGACTGATAAATGAGTAAAAGTGTCTTCAGAATTGGAAGTCTATGAGTAAAAATCATCTTCATCATCCTTATCATCATTCTCAGTATTAGCATCATTAAATAAGATGATGATATCATCAAATATTGTTCCTTCTGAAAGTTTCTTTGGTGTACTTGTCTCTATATTGACTGATGGCTTTAAACTTGTATTATTTTCAGCTTCTATCTTGATTTTACTTTCTTCTTTCTTGCGAATTCTTTCAATATTTCTAGAACTATTTATGAATTCTTTGAGAGGTTCTGTTATAGGTTTAAATGTATCTTTTATTGCTCACATGTATCTATTTCACCAGTTTTTATACTACGAAGCTTTTTCTTCAAGACATTTCTTGTCAACACCAACTGTTTTAAAATTTTCTCATCCATGTTTAATAATAGTAAATAACAGGTATCAGCTATTAGATCAGGTATCAGCTATCAGATCAGCTCATCAGGACCTGATCTGGTTTTCAGATCAGCTTAATAGGACCTGGTCTGGTTTTCAGATCAGCTTATCAGGACCTGGTCTGGTTTTCAGATCAGCTTTTCAGGACCTGGTCTGGTTTTCAGATCAGCTTAATAGGACCTGGGCTGGTTTTCAGATCAGCTTATCAGGACCTGGTCTGGTTTTCAGATCAGCTTTTCAGGACCTGGTCTGGTTTTCAGATCAGCTTATCAGGACCTGGTATGAATTTCAGATCAGCTTATCTGATTCAGATTGGGTTATCAGTTTACAAGTAGCTGCCCATTTATAACATTTAGATGAATGCAGTTTAAGGTCAGATGAAAAACGAAAAAGTAAACTTTTATGTAGTCAAATTCTCTTTTTTTCTATAACGATCATCGTTCAATTCAACATCGTTGCTTATAATCAAAATCCATATTTATCCTTCCAACATGCTTTATATTTGTCTCATCTTACTTAAAAATTATAATTACATTATGATTATCTAGTATCAAATGTTTGGTGATTCTGGTATAAGTTTGACATCAGCAGAATGCATCAACATTCTTATCTCACTCCATACAAAAATATGTTTCTCACATCTAACATCGTTAAATATCATATCGGAATTACTTTTAGCTTTGTTAGGAGAAATAACAGATTCAGTATCTGTAAATTTGTATTATCCCATTCCTTTAATTATGAAATTATGTAATATCTTTAAGTATCCATATTTGGGTTGATAGAGAGATTTTGAGTATTAATATGTAGATGTTTTAAAATTTTAGTTCATTAAGACGTTTTAGCAAGCCAATCATATCATATTATTTTTTATTTTATTTTTTTTTACAATTTGACAGACCAACTATTTTTGCGCAAATAAAACTTGATAGAGGGGGAACTATGACTTGTTTTTGAACTAACGTTTGATGAATCATCAAAATTTTGTACCATACTATTAGTAGTAGGGAATTGCCGGTACGGCCGCAATTAAAATTGTTAAATTGTGGGCTGAAATTGTTAAATTGTGGCTGAAATTTGTTAAATTTGGGTAATTAAAATTTGAACATTTTAAAATTCTTGGAAATTTGATACCTACGAGGGTGGTTCAATAAGTCCGTCCGATTTTTTGTTTACATAAAGAGTTTTTTGTTTACATAAGGAGTTTTTTTTTATTATTACTACATACGAGGGCGGTTCAATAAGTCAGGTTTTTTATGACCGTGGGAATTTATATGTATGTGTGTTTGTGGGGTGGATTAAGGGGTTTCATAAGATTAATATTTCATAAGTATACATGTATGCCGACTGGAAAATCATGAAAATGATTTTTCCTAATACCAACGGGAAAATCATGAGATGATTTTTCCTAATACCAATGGAGGGAGTTGTGAAACTTAATTTTTCCTAATGCCTACGGCAATGCATGATTATTTTTCCTAATGCCGACGGCAATGCATGATTATTTTTTTCAAATGCCGACGGCAAAACATGATTATTTTTTTCAAATGCCGACGGCAAAACATGATTATTTTTTTCAAATGCCGACGGCAATGCATGATTACTATATTTCTTAATACCGACGGGAAAATGATTTTTCCAAAGGGAAAATTGCCAGTGTTGCCAGACTGTATAAATTTGTTATCGTAATACTATATCAGTAATATCCGAGAAAATAGATTTGATGAATACTGGGCGATTCTCATATGAATCGTGGGAACGTGTATGTGTGATTTCCTCACGCTAATAAATTGTTTATAAATAAAATAAATTGTTTATAAATAAAATAATTGAATAAATTAATTTAATTTATTTAATTATTTTATTTATTTATTTATAAAATGTTCTCATGTATGTGAACACCCTAAAATGTTCTCATGTATGTGAACCCCCTAATGCTTGTGTGTGGGTGGTCCAGCTTGATTGTCGCTGGTAATTGTATATTGTGTTTATTTGTTTAATAAATATATTTGTATGTATGTATGTATGTATGTATGTATGAATGTATAAATGTATGTATGCATGTATGAATGTATAAATGAATGTATGAATGTATAAATGTGCGATCGTGGGAACTTGTGCGTGGAATATTTTGTGCTTGTGTAGAATACATTTATATTTTGCAACGTAGTCATTTTCTTTGTCTACGATTATTTTAAAGCAGAGGATTTTAAACTAAGTACAGTCATCAGCAGAGAAACAAAAAGTAAAAATTTGCAAGTAAGCAAAAAAGTTAACTTCTCCTCCTCCCCACTTCCTTCTATTCTCTTTATGTAGTTTGTATTTGAAATAAGAAAACACTTTTACATTTTTTTATTTTGTAAACATTTATTGTTTAAAATTGTATAAAATTTTATAATAATACATACAGTAATATATTCTTAAGTATAAATATTTTAAAAAGTGAAAAAGTTCATTTAAAACAAGATATTTCTTTGGAGAGTAAAATAGCATTTCTTAATGCGCATACACCAAATTTATGATAATTACAATAAAAATATTCTGGATACTTGATTTCCATTTGTTTAAAGTTGATGCAGCCTATATCCTCAACGTTAGAAATTTTTCGGTGTAAAATTTTTTCCAACCATAGTCTTTTTTCTTCACCTTTTACATAAATTTTAGAACATCTTACGTTGGCTTTTAAAAAATTGCAAACGCTATGAAATGAAACTGATCCAGCAGTCCAGCTTAGGTGATGATAGTTTTTTGTTAGCCAATTTGCTTCTCTTTGCTTTTTTATTGATAAGCATTTAAAATCAAATGGTGGTTTTATAATGAAGTTGTTATATTCATAATTGTTGAAAACAATCGCTACTTCTTTTGCGATGAAATCGTTTGAATTAGTTTTGAAACCTTGTACGTCTATAAAAATTATGTTATTTTCCATGTTATTCAATTTATAACACTTTTCGAACTTGTCCTTTGATGGGTATATATTCTATTATACGATCATGAATAAGAATGCAGTAAGCGGATGTCTTTGCTGCAATATTAGTTGCTGTTTCAAATTCTATTTTTATATCAATCGGTCCATTATTGAGTGATTCATTCTGATGACTGACATCTACTACAATAATAGGAGCTTTTGTCTTAAACTCTGATGCAGTTAGAAGCGGTTGAGATTCTATCATATAGTAGCTTTGTTGGAATCTTAGATACATATCATATAGAATTGCATAACGTTCATTTTTGAACTTTATGTTAAGATCATCGTATGGATATGAGATTGAATTTAAATGTACTTTTAAATTAGTCAAATCACAATGAACAAACTTATTTTCTTGTTGAAAAGCAATCAACACAAAACGAGGGCGTTCTCTATTTGCAGCCAGTTTAACATTCCAAATATGGCTAGTTCCTGTGTTTAATTGTGGATTAATATGACAATCCCAACTGCGAAATGCCAAGGTCAGATAATTGATCATGAGGTATTCTCCATGAGATGAGTGAAATTGTAAGTTTAGCTTTTTCAGTAGAAACACGCGAGCGTACAAGATCTTCGTCGTTCTTATTGCGCAAGAGTATCAGTTCATGTTTTCCATTTAATATAACTTTGTTGTAGTCTTCAGCGAATCCTAGAAACATTTTTAGAGGTACATAGAAATTGAAAAATCCATTTGCAAGAGTGACATCGTCAATTTTGTTCCATCCAGCATTTTGCATCACATTGCTTTCGTTTGGTGATAGAGAAACCAAGTTCTTTATGGTGCTCGTGGCTCCTAAATATCTTGTATGATCAATTTCAATTCCATTGAGCTCATAGCGAATTTCATCAAATAGATATGCTACAAAGTTGTTTTTTAATTTAAAGTTCTCTGAAGAAGAAAATTTAGGGGTATTATCATCGGCAACAAACCCCTCTACATAAATGTAGCTCTCACTGGGTAGCACTTACAAATCTTGATTTTGTATTGAAATTCTGATTTCATCATTATTGTTGTAAGATTGTAAGTATGGTACATATGTATGATAATCCTTTTTGATTATATTCTCATCAGAGAAAGGTTTATCTAAGAAATCTATCATTGAACTCATTTTGTCTTAAATTTAAAATTCAAGGACTTAAGAAAATTTTTATTTGATATTGTTAGTGCTTTCTGTTGAAGTGGTCGCTTTAATGTTCTTGTTGTTGATACTGCTTTATTTTTTCAATGTATTTGTGTTATATATTATCATTATTTAGTTGACCTTAAATGTATTCGTATTGTAATTTCCTCTCATCGAAAATTAATTAAATCGCCGTGTTGATCAACTACGCGCAGCGTTAATGAACTTATCTCTCTGGTCTTCACAGGTAAATAGATGAGATTTCTTGGAACCTCATCTATTTTATAGCCTGGAGGCACATTAATCGGAAATTCATGAAGTGTATGCGATTTGGAGTTATTCATATATGTGTTAATAGAGATACTGCTTTCAATTCGCAAGAGATTCACTTTAAAAATATTAACTGGAAGATCTGAGTAATAACATTTGTTTGGTATTAGGATTTTGCTATTGAATCCTAAAAGTTTTCCAATTGTATTGTCCTTATTAAAATATACAGGATCTTTGGAACTATTAACTTTAACTTGCATTGTATTGTTATTGGCTTCAATAAAAATCTTATTTTCTGGACAGAGTCTTCTGTATTGCTCTTGTATAAAATCTACAATATCATTCAATTCGTAAGATCCAATTGGTATTTCAATTGTATGTTCCCCTATATGAAACATATTGTTGTAGGTGTCTACATTTGGAATGCTGTTGTATGAATGAAAATCAGTTAGAGCACACTCATATGCACCATGTAATTCAATAGGAGGAAAGTAACTAGCAGATAATTCTGATGAGTTAGAGCTCAGAGTAAGTGTTATTGACATTATAACTGTCTGATTACAATTAAATAAAGTTTAGTACAACATATGGTTTATAAGCATGATTTACATATTTATTTCATTTTCTTATTTTAAAATTAATATTAGTTTCTTAATATTACTGCTATTGTTGTTGATGATGGTATTCAGCTATAATATTTCGTTCTTACTTATCCAAGAATTGTGTTGATTAGAAAATCCCAACCATTTAACGTATGCCTCCTTTCCTTTAGTTTTAAGAACCTTTTCAACTAGATATGTATTTGGATATCTAGTTTTCGAAAGTTCTTCAGTATAGAATCCACCTTTAATAGGATTACCAAGATAATCTTCTAATATGAATATTGTAGGATTTGTATTTTGAACTCTTGTAATTGTGAAAATTTCTGTAGTCCAATTTGGAGTATAACCTTTTTCAAATGTATGCTTATATTTGCTTATGCGTACATGATCTCCAACATTAAATTTCGACATTTTGTACATCTTCAAATGACTGTATACTGTATTTAGTAGCTTTTCCTCATTTGTTGAGTTGACTTTAATCGGAGACATTTTAATGGTGCGATGAACTTTTCTATTGTATGCATTAATTAAATCTTTGTATATATCAATCCACTGATATGAACCATTAAAGCTAAATTCTTTCCACATCATTCCTTTCAATGTTCTGTTAAATCGTTCTACTATTGATGCTTTCATACTGCTATATGTTGAGTAGTGATTAATGTTGTATTTATCCATTAATTTTCCAAAGTGTTTGTTGAAAAATTCTTTACCATCATCTGTTTGTAAGTTTTTTGGTACTCGTCCTAATTCAAAAATATTTTCCATCGCATTGGTTGTTTCGAGTGCAGTTTTAGTTTTTAGTGGTACTGCCCATGCAAATTTTGAAAATGTGTCAATTACAGTTAACAAAAATCGATAATTTCTGTTTTCTCTAGAATAGATCCCCATTTCAACTAAATCAGCTTGCCAAAGATCATCTATTCTTTTCATTACAACTCTACGACGCATAAAAACTTTTCGAGCTTGCTTATGTAGTTCGTTTACTAAATTTCTTTTTGACGACATTAAGTTGTTTTACAGATTTTTTGGAGAGTGTTGTGATCTACTTGACGCACTTTCAGCTATTGATACAAACATGTAATTTTCCAATCTATAAATTTTCTCATTAAGCTGTTCAATTTGTTCTTCAAAGAATGTTTTAATTTGTAGAATGTCTTTTTGAATTTTATAATTTTCTTCTATATCTAATTTTATTTCGCGTTGTAGCTCCTCAATTTGCATTTGAATATCTTCTCGAATTATAGTATTATCTTCCTTAAAGTATGTTAATAATTTCTCTTCTAATTTTTCGATTTGAGTTTGCAGAAACAATTTATTGATAACATCGTTTTCCTCCAGAGCTTTTGCAACATTTTTGATTTGGACATCAATGTTGTTATTCGTATCCATAAAGAACCCCAGCAGTTTAGGTGCATTTTTCAAAGAAATTATACTGCTAGTATCGTTTAAATAGTGTCCAAATTTATCAACAGACATGCTTTATATACTTTATTAAAGTTAATGTATTATATTTGCTTCACGTAGTTCTTCAATAATTGATACAATCTCGTTATTGTGATTAGTATGACTTGCACCTTGTGATGCAAGCAGTAGTCGAAGACGATCTACTAACTCATTTGGATCGTCCCAGTATATATAGTTTGGCTTATGGGCGTTAAATTCCATCATTCCATCACCTAAATAACTACCCTTTGACTTAGATCCTGTTGATTCGTTTAAATTCTTCTTGTTTTTCTCGTCAATAAATTTCTTAATAATATGTTTGTATTTATATCCTCTAGTACCCTTAATTTGACCATCAGGTTTATAGTCCCTTCTATATGCATTAGTAGTAATTAAAATCTTTTTATAGATTTCGAGTTCAAATTTATCATAATTTTTTGGTATTTTATGAAACATTAGAGAAAATAGTCCTGGTGTTAGAGCCCATATTTGACCACCAACTTGTATTTTATCTTCATTAAGTTTGAGGTTACTATCACCAAATTTCCATTCATTATTGCAATCTTTATGTGGACCATAGTTTGTATCTAATTCATTTCTTCCTTCCAAGGCTGATAAGTCAGTATAAGTATCTTCTGTATTGGAAGTCTGTGAGTAAAAATCATCTTCATCATCGTCATCATTCACAGTATTAGCATCATTAAATAAGATGGTATTATCGAATATTGTTCCTTCTGTGTACTTGTCTCTATCTTGACTGATGTTTTTTCAGGTTTAAAACTTGTATTATTTTCAACTTCTGTCTTCATTTTACTTTCTTCTTTTATGGGAATTCTTTTAATATTTTTAGAACTATTTATGAATTCTTTGAGTGGTTCTGTTATAGGTTTAAATGTATCTCTTAGTTGTTCACGTGTATCTATTTCACCAGTTTTTATACTACGAAGTTTATTCTTCAAGACATTTCTTGTGGAAACCAACTGTTTTAAAATTTTCTCATCCATGTTTAATAATAGTAAATAACAGGTATCAGCTATTAGATCAGGTATCAGCTATTAGATCAGGTATTAGCTTATCAGGACCTGGTCTGGTTTTCAGATCAGCTTATCAGGACCTGATCTGGTTTTCAGATCAGCTTATCAGGACCTGATCTGGTTTTCAGATCAGCTTATCAGGACCTGATCTGGTTTTCAGATCAGCTTATTAGGACCTGATCTGGTTTTCAGATCAGATTATTAGGACCTGGTCTGGTTTTCAGATCAGCTTATTAGGACCTGGTCTGGTTTTCAGATCAGCTTATCAGGACCTGATCGGGTTTTCAGATCAGCTTATCAGGACCTGGTCTGGTTTTCAGATCAGATTATCAGGACCTGGACTGTTTTTCAGATCAGCTTATCAGGACCTGGTCTGGTTTTCAGATCAGCTTATCAGGTATCAGATGAGGTTATATCAAATAGATGTATCAAGTTTAAAGTTAGATTAATAACTAGAGGTAATTTTTATGAGTAGTTGCTTATATAGTTATGAAATAGTCAAATTGCTTTCTGTAGCGACCATCGTTTAATTCGTTATCTTTGCTTATCATCAAAAATCCATATTTATCCTTCCAACATTCTCGACAAATTTCTTGAAACTTTTCATAGCTCATATCGCTGGCAACATGATCCTTATAAACATGCTTCATATTTGTCTCATCTTGCTTAAACATTATAATAACATTTGCATTGTCTCTTATTAAATGCTTAGGAATTCTTGTATATGTTTGACACAGGTAGAATGAATCAACATCCCTATGTCGCCCCATACAAAAATATGTACGTATATTATTCTGCTTTTCACATGCAACATCATCAAATAGCATAATTGAATTAGTTTTAGCTTCGTCAGGTGGAATAACTGATTCATTATCAGTAAATGTAAAATACCCCATACATTTAATTGGTGAAATTAGTTTCTTCAGGTATTCATATTTAGGTTGATAGAGAGATTTTGAGTATAAATAGATGTTTTCAAACTTGACTCCATTAGGACTTTCTAGCAAGCCAATCATAACATTAGTCTTTCCACAATTTGATGGTCCCACTATTAGAGCACGAATAGAATTTGGTAAGAGAGGACTATGCTTTATTTTTGAACTGATGTTCACTGAATCATCAATATTACGAACTAAAATATTTTTATGTTGTTTTACTAACTGCATTTTTGTAACTAAATGCATTTCATATACATATATTACCTCTTATATAGGAAAAATTAGATAATATGGTTATACGATATCAGAAAACTTTTAGTCATAAAAACACCGTCGTTGGAGGAGGTCTAGTAGACAAAATAATAAACTCTCTACCTGTTGAACTGCATCTACCTGGATATCAGTACTGTGGACCTGGAACAAAACTACAAAAACGTTTAAATCGAGGTGATAAAGGAATTAATTTATTGGACTCTGCGTGTAAAAATCACGATATTGCTTATTCCAAAAATAAGGATTTAAGTACTAGACATAAAGCTGATAAAATACTTGAAAACTCCGCTTGGGATCGAGTTTTATCAAAAGATAGTAGTCTTGCTGAAAAATCATTTGCATATATGGTTACTAACGCAATGAAAGCCAAAACAAAATTTGGTATGGGTGTGGAGAAAAAGAAAAATGTAAAAAAGAACAAACTAAATGTTAAAACACTATTTAGAACATCAGTTAGAGCTGCAACAAAAATACTAAAAAAAGAAAAACCATTAGATATTAACTCAGCTATTAAAAACTATTAACAAGTCATTAAAAGGAAGAAAATCTCAAATTATAGTACCACGTGTGATACGTGTCCCAAAAATTGGTGGTTTTTTACCTCTAATACCGATTTTAACTGCTCTGGGTGCAATTGGTAGTCTAACAACTGGAGGTGCTGCCATAGCTAAAGCTGTAAATGCAACAAAGAATGCTAAAAATCAACTTGATGAAGCAACTAGACATAATAGAGCGATGGAATCTATAGCAGTTGGAAAAGGACTTTACTTAAAACCATATAAAAAGGGTTATGGTTTAGTTCATAAAGAGGAATCAAAAAACTCTTAGAGATGCTGCCCAACAGACCACTTTCTGATGTGGACCTAAGACGTTTCTCTATAAATATTCCATATTTTAGAGGTGTTTTCATGTTGAATACTCTACCAAAACGAACAAAAAAAATTGAATGTGAAATAATCAATTTAGATGTATCAACAGGACCTGGTACACATTGGGTAGCATATTATAAAAACATCAATGAAAAAGAATATTTCGACAGCTTTGGAAACTTACAACCTCCTTCAGAAGTAGTCAAATATCTTGGTACAAATATAAAATACAACTATAATCAACATCAGAATTTTAATACATTTACCTGTGGACATTTATGTCTTAAATTTCTTTATGAAATAACTGAAAATATTAAATAAAAACACAAACATTTATATTTTTCAAAACTCTTTAATGTCTTTTTATTCATAATTTAAAAAACGTAATTAATATAATTTATTGCCAGACAGGATATTGGGAATTTTGAATTAGAAATTCACTCAGCTTATTCTCAACGATTAGGGTTTCTTCACCTTCTCTACTTAGGCAATATGATCCGCTCGAGAGATCTTTAATATCGTCATCTGTTAAAGTATTATATCGTTTAGGCAGGAACATTATATGTTTATCCATTTCAACTTTTAGTGTTGCTCCATATTTTGTTGTTACACGTTCCACATTTCGAATAGTATATTTCATGGACGTGTCAAGCTCCTTTACGTGGATTAAGGTTTGGTTGTTTAGAGAATTAAATTTTGAAATTAGATTTGTTGTGGAGTCCATTTTTTTATTTAGTTCTTCTCACTTTGAATGTTTAACTGGAAATGATCTTAAAGGTAGCGATGATGACTTCAAGAAGGCTAATCGAAAATAATTATGGTGAAATAGTGAATAAGTGGGGATAGTGATAGAGAGAAAGAGATAGTTATAGAGAGAAAAGGGTTAGAGAGAGAGATAGAGTGATAAAAAGAAATGTGGAATAGCGATGATAGTATAGATATTTGAAAAATTTAAAGAACAAATTAGTCTTAAAAAAACCTTCCAACAATCGTCATCATCATTCATTTATCAGCAAATAAAATGAGTCAAATTAGACGTACTCTAAACCAATTTCTAACAGATTTTGAAAGCTTCAGGCTTTTCGATCATTGGGAGATGATAAAATTTTTCCAAAATATGCTGGATGAGAACGAAGAATATGGCGTCATGGAAGATGAAGACAATACAGAAGGGCATTTTGCAAACTGTCCCTGGTATGATCCGAATTGCGAGGAAGGACCTGATACTTGTAGATGCACAATATATTTTTTACGGAAAAGTATATTAGAACATCTAATAATTGGATACTATGAAATGTTTCCATCATTATAAATAAAATATTTAAGCAATTAAATTAAATGGTATTATTAACAGAAATAAAATAAAATTGTATTATTAAAATATTCCTTGTTTTGTATTATTTTTTCTAAAGGAAAATTAGGAATCATCTGTTCGAATAGAAAATAACAGAAACTTGTAAGTAGTGAAAAATATAAGGACTTATCCGATTATCTTAATTGTGTCTCTTTATAAAAATATCTAATGGAATTTCACAATATTGTGAAATTCAATTTCTCTTGTAGAGAACCTCTCAAAGAAAACAAGATTGTGCATGTTTAATTTATGTGAAGACAAGACTGTGCATGTTTAAGCAATATGAAAACAAGAATTTACAAATAAGCAAAAACAAAAACTGTTTGATCCAACGAAGTAAAGCCAATGAAGAAATAAACACCATTTCATTCTTTTTTCAATATTTTATTTCAAATTTTTTCTTAAAAATGCATATAGATATGTACAACAATTTTTCTTAATGAATAGGATTTTATATACAACAATTTTTCTTAATGAATAGGATTTTATATACAATTTAAAAATTAACTAAAAATTAATTAATTTTAACAATTTTCTTGCATTCTAGCAATCTCATCTAGCAACATATCAAGTTCGTATTCAGGGTTAGTTTCCTTAATACGAAAATGATACCATGCATATGTATTAATGTTATTTGATCTAATTTTTCTCTTATCGTCTCCATAACTTAAGACTACCTTATTTAGTTGACTAGTATATATCTGATGTAGCTTAGATTTAAATGTTAACATATTATCATACACATTAGTCTTATTAAATAAACAATTTTTATAAGTAGCTAAACTATATTTATCTAATATGGCTCTCTTTACCCCCTTCGATTTTTTAACGTCATTTTGATTTTGTACACTGAATGAGTACATTTTTGATCGCAGCCCAACAAATTCTGTCATTATTTTACCGCAATTTTCATCCTTCATCATACCAATGACTTTTTTATTTACTAGTGGAAAATTATAAATATTGTCTGTAGGATAGTCCGATGTATCAAATTGTTCTTGTATGTCATTTTTGATGTCAGCGTAAAAGTCGTCCGTTTTTATTGAATATATAAAAGAGTCCGTGTCCATATAGTTCAATGAGAGTTTTGTCTTAAACTTAGGTTGCATGTACCCGTAATGGAAATTATACATTTTCCATTTGGACAGCTCGAGTACACAAAATCCTAAGTAAATTGGTTTATTGTAGCAGGTTTTGACTCTAGTCATTTCGATTGCTACCAGATCTTCGGAAAATATAGATAAACTATGAAAATTTGGTTTTGATATCCAATCTTGGGCACCCAAATGGTTCCGATTCGTTCTCTCCCAACTATTAACAATTTTAACATCTCTCCTCTTATCCACATTTTCCATGGTTTTACCATACACTGCATTATTAAGTAGTTTGAAAAAATTTTTTTCAAAAGCATTTTTAGCAGTGGCCCTATGTCTGGTATTTAGGTCAATATAGCCTTTTAACCATGGAGATTGTTTAAATGCTAGAATACGATGAGTTTTCTTTAAAACTAAGCCATATTCTAAGCACTGTTTAAGAACTCTAAAGTGTATCACGTATGATTGCTTTGTAGAGAAATCGGTTATCAACTTGTTATACTTCGCTTGCATAACTTTTTTATTTTCAGCGCAAAAAGGAAGGTCATTATGCAAGTCGTGTAAATGAGAGGGATAATCCAACGTGACCTCATATACATAACCGTCTGTTCCATTGTCAGCTATGCTGTTTGGATCCAGATTCAGCTCGTCTTGCGATAACCATCTGAACCCACCATGAGGAAGATATTCCGACATCGCCCAACCATACAAATTGTTAGCGTCTAAATAGACGAGAAATTCTGAGGGATTCTCTTTATCGAAATCTTCCAAATATTTGTTATTCGCTTTCGAATATCTTTGACTACACTGTACGATCCCTCCACGTATACCTTTTTTCATAAAATTGTACATGTCTATGTCTGTCAATAATTCTAATTAAATTTTTGTGTATTTGAGCATTGCATCCCAGGAAAGGCCAGGTGCTGTATAATATTGGCATGGATCGAGCTTATAAATACCTTCACAAACTTTTCTAAAGTTCTCGAAAATATCTGTCAGTAAGAGGACATCTGTTTTTAAGTAAAGTTCCATGTAATCTTTCATAGTTTTGCAACCAAAAGTATTCCATACCTCTTCAGCATGTGAGTATTCCTCTAAAGAACACTCTTTATTGTTCAACTTATTAAAGAAATCACTGCGTGAAGGCAGCTGACACTCATCTAATTTTTGGAATGAATTTAGGTACTCATACGGGAAAATACCTTTTTTCTTAATAAGCTGAAATTCTTTTTCTGACTGAAATAAGGACCTTATAGTTCTGAAATCATTATCCGACAAATTGCAGGCTAATGATTCCAAACTCTCAGCCATAAAGCGTATTGTATCAAGAAATCTTATTTCAAGCTTATGGCCATCACTCATTTCTGTAAATTGGGAGAGGGATATATAAAGTTCCTTATTGAGAGGGAGTACTTTCAGTTGCATTGAAATTTCACCTAGATCTTTAATAAAAAGATGTGAGTCATAATTTGAGTAGTTGTGAAAGTAAACTGGTATAAACTTGGGAATTTGGTAATTTAAATTACAGTTATTGTGGGCTGCACCTCTATATTTACCACTAATGTGACAATGATCTCTAACGCGATCTTTACCTAGAAATTTTTGACAAATATGACAATTCACAGCACTATAAAAATTATAAATATCAGAAGGGGATAAAGTATCCATTTGTCTATTATTTACTAAGTGACTATTGTATATATCCTCACAGTCTTTAATTAAATATGATACAAATTTTTTTGAGGCATCTTTTCCTGTGTATATCCTTAATTTATCTAACTTATTGCTATGGAGACACTTAATATAATAGCTAAATGCACAAGGAGTGTGCTTTTTGACTAGACTAGTTTTATTACTTACACTATTACTAACTTCTTCCAAGATGCATTCGAAATCCGCATATACCACGAAGGGTACATCCATTTTTCTTTGATGTCCCTTGAAGCTCAGAATTGCATCCGGACCTGATGGCATAGTTGTAACAATTTTACCGCACTCCGCCTTATGATTTGTCATTCCAGTTTCGTTATGGGTGTACTGAAGACAGCTGTTGCAGAAATGTAGTTTGTGTTCATTCCTGGTAGTCTGATTTTGTAAAAGTCTATGAATGATAAAAAATAAAATAAAAGATTATAAGTAAAATATACATAGTATAAAGTATATAAACAAGTATTTGTATCCTTAAAATAAAAAAAGTTGTATATTTTTTTAACTTACCTTGATATATTCTTTATCAATATGTAGTGATGACCTGCAGCATTCTCTAAAAGTAGTAAGTTGACGTGGTTCACTTTCTCGTCCTTGGTCACATAATAAGGACCAATGATCTGATCTGCTCCCTCATCATACCCAAATACGTTCACACTTAAAGTCGGATTGTTTGCCTCAAACTCTTTGATTTTGTTTAGTGGTAATGGGTAGCTTAAATTTTTGAAATTTAGCGCTACACCATTTCGCGTAACAATTGTCTCTGCAGCAATGTCCTGGATATTATACGAGCTGCAACGTCTTGCATCATGATATTTGGTTGTATCCATTGCAGCAAGCAGACACCACTTGAAGCAATATTCATCATCGTTTTGTATATTGATGCAGGCAAATCTTCTTACAAGTTTTTCAGGAGTGGATATCCAATTCGAGCCTTTGACGAGCGACGATTTGTTGATGTTGATTTCTGCTCGGACTATGCGAGATAAAGTCCAACCAGAATCCCGCTCTTCGAATTCGGACATTTTGGTTGAAATCTCCTCAACCTGTTTACGTAATATTTCTTCTATATTGTCTGCCTTTGTCAGTAAACTCATTTTGGCTACATGTGATATTATGCACAACTCCAATTCCTCTCCAACAATTTTTATATACTCGGCCACAATACTCATATGAAATTTAATTATTGTATGTTTAGTTAAATTCATTTGAAGTCTCTCCATAAAAATATTTTTGTTTTCCTTAATAAACTCTTCCAAGAGAAGTTGGTCTTTTTTATTTAGAATTGCGTATGTGGCGATATGAATTTTGAAGGCTTTCGATATTTTATAATATCTCACATTATTTTCTTCTGTCCTGACATGGGGAGTACTCATTGGAGTTGGTAGAGTTTCTTCTCCTATTTCTTCTACATCTACTTCTCCATCACTTTCCGGTAAACTTATGTCCATAGCATCTTTGTATAAGGTCCCTCCAAGGATATCCACACCTTGTTGTTGAGCTTGTTGTTGTTGTTGCTGCTGCTGCTGCTGCTGCTGCTCTTGTTGATGATAAGTAAGAGGTTGCCATTGCATCAAATTGGAATACTGCTGCATTTGGTTATCTGGTGTGACGGGATTATAATTGTAACGTGGATACTCATATTGCATTGGTACTCCTGATCCCAAAAACTGATTATTCCATGACATTGATGTAGGGTAACAGTTAGGCATGCCGTATTGTTGATGATTCATTGGTAGTTGATATTGGGGGTACTGTAAAGAGGGTTGTTGCTGATGATGAAATGTATTTAGCTGCTGTTGATGATTTTGAAGAGATGACTGCGGTTGCTCTTGATTTCAGTCTCGGCTTACGATCTCTTGATCCTGCACACTATGATTTTTAACATGGTCCAAAAAGGACTTTTGGTATTTATATACCTTATGACATCTATTACACATATATCCAGAAGAACTCATTTTTAATTATTTTATAGAATTTATATTTGAATTTAACACAATTGCTGATGATACTACTTGTAAATACAATAAAGTACTGATGTGTTGGTTATAAAAGTTGGCGTATTTATACGAAAATTAGTAGCAGTAGCCTTGCGGCATTCATAATTTTTAATTTTTGTTTCTCTGCTGATGACTGAACTTAGTTGAAAATCCTCTGCTTTAAAAGAATTGTAGACAAAGAAAATGACTACGTTGCAAAATATAAATGTATTCTACACAAGCACAAAATATTCCACGCACAAGTTCTCACGATCGCACATTTATACATTCATACATTCATTTATACATTCATACATTCATTTATACATTTATACATTCATATATACATACATACATACATACAAATATATTTATTAAACAAATAAACACAATATACAACTACAATCGACAATCAAGCTGGACCACCCACACACAAGCATTAGGGGTGTTCACATACATGAGAACATTTTAGGGGTGTTCACATACATGAGAACATTTTATTTATAAACAATTTATTTTATTTATAAAAAATTTATTAGCGTGAGAAAATCACACATACACATTCCCACGATTCATATGACAATCGCCTAGTAGTCATCAAATATATTTTCTCTGATATTACTGATATAGTATTACGATAACAAATTTATACAGTCTGGCAACACTGGCAATTTTCCCTTTGGAAAAATCATTTTCCCGTCGGCATTACGAAATATAGTAATCATGCATTGCCGTCGGCATTTGAAAAAAATAATCATGTTTTGCCGTCGGCATTTGAAAAAAATAATCATGTTTTGCCGTCGGCATTTGAAAAAAATAATCATGCATTGCCGTCGGCATTAGGAAAAATAATCATGCATTGCCGTAGGCATTAGGAAAAATTAAGTTTCACAACTCCCTCCATTGGTATTAGGAAAAATCATCTCATGATTTTCCCGTTGGTATTAGGAAAAATCATTTTCATGATTTTCCAGTCGGCATACATGTATACTTATGAAATATTAATCTTATGAAACCCCTTAATCCACCCCACAAACACACATACATATAAATTCCCACGGTCATAAAAAACCTGACTTATTGAACCGCCCTCGTATGTAGTAATAATAAAAAAAAACTCCTTATGTAAACAAAAAACTCCTTATGTAAACAAAAAATCGGACGGACTTATTGAACCACCCTCGTAGGTATCAAATTTCCAAGAATTTTAAAATTTTCAAATTTTAATTACCCAAATTTAACAATTTCAACCACAATTTAACAATTTCAGCCCACAATTTAACAATTTTAATTGCGGCCGTACCGGCAATTCCCTACTACTACTATTTTTAGGTTGTTTTGACTATGAGTTTGCACCAATATTTATGAAATGTGTTTCATAAATATTGTCTCTTATATAGGAAAAATAAAATAATATAGCTATACGATACCAGAAAATATTTTCTGAAAATATTTTCTGGTGTCATATAGCTGTATTATTTTATTTTTCCTATATAAGAGATAATGGTCCCTACTCATAGTCAAAACAAAGTATATTTTAAGAGTTTAAAACCAGTATTATCATAAAAAATACTGATTTTAAACTCTTACAGTCTTATTTATAAAAATTATTAAGACTTTATAAAGGTTTTTTAGACAAATTTTCATAAAAAAATTTTCTAAAAAAGCCTTTATAAAGTCTTAATAATTTTTATAAATAAGGCTGTTAAAATATACTTTGTTTCACTAACAACATTTTTTAAATAAAAATACATTGAAATTGATTATTGAGGGGTTTAACTGGATCCTATGCGCATTTCACTGTTGCTAATGCAGATCATCATGGAACCTTTACCCAAAAATTTCTTAGATTAACTAGAGTTAATATGTTAAACTTTCATTTAAGCAAATGAGATGCTAAACAAATAACAAAGTTGATACAAGAACTCAATAATCAACATGGTTTTTTATTTTCTTGCTTTATCATTACTACATTGGCTGACTTTTTTTCAGCTTCACATTGTAGTTGTAAGAGTATGTAAAGAAAATAAATGTAAATAACAACAACAGCTATTCAAGAATAGAGTGTTGCCACACAAGTATTTTTATGACCGGGTGCTGTCAATTTAATAATTAGTGTTTTTTGTGGGAATTGTTACAATTTAAGTTTAAAATTTGTTAACGCATAGTGTTAAAGCCCACCAATTATTGTTCAGTGGACTTTTCTATGTTTTTTTTATAAAGTTCTTGTTCTCTTGTCGTTAAGTTATTGTTCTCTTGTCTCTCTTTTTTTATAACTTACTTAACTTACTTATCTCAAAAAGGAATCTTCTAGATTCTACTTGAATGACAGCGTGTATTGGGCAGACACGTAAACCAACTTATCTCAAGTAAAGCTTACGGTGCGTACACACAAGTGGATAATATATGTACATAAACCCAATTTTTAAATAAATTATTGAAAGTGAGTTTTTCTAATAAATTGTTTATTTTATTTTCGAGAAAATATTTACAAGGAAACACACTGTTGTTATTTACATTTCAGAAATTTTTGGGTAAAGATTTCCTGATGATCTGCATTTGCAACAATGAAATGCGCATAGGATCCAGATAAACCCTTCAATAATAAATTTCAATGTATTTTTATTAAAAAAAAATATTTTACTTAATAAGTAAAATAATAATTTGGGATTACTAGTGCGTTAACAAATTTTAAACTTAAATTATAACAATTCCCACAAAAAACCCTAATTATTAAATTGACAGCACCCGGTAAAAAAATACTTGTGTGGCAAAATTCTATTCTTGAATAGCTGTTGTTGTTATTTACATTTATTTTCTTTACATACTCTTACAACTACAATTTGAAGCTGAAAAAAAGTCAGCAAATGTAGTAATGATAAAGTTTTTTTTTTTTTTTTTTTTTTTTTTTTTAGTACATATATTTATTTATTGTATCTTCAAATATGAACTAACAATAATTATTCAAATCTTAAATCTAAATATAATTAATTAGGCCCGACCAGTGTCGGACATAAACTTAGTGATAGTTATTAATAATACATAAGTAGTGATAAGCAAAAACAAAAGTATTTTCAAGCAGTTTCTTCTGGAGTGTTGAGTATTAGAGCCCTTGTGTCCCTCTTTTTTAAGCGGATGTGACCAGTAAAATTCAAGATATTACGAGCAAGCGGATTAGGATGAGACTCGAGTTTTGTAAGATATTTGCCTGCGTATTTTGCAATTTCTTCAGTTACTTGTGGCATATTCAAATCACGATGTAAATTTGAATTTCTTATGTACCATGGAGCCGATGTTATTATCCGTAAAATTTTGTTTTGCCTTCGTTGAATTTTTTCTATATTTGAAGCTGAAGCAGTGCCCCATAGCTGAATTCCGTAGCACCATATAGGTTTTAAAAGCGATTTGTATATCAAAAGTTTACAATCTAGACTGAGGGTTGAATTTCTACCAATCAGCCAATGTATCTGAGTTAGTTTAAGTTTCATTTGCGTTAGCTTAGAGTCAATGTGGTGTTTCCATGTAAGCCTTCGATCAAGGTGTATACCAAGGTATTTCACTTGTAAATTTTGAGGAACAATTTGATTATTGATTGTAATGGGGGAACAAGTTTCTTTTCGTAGGGTAAATGTTACCTGAGCACACTTCTGTTCGTTTACCTTTATTCTCCACCTGTTTAACCATAGTTCTAGCTGGGTAATATGTTGCTGAAGATATCGGGAAGCTTCGTGAGGGTTTTCGTGCATACTAAGGCAGGCTGTATCATCGGCAAATGTAGATGTGTGAATATTACTGCTCAAAGGCATATCACAAGTATAAATCAAATACAAAACTGGCCCCAGTATACTCCCCTGTGGCACACCGGATGAGATTGTTTCAGGCATACTCATAAAGTCTCCTTCTACAACAGTGAATTTCCTTGCAATAATGTAACTTTCCAAAAGATTTAGAACGTTTATCGGTAAGTAAGTCTTTAATTTTAAAATTAGGCCTTCATGCCACACTTTATCAAATGCCTGAGAAACGTCAATAAACAGCGCAGAGCAATACTTTTTTTCTTCAAAAGTTTTTCGTATAAATTGAACCAATCTATGAGTTTGTTCAATGGTGCTATGCTGACTTCTAAAACCAAATTGATGGTCCGGTATGCACTCATTATCAGTTAGAATTGGGGACAATTTTATCATGAGTAACTTTTCAAAGAGCTTTGAGATTGTTGACAGTAAACTTATTGGCCTATATGACTCGGCCTTGGTAAGATCTTTGCCCGGCTTTGGAATCATTTTAACCTTGGCAAGCTTCCAGCTGTTTGGATAATATTCCAGACGTAAAATGGCATTAAAAATGAATAACAGGATTCTAATTGCAATACGAGGCAACTTCATCAGCATCTGGTTACTAATTTCATCAATACCCGGAGCTTTTTTCGGGTTGAGTTCAGCAATTAGTTTTTGTACATCACGCGTCTTAAATTTTATGGGTCGAGGGGGTAGCGCAACTACACTCGGCAAATCAACAGCACCAGTACATGAGTTTGGGGTAAATACGGATTTTAAATGCTCAGCAAATAATTTACCTTTTTCACAGTCGCTTCTTGCCCAATCTCCGGTAGATGTGCGCAGAGGTGGTTTAAACTCGACGGGTGTTTTAAGCTTTCTAGCAGCGCGCCACAAAGAGTAATTAGATGCTGGTGTGACATCAAGACCTTCCAGATAATTTTTAAGAGATGCATTTTTTTCAAATGCAAGCAACTCTTGGAGTCGTTTAGTGCACTCTTTAAACCTAGTTTTATGTTGAGGTGATCTGTGCTGTTGCCATTCCCTTCTAGCTCTTCTTTTTTCACACACGAGACGTTCAATATCAGTAGAATAAATTCTATTAAACCCAGTCTGCGGATGGGAGGTAGTGGCATGTTCAGCAGCCTGTTTAATATTTTCATTAAGGTTGGTAATATTAGATTCAATATCATCGGGTGTTCTTAGCGTAATATTTTCTGTGCAATGAGTACTAAGATATTTTTTGAATCCCAGCCAATTAACACGATTTATCATCTTCACATAAGGATGAGGTAAGTCACTTCTTAATGGGCTACAAATTGAAACGATCGTGGGAGAGTGGTCGGACGAGAGATCTAGAGAAGCTTCAACTTGAATTAAATCCCTAGAAATATTTTTCATGACGCCAAAATCTATAACATCCGGAATTTTTTGTATGTCAGTAGGCCAGTAAGTGGGCTCCCCACTCGAAATGACGTCCAAGCCCATTTTTGAAATTGTGTTGAACAACGCTCGACCTCTGGGTGTGATAAGACGCGAACCCCAGAACGTATGTTTGGCATTATAGTCCCCAGCTGCTACGAAACAAGGGCCAAGAGATTTGAAGAAATCCTTGTATTGATCTTCAGTAATTGCGAATCTGGGAGGGGAGTAAATTGATGATATTACAAAATTAGTGCAAAAATTTTCAATACAAATATTCGTTGCTTGTAGATGTTCTTCAGAAATGTTGTCAATAATATAATGCTTGAGTCTTGACCTTATTAGAATTGCTGATCCACCGCATGCTCTTCCTCTTGGGTCCTTTGAATCATATAAGGTGTAGCCAGAAATTTTAAAAATACTTCTCGAAGTCAAATGAGTCTCTGAGACCAACATTATATCAATATTTTTTTCCGTGAGGAAGTGCTCAAGTTCATTTTTATGTTGGCGAATGCCGTTTGCGTTCCAGAAACATATTTTTAACGTGTTCATGGTTTTTTAACTAATGCTTGAAGCAGTGTATTCTGCATTCGCAGCATTTCTTGCATCATGCTAGTCATATTTGTTGTAAAATTATTTATAGTTTGCACCAGATTATCAATAGTAGCTTCAAGGCGATTGAAATTAAAGCTTGAGTTTGTATTTGTTGAATTATTTGGTGGTGAAACATTTTGAGTAGGAATAAAATTTGTCTTAGCAGCATCGGCATACGATACACGGGAAGTAACTGGTTGGCTCACTTGCGCAATAGTGGCGGATAAAGCGTTTGCTGATTGGGCTGGAGCTAATTTAGGTTTTTGCCCCATAGTCTGTTTGACGAAAGAGTACACAGGACAACCTCTGTAGTTAGCGGTGTGATTACCTCCACAATTGCTGCATTTTTTATCACTTTGATTTTTTGGCTTATTGCAACTAGCAGTGCCGTGTAATTCGCCGCACACAACACAAACAGTAGGTAAATTGCAGTAAGTTTTAGTATGGCCATATTCTTGACAATTATGGCACTGTACGGGTCCAGAACGCTTATGTGGTTCTTCAACTGTTATTTTTCGGTATAAAAGATATTTTAGATTATAAATTGGGTGCGTCTCATTTTTTCTCAATTTTATATCATTTGGCTCCAGTTCAACGCGAAATAGAGGTTGGGGGATCTTTTCCCTATTTATTATGTTCGATACATTTTTTACCTTAAATCCCTGGAGGACGAGTGCATCTTTTATTTCTTCGGGAGCGACATAGGAATCTATGCCCTTCAATACGATCTGCAGACCTTTAGCACTCTTGAGCTGGTATGTGTAGAAATTTGTTTTACTTTTTTCAAATTCCGAAACCATTGTGCGAAAATCTTTTTCTTCATAAATTTGAATTTTCGTTTCATCAATGCTACCACGTTTTATTGGAACAATGTGAAATTTATTCTCACCAATTACCGAAATTAATTTTTTAATAAGAGCGTTTGAGTTTTTTTCTCTTAAATAGATTGGTGGCGGCTTGGAGGCTTTGTTCGCAGATTCAGCGGGTTTGTCGTTGTCGTCTTGCAATATTTTAAAACGGTTTTGGCGATTAGTAGATGATGCGCTGTTATCCCTAGAGATCTTTGGAGCAGATGAAATTTTAGAAGATTTTGGGCTTCGCCCGCGCTTTACCACAGTGATATATCTGTCCATTCCGACTTGGACCTTGGGTTTTTGGCTACTCTTACCTATAGTGAAAACAGGGTTAAGTGATGACCACGAGCCCGAAGCGGATGATATTGCTGAGTTAAATGTAGAGGTACTGGGCAACGGTAATGTTAACGAATCACTAGATGGCATTGGACAAAGCGAAGTTGATCGCTGACGAAAATGCGGCTTTGCCGTTAGAGAAAGTCTATCATCAGATTTTTTATTTTTATTGTTTTTATTAAGAGCTTCAGAACTCACAGTAAGTCTATCATCAGATTTGTTATTTTTATTGTTATCATTGAGAGCATCAGAACTCACAGTAAAATAGGCATTTCTGCCGTTATAACTCACTTCGCAATTATTTGTATTTGAGGTACTCATATAGAGTATTCCTCAAGGGTACTTTGTCTGTGTTTTTTGTTTACGGTTTTTTTTTTGTTTTTGTTATTTCTATATGTAAAAATATTAGCAAAGCAAAAAAAAAAGCTTATTTATCAAAGTTAATATGTACTACGAATATTTTTTTGTATGATTTTTTTTGTTTAGTATGTATGTAAGAAAAATTCCGCTATTACGTCTGTTCACTATGAAGGTACAACGAGCGTAATGATAAAGTAAAAAAATAAAAAACCATGTTGATTATTGAGTTATTGTTTCAACTTTGCTATTTTTTGAGCTTCTCATTTGCTTAAATGAAAGTTTAACATATTAACTCTAGTTGTTCTAAGAAATTTTCGGGTAAAGGTTCCCTGATGATCTGCATTAGCAACAGTGAAATGCGCATAGGATCCAGCTAAACCCCTCAATAATCAATTTCAATGTATTTTTATTTAAAAACAAAATATTTTACTTAATAAGTAAAATAATACTTTGGGATTACTAATGCGTTAGCAAATTTTAAACTTAAATTGTAACAATTCCCACAAAAAACACTAATTATTAAATTGACAGCACCCGGTCAAAAAAAATACTTGTGTGGCAACACTCTATTCTTGAATAGCTGTTGTTGTTATTTACATTTATTTTCTTTACGTACTCTTACAAATACAATTTGAAGCTGAAAAAAAGTCAGACAATGTAGTAATAATAAGGTAAGAAATTAAAAAACCATGTTCATTATTGAGTTCTTGTTTCAACTTTGTTTTTTGTTGAGCTTCTCATTTGCTTAAATGAAAGTCTAACATATTAACACTAGTTGTTCTAAGAAATTTTTGGGTAAAGGTTTCCTGATGATCTGCATTAGCAACAGTGAAATACGCATAGGAACCAGCTAAACCCCGCAATAAATAAATTTCAATGTATTTTTATTTAAAAAAAATATTTTACTTAATAAGTAAAATAATAATTTGGAATTACTAGTGCGTTAACAAATTTTAAACGTAAATTGTAACAATTTCCACAAAAAACACTAATTATTAAATTGACAGCACCCGGTCAAAAAAATACTTTTGTGGCAACACTCTATTCTTGAATAGTTGTTGTTGTTATTTACATTTATTTTCTTTACATACTCTTACAACTACAATTTGAAGCTGAAAAAAAGTCAGGCAATGTAGTAATGATAAAGTAAGAAAATAAAAAACCATGTTGATTATTGAGTTCTTGTTTCAACTTTGTTATTTGTTGAGCTTCTCATTTGCTTAAATGAAAGTTTAACATATTAACAAATTTTAAACTTAAATTGTAACAATTCCCACAAAAAACACTAATTATTAAATTGACAGCACCCGGTCAAAAAAATACTTGTGTGGCAACACTCTATTCTTGAATAGCTGTTGTTGTTATTTACATTTATATTCTTTACATACTCTTACAACTACAATTTGAATCTGAAAAAAAGTCAGGCAATGTAGTAATAATAAAGTAAGAAAATAAAGAACCATGTTGATTATTGAGTTCTTGTTTCAACTTTGTAATTTGTTGAGTTTCTCATTTGCTTAAATGAAAGTTTAACATATTAACTCTAGTTGTTCTAAGAAATTTTCGGGTAAAGGTTCCCTGATGATCTGCATTAGCAACAATGAAATGCGCATAGGATCCAGCTAAACCGCTCAATAATCAATTTCAATGTATTTTTAATAAAAAAAAAATATTTTACTTAATAAGTAAAATAATAATTTGGGATTACTAGTGCGTTAGCAAATTTTAAACTTAAATTGTAACAATTCCCACAAAAAACACTAATTATTAAATTGACAGCACCCGGTCAAAAAAATACTTGTGTGGCAACACTCTATTCTTGAATAGCTGTTGTTGTTATTTACATTTACTTTCTTTACATACTCTTACAACTACAATTTGAAGCTGAAAAAAAGTCAGGCAATGTAGTAATAATAAAGTAAGAAAATAAAGAACCATGTTGATTATTGAGTTCTTGTTTCAACTTTGTTATTTGTTGAGCTTCTCATTTGCTTAAATGAAAGTTTAACATATTAACTCTAGTTGTTCAAAGAAATTTTCGGGTAAAGGTTCCCTGATGATCTGCATTAGCAACAGTGAAATGCGCATAGGATCCAGCTAAACCGCTCAATAATCAATTTCAATGTATTTTTATTAAAAAAAAAAAATATTTTACTTAATAAGTAAAATAATAATTTGGGATTACTAGTACGTTAGCAAATTTTAAACTTAAATTGTAACAATTCCCACAAAAAACACTAATTATTAAATTGACAGCACCCGGTCAAAAAAATACTTGTGTGGCAACACTCTATTCTTGAATAGCTGTTGTTGTTATTTACATTTATTTTCTTTACATACTCTTACAACTACAATTTGAAGCTGAAAAAAAGTCAGCCAATGTAGTAATGATAAAGTAAGAAAATAAAAAACAATGTTGATTATTGAGTTCTTGTTTCAACTTTGTTATTTGTTGAGCTTCTCATTTGCTTAAATGAAAGTTTAACATATTAACAAATTTTAAACTTAAATTGTAACAATTCCCACAAAAAACACTAATTATTAAATTGACATCACCCGGTCAAAAAAAGTACTTGTGTGGCAACACTCTATTCTTGAATAGCTGTTGTTGTTATTTACATTTATTTTCTTTACGTACTCTTACAAATACAATTTGAAGCTGAAAAAAAGTCAGACAATGTAGTAATGATAAGGTAAAAATTAAAAAACCATGTTCATTATTGAGTTCTTGTTTTAACTTTGTTATTTGTTGAGCTTCTCATTTGCTTAAATGAAAGTTTAACATATTAACTCTAGTTGTTCTATGAAATTTTTGGGTAAAGGCTCCCTGATGATCTGCATTAGCAACAGTGAAATGCGCATAGGATCCAGCTAAACCCCTCAATAATCAATTTCAATGTATTTTTATTTTAAAAAATATATTTTACTTAGTAAGTAAAATAATAATTTGGGATTACTAGTGCGTTAGCAAATTTTAAACTTAAATTGTAACAATTCACAAAAAAAAACTAATTATTAAATTGACAGCACCCGGTCAAAAAAATACTTGTGTGGCAACACTCTATTCTTAAATAGCTGTTGTTGTTATTTACATTTATTTTCTTTACATACTCTTACAACTACAATTTGAATCTAAAAAAAGTCAGCCAATGTAGTAATGATAAAGTAAGAAAATAAAAAAACCATGTTGATTATTGAGTTCTTGTTTCAACTTTGTTATTTATTGAGCTTCTCCGTTGCTTAAATAAAAGTTTAACATATTAACTCTAGTTGTTCTAAGAAATTTTTGGGTAAAGGTTCTCTGATGATCTGCATTAGCAACAGTGAAATGCGCATAGGATCCAGCTAAACCGCTCAATAATCAATTTCAATGTATTTTTATTTAAAAAAAAATATTTTACTTAATAAGTAAAATAATAATTTGGGATTACTAGTGCGTTAGCAAATTTTAAACTTAAATTGTAACAATTCCCACAAAAAACACTAATTGTTAAATTGACAGCACCCGGTCAAAAAAATACTTGTGTGGCAACACTCTTCTCTTCAATAGCTGTTGTTGTTATTTACATTTATTTTCTTTACATACTCTTACAACTACAATTTGAAGCTGAAAAAAGTCAGCCAATGTAGTAATGATAAAGTAAGAAAATAAAAAACCATGTTGATTATTGAGTTCTTGTTTCAACTTTGTTATTTGTTGAGCTTCTGATTTGCTTAAATGAAAGTTTAACATATTAACTCTAGGATTACTAGTGCGTTAAAAAATTTTAAACTTAAATTGTAACAATTCCCACAAAAAACACTAATTATTAAATTGACAACACCCGGTAAAAAAAATATTGTGTGGCAACACTATATTCTTGAATAGCTGTTGTTGTTATTTACATTTATTTTCTTTACATACTCTTACAACTACAGTTTGAAGCTGAAAAAAGTCAGACAATGTAGTAATGATAAAGTAAGAAAATAAAAAACCATGTTGATTATTGAGTTCTTGTTTCAACTTTGTTATTTGTTGAGCTTCTCATTTGCTTAAATGAAAGTTTAACATATTAACTCTAGTTGTTCTAAGAAATTTTCGGGTTAAGGTTCCCTGATGATCTGCATTAGCAACAGTGAAATGCGCATAGGATCCAGCTAAACCGCTCAATAATCAATTTCAATGTATTTTTATTCAAAAAAAAATATTTTACTTAATAAGTCAAATAATAATTTGGGATTACTAGTGCGTTAGCAAATTTTAAACTTAAATTGTAACAATTCCCACAAAAAACACTAATTATTAAATTGACAGCACCCGGTAAAAAAATTATTGTGTGGCAACACTATATTCTTGAATAGCTGTTGTTGTTATTTACATTTATTTTCTTTACATACTCTTACAACTACAATTTGAAGCTGAAAAAAGTCAGACAATGTAGTAATGATAAAGTAAGAAAATAAAAAACCATGTTGATTATTGAGTTCTTGTTTTAACTTTGTTATTTGTTGAGCTTCTCATTTGCTTAAATGAAAGTTTAACACATTAACTCTAGTTGTTCTATGAAATTTTTGGGTAAAGGTTCCCTGATGATCTGCATTAGCAACAGTGAAATGCGCATAGGCTCCAGCTAACCCCCTCAATAATCAATTTCAATGTATTTTTATTTAAAAAAAAATATTTTACTTAGTAAGTAAAATAATAATTTGGGATTACTAGTGCGTTAGCAAATTTTAAACTTAAATTGTAACAATTCCCAGATAAAACACTAATTATTAAATTGACAGCACCCGGTCAAAAAAATACTTGTGTGGCAACACTCTATTCTTAAATAGCTGTTGTTGATATTTACATTTATTTTCTTTACATACTCTTACAACTAAAATTTGAAGCTAAAAAAAGTCAGCCAATGTAGTAATGATAAAGTAAGAAAATAAAAAAACCATGTTGATTATTGAGTTCTTGTTTCAACTTTGTTATTTGTTGAGCTTCTCATTTGCTTAAATGAAAGTTTAACATATTAACTCTAGTTGTTCTAAGAAATTTTTGGGTAAAGGTTCCCTGATGATCTGCATTAGCAACAGTGAAATGCGCATAGGATCCAGCTAAACCGCTCAATAATCAATTTCAATGTCTTTTTATTTAAAAAAAAATATTTTACTTAATAAGTAAAATAATAATTTGGGATTACTAGTGCGTTAGCAAATTTTAAACTTAAATTGTAACAATTCCCACAAAAACACTAATTATTAAATTGACAGCACCCGGTCAAAAAAATACTTGTGTGGCAACACTCTTTTCTTCAATAGCTGTTGTTGTTATTTACATTTATTTTCTTTACATACTCTTACAACTACAATTTGAAGCTGAAAAAAGTCAGCCAATGTAGTAATGATAAAGTAAGAAAATAAAAAACCATGTTGATTATTGAGTTCTTGTTTCAACTTTGTTATTTGTTGAGCTTCTCATTTGCTTAAATGAAAGTTTAACATATTAACTCTAGGATTACTAGTGCGTTAACAAATTTTAAACTTTAATTGTAACAATTCCCACAAAAAACACTAATTATTAAATTGACAACACCCGGTAAAAAAATTATTGTGTGGCAACACTATATTCTTGAATAGCTGTTGTTGTTATTTACATTTATTTTCTTTACATACTCTTACAACTACAATTTGAAGCTGAAAAAAGTCAGACAATGTAGTAATGATAAAGTAAGAAAATAAAAAACCATGTTGATTATTGAGTTCTTGTTTTAACTTTGTTATTTGTTGTGCTTCTCATTTGCTTAAATGAAAGTTTAACATATTAACTCTAGTTGTTCTAAGAAATTTTTGGAAAAAGGTTCCCTGATGATCTGCAGTAGCAACAGTGAAATGCGCATAGGATCCAGCTAAACCCCGCAATAAATAAATTTCAATGTATTTTTATTAAAAAAAAATATTTTACTTAATAAGTAAAATAATAATTTGGGATTACTAGTGCGTTAACAAATTTTAAACGTAAATTGTAACAATTTCCTCGAAAAACACTAATTATTAAATTGACAGCACCCGGTCAAAAAAATACTTGTGTTGCAACACTCTATTCTTCAATAGCTGTTGTTGTTATTTACATTTATTTTCTTTACATACTATTACAACTACAATTTGAAGCTGAAGAAAAGTCAGACAATGTAGTAACGATAAAGTAAGAAAATAAAAAACCATGTTGATTATTGAGTTCTGGTTTCAACTTTGGTATTTGTTGAGCTTCTCATTTGCTTAAATGAAAGTTCAACATATTAACTCTAGTTGTTCTAAGAAATTTTTGGGTAAAGGTTCCCTGATGAACTGCATTAGCAACAGTGAAATGCCCATAGGATCCAGCTAAACCGCTCAATAATCAATTTCAATGTATTTTTATTTAAAAAAAAAATATTTTACTTAATAAGGAAAATAATAATTTGGGATTACTAGTGCGTTAGCAAATTTTAAACTTAAATTGTAACAATTTCCACAAAAAACACTAATTATTAAATTTACAGCACCCGGTCAAAAAATACTTGTATGGCAACACTCTTTTCTTGAATAGTTGTTGTTGTTATTTACATTTATTTTTTTTACATACTCCTACCACTACAATGTGAAGCTGAAAAAAGTCAGCCAATGTAGTAATGATAGAGTAAGAAAATAAAAACCATGTTGATTATTGAGTTCTTGTTTCAACTTTGTTATTTGTTGAGCTTCTCATTTGCTTAAATGAAAGTTTAACATATTAACTCTAGTTGTTCTAAGAAATTTTTGGGTAAAGGTTCCCTGATGATCTACATTAGCAACAGTGAAATTCGCATAGGATCCAGCTAAAACCCTCAATAATCAAATTCAATGTATTTTTATTAAAAAAAAAATATTTTACTTAATAAGTAAAATAATAATTTGGGATTACTAGTGCGTTAGCAAATTTTAAACTTAAATTGTAACAATTCCCAGATAAAACACTAATTATTAAATTGACAGCACCCAGTCAAAAAAATACTTGTGTGGCAACACTCTATTCTTAAATAGCTGTTGTTGTTATTTACATTTATTTTCTTTACATACTCTTACAACTACAATTTGAAGCTAAAAAAAGTCAGCCAATGTAGTAATGATAAAGTAAGAAAATAAAAAAACCATGTTGATTATTGAGTTCTTGTTTCAACTTTGTTATTTGTTGAGCTTCTCATTTGCTTAAATGAAAGTTTAACATATTAACTCTAGTTGTTCTAAGAAATTTTTGGGTAAAGGTTCCATGATGATCTGCATTAGCAACAGTGAAATGCGCATAGGATCCAGCTAAACCGCTCAATAATCAATTTCAATGTATTTTTATTTAAAAAAAAATATTTTACTTAATAATTAAAATAATAATTTGGGATTACAAGTGCGTTAGCAAATTTTAAACTTAAATTGTAACAATTCCCACAAAAAACACTAATTATTAAATTGACAGCACCCGGTCAAAAAATACTTGTGTGGCAACACTTTCTTCAATAGCTGTTGTTGTTATTTACATTTATTTTCTTTACATACTCTTACAACTACAATTTGAAGCTGAAAAAAGTCAGACAATGTAGTAATGATAAAGTAAGAAAATAAAAAACCATGTTGATTATTGAGTTCTTGTTTTAACTTTGTTATTTGTTGAGCTTCTCAGTTGCTTAAATAAAAGTTTAACATATTAACTCTAGTTGTTCTACGAAATTTTTGGATAAAGGTTCCCTGATGATCTGCATTAGCAACAGTGAAATGCGCATAGGATCCAGCTAAACCCCGCAATAAATAAATTTCAATGTATTTTTATTTAAAAAAAAATATTTTACTTAATAAGGAAAATAATAATTTGGGATTACTAGTGCGTTAGCAAATTTTAAACTTAAATTGTAACAATTTCCACAAAAAACACTAAGTATTAAATTTACAGCACCCGGTCAAAAAAATACTTGTGTTGCAACACTCTATTCTTCAATAGCTGTTGTTGTTATTTACATTTATTTTCTTTACATACTATTACAACTACAATTTGAAGCTGAAAAAAAGTCAGACAATGTAGTAACGATAAAGTAAGAAAATAAAAAACCATGTTGATTATTGAGTTCTGGTTTCAACTTTGGTATTTGTTGAGCTTCTCATTTGCTTAAATGAAAGTTCAACATATTAACTCTAGTTGTTCTAAGAAATTTTTGGGTAAAGGTTCCCTGATGAACTGCATTAGCAACAGTGAAATGCGCATAGGATCCAGCTAAACCGCTCAATAATCCATTTCAATGTATTTTTATTTAAAAAAAAATATTTTACTTAATAAGGAAAATAATAATTTGGGATTACTAGTGCGTTAGCAAATTTTAAACTTAAATTGTAACAATTTCCACAAAAAACACTAAGTATTAAATTTACAGCACCCGGTCAAAAAATACTTGTATGGCAACACTCTTTTCTTGAATAGTTGTTGTTGTTATTTACATTTATTTTTTTTACATACTCTTACCACTACAATGTGAAGCTGAAAAAAGTCAGCCAATGTAGTAATGATAGAGTAAGAAAATAAAAACCATGTTGATTATTGAGTTCTTGTTTCAACTTTGTTATTTGTTGAGCTTCTCATTTGCTTAAATGAAAGTTTAACATATTAACTCTAGTTGTTCTAAGAAATTTTTGGGTAAAGGTTCCCTGATGATCTACATTAGCAACAGTGAAATTCGCATAGGATCCAGCTAAAACCCTCAATAATCAAATTCAATGTATTTTTATTAAAAAAAAATATTTTACTTAATAAGTAAAATAATAATTTGGGATTACTAGTGCGTTAGCAAATTTTAAACTTAAATTGTAACAATTCCCAGATAAAACACTAATTATTAAATTGACAGCACCCAGTCAAAAAAATACTTGTGTGGCAACACTCTATTCTTAAATAGCTGTTGTTGTTATTTACATTTATTTTCTTTACATACTCTTACAACTACAATTTGAAGCTAAAAAAAGTCAGCCAATGTAGTAATGATAAAGTAAGAAAATAAAAAAACCATGTTGATTATTGAGTTCTTGTTTCAACTTTGTTATTTGTTGAGCTTCTCATTTGCTTAAATGAAAGTTTAACATATTAACTCTAGTTGTTCTAAGAAATTTTTGGGTAAAGGTTCCATGATGATCTGCATTAGCAACAGTGAAATGCGCATAGGATCCAGCTAAACCGCTCAATAATCAATTTCAATGTATATTTATTTAAAAAAAAATATTTTACTTAATAAGTAAAATAATAATTTGGGATTACAAGTGCGTTAGCAAATTTTAAACTTAAATTGTAACAATTCCCACAAAAAACACTAATTATTAAATTGACAGCACCCGGTCAAAAAATACTTGTGTGGCAACACTTTCTTCAATAGCTGTTGTTGTTATTTACATTTATTTTCTTTACATACTCTTACAACTACAATTTGAAGCTGAAAAAAGTCAGACAATGTAGTAATGATAAAGTAAGAAAATAAAAAACCATGTTGATTATTGAGTTCTTGTTTTAACTTTGTTATTTGTTGAGCTTCTCAGTTGCCTAAATGAAAGTTTAACATATTAACTCTAGTTGTTCTACGAAATTTTTGGATAAAGGTTCCCTGATGATCTGCATTAGCAACAGTGAAATGCGCATAGGATCCAGCTAAACCCCGCAATAAATAAATTTCAATGTATTTTTATTAAAAAAAAATATTTTACTTAATAAGTAAAATAATAATTTGGGATTACTAGTGCGTTAACAAATTTTAAACGTAAATTGTAACAATTTCCACAAAAAACACTAATTATTAAATTGACAGCACCCGGTCAAAAAATACTTGTGTGGCAACACTCTATTCTTCAATAGCTGTTGTTGTTATTTACATTTATTTTTTTTACATACTCTTACAACTACAATTTGAAGCGGAAAAAAAGTCAGCCAATGTAGTAATGATAAAGTAAGAAAATAAAAAACCATGTTGATTATTCAGTTCTTGTTTCAACTTTGTTATTTGTTGAGCTTCTCATTTGCTTAAATGAAAGTTTAACATATTAACTCTAGTTGTTCTAAGAAATTTTTGGGTAAAGGTTCCCTGATGTTCTGCAGTAGCAACAGTGAAATGCTTATATGATCCAGCTAAACCCCGCAATAAATAAATTTCAATGTATTTTTATTTAAACAAAATATTTTACTTAATAAGTAAAATAATAATTTGGGATTACTAGTGCGTTAACAAATTTTAAACGTAAATTGTAACAATTCCCACAAAAAACACTAATTAATAAAAAAATTTATTCGAATAATTTTAAAAAAGTTTGCAAAAAACGACACCTGTGTGTATTAGTTTATTTTTTTTTAACAATTAAAAAATAGTTTATGACGCAAGAAAAACAAATAATTTTAATAACAAACTTAGAAATATTAATAAGAAGCGACAAGGCCTTCATGAACTTAAAAAATTTATTTTAAGCGCCTAAAATATGATATCGAAAACGCAAAACATGCACTAAAAACAATAAAATATGCACATATCTTTAAAAAAATGTATTCAAAACAGTTTTTAATTTACATGCAATTAAAAAAAATGTTTTCTTGTCTTAAGACGTGCGTGTACAAGCCTTTTATATTAAAATTTTTACACAAGATATAACGATTTGTGCTGCATTTTTTCACTTCAAGCACGCATTTTCCAGATATATTTATATTGTAGTAAAGGAGGTATACGCACATAGAAAAAGAAAAGTGTCCTTATTTATTTATTTTTATTTAAAAATTGTATCTTTTTTTTATTTTCGAATGTGAAGTTCAATCAATTTGTTCTGAGAAAATTTTGTGCATTGAAAAGGCCTTATAACGTCTGTGGATATAATCAGCTCAAATTTAAATGATTATTTTTATATAATGTTGTATATTTATCTAACTCAACCATTGCAATGAATTTGATACTAGCTATTAGAATTATTCTTTAAATCCGATATCATTTTTAAAAACAGTATCAAGTTATCGCAGAATTGTTTCACTACTTTCGGTTTTAATAGCAGATAATTTCCTCTTGAAATCATCAAACTGACAATTTCCATTAAATTTGGTAAGTGTGTGAAATTCTACAACAATGCAAGCGAATTAATTTGCCAAAAAAACTGTTTTGCGTTAATAATTTGTCAACGATATTTTTTGAAATTTGAATTTTTGGATAAAATGTGACACAAAACCATACATTTATACCAAACTATGAGAAAAAAATATACATCTATGACAAAATTGTGCAAAAATATGCAGTTTGAGCAAAATATGCAAAAATATTAATTAACAACTCGATGCCATTTTACGCAAATTCATTATTTCGTAAAGATATTATGTTATTGCCATTATCAGAGTCAAGGGAAAAAACATGCATTTGCATGAAACCCCGTTAATAAGTAAAAATATTAATAACAAAAATTAAAAATTTTAAAAACCTCCGACGTAGTTGACGCCTTAGCATAAGTTAGGAACCCCATGTTCCACTAATATTATTGAAGTAATGCAATCGCAAAGAAGAAAATAGTAAATGAATATATAGAAAATTAATGATAACTTTCAATCGGTTGTACCGATTTTCTTCAAGTATAGATTAGAAAATATACGATCAAGTCACCTTTCAAACGAAAAAAAACAGATTAAAATCAGTCAACCTCAGAACACTCTCGATCAAGTCACATTTCAAACAGAAAAAAACTTAATCGATCCGGCCGTTTGGTCTGTACGTGGACTCGTACAGACCAGATAATCCCACTTTATAGCTTGCTTTTTTTACTTTTAATAAAATAACAAGTAGAAAATATTATTTTGCAAATTGTTAATGTTGGTGATATATGTAGTTAAAATAACATTAAAAAGCATATACAGTTTGTATAATTATTTCTTTGATGTTTCCAAATAATTTCAATCAATTTCGTACTTTATTCATAAATTTTTTTATATGAGTTTAATAAAACTTTATCAGTTATTTCAGATATGTCATCTAATCACTACACTACTTCATCGTAATTGAGATTATTTACGATATTTTGATTACAAAATAATCATGACAAGAAAGTATTTGCGTAATCTTTTTTCGCTTTTTCTGGCGTATTGTATTGGAGAGGAAAGCTGAGGAATAATATTAAAGCATTTAAAGATGTTTTACGTCGTTCAATAATTCGATTCTTAGGGCTTTTGATTAGAGAACTCTTTATCAGGAATTGAAAGACACCTTCTTACTCCATTAAAAAAGCAAAGTAATTAAGGAAATTGTTCCAATATTCGACAAACAAGACATCAGGCCTACAGTCTGCGATGAATACAAAAAAATTGGTGAGTTATTTTTTTTATTACTAATTGCATTATTATAATTTTCACTCAAGCAAAGATACGTACATATATACATATACTTATATATGTACATGTACTTGTGTACGTAAAAATGATTCCACAATCTGTATTAGAATCGTCCAATATTTATTGTTAAATGTTTACATTACATACATGTGGAATAACATAATTTATTGAATATAAGCATTTTCATTAATATTTTGTTTGTTCATGTAACTTTATGTTCATAACATTTTTTTTGTTTTCTTGTAATATTTTTACGACTAAAAAATAAAAATTATTATCAACATAAAGTTATTGAGCTGTTGTTAGCATTTGATGTTAATTTTGCAGAAAAAAAATATAATTTTGGAATGTTAACATTCGTTAGACAGGCACTTAATACAATTAAATCATAATTTTTTTATAATTAGTACACTAAAAATAAAAATAAAAACCTTTCAATTAATCTCAATAATGAAATCTTCATATTCACGAAAAGTTGAGGTCAACTTTAGGTAAGTTATTTAGTAGAGCTGTCTGAACATATTTTCATAGATAACAAGGTATGGGAAGGTAAAGAAAATGAAAGATGGACTAACATCTTAATCTTTTCGACTGAGGCATCTTTTTGTTTTTTTGTTTTTATATTGTTGTTCGTTTAATATTTTCGTTTCTTTAATTTTTTTTGGATTCTCATTTGTTGTAAATGATTTTTTTGTTTTGTGTGGACGATTCTATGGTTAGCTTCATGGCAAAAACCAAACCGTTTTCCCTGAGCACGGCCGAAATGTTTAGGTAGCATGCTTCTTGCATTTTAGAGCCTGAAGAGGCCAAGTTCGTTATACGTCATTATTTATTTTGTTCTTTCTACAAATTTCTTTGATGTACTTATCTCTATATTAGCTAATGGCTTCTGATACTTTAAACTTGGATTCTTTTCAATGTCTGTCTTCAATTTATTTCTTTCTTTCAATATTGTTAGAACTATCAATTCTTTGAGAGGCTCTGCTATAGGTTTAAATGTATCTCTTAGTTGTGTATCTATTTCACCACTTTTTATACTACGAAGATTTTTCTTCAAGGCATTTCTTGTCGATACAAACTGCTTTAAAACTTTATCATCCATATTGACTAAAAGCAAATAGCAGATCAGGTATCAGATCAGGCTATCAGGTAGCTAATCTGGTTTTCAAATTAGGTTATCCCTAAACTTGTTGGTCTGTATGAAATATTGTGAAAACTTAAGCGTTCAAAATAAAATACAACACAGTGAAATATTCAGCAACACATCATATTATCAATTTTAATAGTGAAAGTTGTACATTTTCTATTTCGAAAGCTCTAGCACACAAAATCGTAAAATATTATACATATATAGCTTATTATAATACATCTTCGGTCTGTTCATTTCGATATCAGAATTTTTAAAGATATACACAAACAATGGAAATTGGACTTTGATATCCAATCTTTAAGAATGTACTTGTGTATGAATGAGTATAAAAAAAAATATTTAGGAATAAATATTAAGTTCAAGTGGAATCATAAATTGTAAAATGCTATGAGAAAAGATCTTACTTTATATCTGTTTATGTATGAGTATCAAATAAATTTACAGAAAAAATATTGATAGGATGCCTAAGCATGTATAGTTTAAGAAAATTCCTCACGTCACGCAATTTGGTAATCAAAGATACTTTATGACCTTGTGGTAAATAATATACATACCTTCTTTCCAAAAAATTTAACAGAGCGAATTCGTAAATTCTAATAGTATAGATTTTGATTTGAAACACCACTGCATCTCAGACTCTCGTATCACTGTATACAAAAGTATGCCAAGGCCTGCATGCTAGCAAAATATAAAAACTGTTAGAAGTTGATGAGGAGTTTTGTCTAATCATCAATTCACAGACAGTAATTGCATCTGCATCAACCCAATGTATTGTATATATGTAGAAATACTTGAGGTATAAATTCTCCCAAACATAGATATTCTTGCTGGTAGAGGTAGTAGAGTTATTTCAGATCGATTTGCTACAATAATTGTTTATTAAACATGTATTTCCTTGTATATAAACTATTTTCTACATACATACATAGATTTGCATATATGTACATATGTATACATTAATATGTGTACACACTCACATATGTACATATTTTCAATAAAACTAATGCATTTCAAAATTACACAAATGCTCTCTATTTCAAGTAGTCAAATCATAAAAGTAGTGACACACAAAAAAGTAATATTTATAATTTTGTAATATCAATTAAAATATTTGTAATATCAATTAAAAAATTAATTAAATTTTCACCTATAAACAATTTGATAATATTAATTAAGTTTTGCCACTCAAATTAATTAATACAATTAAAAATTTAATTGAATCAATTAAATTCTTAATTGAAAACATTAATTGGTGAATAGCTTTTTCTGTGGACACAGTAGAAGAAAACCTTACTGACCAACTGATACATACAGGCTACTGGACGGGTACACAAAACACACTTGTATACAATACCTGAACTTTAATTAAATGAAAAAAAAATCACATTCTCCAGAAAATCAAATAAAAGCTATAGATAATCACTACTCATAAAATAAACATATAAAATAATAAAAAAACTATATAATTTTAATGTTAACATAGTTTGAGTGTCAAGTAACACAATTTGGGCTACTAAAATTTTAAATTTAATTGCCTATAATGGCGACGAAGGATACACAGAAATTCGCACGGTCACACATCCAAAGTCATCTTGCATTCTACGGGAACCGAGTAGAGCTAATTTTTGAGAAAACGACTCGTTTGTGTTGATCTCTTTTCAACAATCAAATAAGTTTATTTGTTGTGCTTTAATTAGTTTAAAAGTATTCAAGTAAATTCAGTCTTATATCATAAGATAATCTTAACATAAAATTTAAAAATGAACAAACCATCTATATGAGTCTCAGAGTTTAAGACAAAAGCTGCTATTATAGAAGTAGATGTCAGCTTTCAGAACGAATCATTTAATAGCGGGCCAATAAAATATATTTAAAAGAGCAATTCATATTCCAGCAAAGACATCAGCTTACATCATTCTTATTCATGATCATATAGTAGATTATATATCCCACCAAGTCCGGAAAGAGTAATATGGATAATAACACTTTTTATTAGTGTTTTCATTCGAACAAAAATTATTCGAATATTCGAACAACATTTTTCCAGTTTTGTTCGAACGAAAAAAAATTTTTAATTTAGAATAAAAAATTATTCGAATGGTTTTTGTCGAATATTCGAATAATTTAATAATTGAGTATATTGTACAAAAAATATTTTACATTTCATACTTTTTAAGTAGTTGACACACAATGAGATGTTAAGTAATAAAATTAAATTATAAATACTTGTGTAAGCCTGCTTGTATATGTTCGCTAAACGCATCTTTTATTTTCTTGCAAGCACAAACACACCCATACATACATATAACATTATCCAGGCTACACCTAAAAGAAATGAACTCATCATAACAACTCATCATTTATTCAACGTTTCCTAATTATCAATCTCCATACAAAAATATTAAAAGAAGTTCTTATATATACAGGGTTTTTTAGACAGCTACAAAGTCAAACATGATTTTTCTAATGTACTACTTTAATTTTAACGAGCACAGCAAAGCTTCTTCAACAGAAATATGAATGTTAAAAGGTATTACTTGGTCGGCAACAATATCACCAAGTAACATATTTTAAAAGCTTAAATAAAAACTAAACCGCAGTAAAAACAAAGGCATTATATAATATTTTGTTTTGCATAAATTACAGCATCAAGTTCTCGCTAAACCTTCATAGTGAACCGACGTCTTAGAGGAGTTTTTTTTCATATACATATTAAACAAACAAAAAATCATACAAAAAATATTCGTAATACATAATAACCGTAATACATATGTATTAACTTTGATAAATAAGCAAAGCAAATATTGCTGATATTTTTTTTACATAGCAAGAAACAAAAAAACAAAAACAAAGAAAAAACCACAAACAAAGTGCCCTTCAGGAATACTCTACATGAGTACCTCAAAAACAAAAAATTGTGAAGTGAGTTCTAACGACAGAAATACATATTTTACTGTGAGTTCTGAAGCTCTTAATGTTAATAATAAAAATAAAAAATCTGATGATAGTCTTTTTCTAACGGCAAAGCCACTGTTTCGTCAGCCATTAACTTCGCTTTGTCCAATGCCAACTAGTGATTCGTTAACATTAACATTACAATTGCCTAGTACTTCTTCATATAAGTCAGCGATATCATCTAGTTCGGGCTTGTGAACATCACTTAACAAAGTTATCACTACAGATAACAGTAGCACAAAACCCAAGGTCCAAGTCGGAATGGACAGATATAAGTATAACTGTGGTAAAGCGTGGGCGAAGTCCAAATTCTTTAAAAATTTCATCTGCTCCAAAGATGTCTAGGGATAATAGTGCATCATCTACTAATCGTCAAAATCGTTTTTCATTATTGCAAGACAATAACGACAATCCCGCTGCATCATCGCAAAAGTCTTTTAAGCCACCACCTATCTATCTGAGAGAAAAAAAACTCTAACGCGCTTCTAAAAAAACTATTGTCGGCCATTGATGAAAATACTTTTCACAACATTCCAATTAAATGCGGTAATATTGATGAAACTAAGATCCAAATATATGATGAAAAAGATTTCCGAAAAATTATTAGTGAATTTGCAAAAAAACAAAACAAATCTTTACACTTACCAACTTAAAAGTGCTAAAGGCCTATAAATAGTATTAAAGGGCAAAGATTCATATGTTGACCTACAGTTTGTGTTATCTGCGGTGAATTGCACGGTTCTGCTAGCTGTACGAAGCCAAAAGATCAAGCTGAAAAAAAATTTAGTAATAATGTGATAACTACAGAGGATGTCCTGTATATTCTTTCGTTAAACAGACTATGGGACAAAAACCTAAATTAGCTCCAGCTCAATCAGCAAGCGCTTTCTCCGCCAATTTTCCTACAATGAGCCAACCAAGTACTTCACGTGTATCATACGCCGATGTTGTTAAGACAAATTCTTTTCCCACGCAGAAAGTGTCCCCACCAAGTAATTCAGGAAATGCTAACACAAACTTTAATTTCAGTCGCCTTGAAGCCACTATTGATAATCTGGTGCAAACTATAAACAACTTTACTACAAATATTACTAGCGTGATGCAAGAAATGCTGCGAATGCAGAATACTCTGCTTCAAGCATCAATTAACAAGCCATGAAGACATTAAAAATATGTTTCTGGAACGCAAACGGCATTCGCTAACACAAAAATGAGCTCGAGCACTTCCTTTCGGAAAAAACTATTGATGTAATGTTGGTTTCTGAGACTCATTTGACCTTATATGATACTAAGGACCCGAGAGGAAGAGCATGCGGTGGATCAGCAATTTTAATAAAGTCAAGACTCAAGAACTATATTCTTGATTTACAAGCAACTAATATTTGTGTTGAAAAGATTCTCAATCACTGAGGATGAATACCACGATTTCTACACATCTCTTGGGCATTGTTTAGTAGCAGCTGGAGACTACAATGCAAAAATTTACGTTTTGGGGTTCACGCCTTATTACACAGAGCGTTGTTCAACACAATTTAAAAAATGGGCTTGGACGTAATTTCGAGTGGACAGCCCACTTACTGGCCTATAGACATACAATAAATTCCGGATGTTATAGATGTTGGAGTCATGAAAAATATTTCTACCTTGGTATACACCTTGACCGACGGCTTACATGGAAACACCACATTGAATCTAAGCTAACACAAATGAAACTAAAATTAACTCAGGTACATTGGCTTATTGGTACAAATTCCACGCTGAGTCTAGATTGTAAACTTTTGATATACAAGTCGCTCTTGGGGGCACTGCTTCAGCTTCCAGTATAGAGAGAATCTAACGAAAGCAAAACAAGATTTTAAGACTAATAACATCGGCTCCATGGTACATCAAAAATTCAAATTTACATCGTGATTTAAATATGCCACTAGTGACTGAAGAAATTAAATAATACGCAGGCAAATACTTAACAAAACTCGAGTCTCATCCTAATCCACTTGCTCGTAACATCTTGAATTTTACTGGACACATGCGCTTAAAAAAGAGGGACACTATAGCTCTAATACTCAACACTCCAGATGAAACAGCTTGAAAATATTTTTGTGCTTAATACGATATTTATGTATTATTGATTACTATCACTAAGTTTATGCCTGGCACTGGTTGGGCCTAATTATTATATCTAGATTTAAGATTTGAATACTTATTGTTAGTTGTTTTTTTGAAGATACAATAAATAAATATACGCATGAAAAAAAAAAATAAATAAATTACAACATGAGCCTAGTTTGGAAGTACTTTAATAAAGACAATGTAAAGAACCAAACTGTTTGTAAAAGGTGCCCAAAAGCTTACACGAATTACGGATCTATAACTTAACCACTTGTGTATCATTTGCGCAAAGCGCACAACATATAGTTTCGATGAAGAACCAAACGTACCTAATAAGGATAATATGGGTCCCATGACAAAGTATGTAAAAAAAAGTCACCTTAATTCAATCGAAGAAATAATATGTAGGAGTTTAGCTGAAGATGGAATGTCTGTAGACGCCTTTAAAAAATCGAAGCTAGTGGCAGAATATTTTAAAAGTTGTGGTTTTAACATGCCTTTAAGCAACTTAACAATATGGGATTATGTTGAAAAATTTTATTTGGAAAAAAAGGCAGAATTTGTGGCCGACTTAAAACACAAAAAATATTGTAATGGGCGGTTTTCGATAGTGGTTGACAAGTGGACAGATATTTCTCACTACAAATATATAAAAGTAGCACTACAAACGTTTGATTCAAAGGAAAACTTATTTCAAATTTATAACTTGGGTCTCGAAGAAATAAGAACAAAAGGCACTGCTGAAAATATATGTATTGCAATAAACCACAAACTTCAAGCATTTGGAATATATATCGAAAGATATATTGTCTGCTCTACTCACGACGGAGCTGCGGTAATGAAAAAGGAGAAAAACTTCTAGCCGAGCCACAGTTATGTATCAATCATGCAATTTATTTATCTGTAATTGATACAATGTATGTATGATAATAGCAAAAGTGATAGAGATGCTGAGGATGGGAATGCTCAACTAGAAATCAGTGAACAATTGCAACTAAAACTTGAATACAGGCTATTGTAAGTAAGTTACGAAAAACGGTTAAATTATTTAATAAATCATCACAAAAGTACAATGTATTACAAAAATATGTTGTCGAGCAAGAAGGAAATGAAGTTTGCCTAATTCATGATGTAAAACACCGTTGGTCATCACTATCAAAAATTATTGAAAATTTTGTCCGAATTTCTAAATGCGTTAATCATGCTTTGATAGAATTTAGACTAACAGTTTATACAGATCGTGAAATCGCAATGTTATCAGATTTAAATAATACTTTAAAACCTCTGGACATAGCAATTAGGGAACTGGGAAAAGATAATGCCTGTTTAATGGAATTGGAAGGTGTCTTATAATTCCTGATAAAGAGTTTAGAAAAAACTAATAACTGTTTTTCTACAGATTTAATTAAAAGCCTTAAGAAACGAATTAATGAACGACGTATAAAATCATTAAATACTCTAATATTATTCCTGAACTCTGGGAATTTCCCATGCAATAATATCTTTTTAAAATATGCCACAAAAAGAGAAACAAAACAGTACCAAATACTTTGTTTTCACGATTATTTTGTAACCAAAATATTGCGAGTGATCTCAACTACGATGAAGAAGTCGTTGAGATTTCTGAAGTAAGTGATAATGTTTTATTAAGTGATCTAAAAAATTCTATCAGTAATGTAAGAAAGTGTAGTAATATAAAGATCGTCAACAATATTGAAGTTGATTTAAATTATTTAGAAACATCAAAGAAAAGAACACACAAACTAGATATGCTTTTTAATGCTATTTTAACTGTATCACCAACATCAACAATTTGTGAAAGAAATTTTTCTACTTGTTCTTTTATTAACAGTAAAAGAAAGAATCGTCTACAAGCTAAAAATTTGGATTATCTGCTCTTTTTAAATGATTATTTTAAAAGAAATCAATGAGGAATCAATGATTTCTTTTAAAATAATAATGACAAAATAATGAATTTTTTTGTACAATGTATAAATATACTTTTAACTAATTTCGTTTCGAGTTTTAATAATATTTCTAAGTTTGTTATTAAAATTACTTGTTTTTCTTGCGCAATGAATTGTTTTTTGTTTGTCAACAAAAAAAGTAATCTAATGTATATGCGTGTGATTTTTTACTAAATTTTTGGAAGTTATTCGAATAATTTCTTTTATTCTTTGTTCGTTCGAATATTCGAACAAAAGTTCAAAATTATTCGTCTGTTCGAACAAGAAAAAAATCATGAAATTTCATTCGAACAAATATAAACCACGAATAATTAACAACACTAGTTTTTATACAGCTGCAAGGTTTCAAGAGTAATTCAAATGATTTCATCGCAAAAGAAATAGTGATTGTTTTCAAGAATTATGCATATAACAATTTCATCATAAAACCCTCTTTTGATTTTAAATGCTTATAAAAAAAGTTTGCTTTACAAAGTTTGCTAACAAAAAACTTTCACCTTAGCTGGAGAGGAAGTGCGCTGCTATTTATTTTGGCTATTTATATGTATTTTAAATGATGAAATGAAGACGATGACGAAGTTCATAAAAAAAACAAAAGGCAGGTACGTAATGCGTGGATGAGAAATTGGTTAAAAAGGCAATGCGGAAGGGTATTGTGCAAAATTAATCCACGAGTTGAGTGCTGCAGAGCCTAATCTACATACATACATATACGAGTATGTATATATTGTGGGTTCATGTGTATGACAGCAGACCAATTTGGTTATTTGCTGCACTTGGTGACACCATATACTACATACACACATATTGTATGTACATACATATGAACATACTTATGTATGTATTGTGAACATACTTATGTATGTTCATATCCGTGCAGAATTTTTCAATTGCGAATTTTCGAATCATCTTCATTGATTATAACAAAGTTATAATTATCACACATATTTTTTATCACACAATATAAAAAGTCAAATAAATAAACAAACAAACAAAACAACTTCATTAAAATAACATCAGCTGCTTATAGCTGTAAGTGTTGCCAATGTTATATGTATATAAATGGCTGCCAGCAATCAAATAGAAACAATAAGATTCCGTTTTGCTAAAAAATAAATTGACAATATAGGAGTATGTAGTGTACAAAAAACAGACATTGTGAACAAAAAACAGACATCGTAACATTTTATATATATGTACATATCCATACATATATAATAAGGTAAAAAAAAATTAAAAATAAATACATAAATATATTGAAGTGAAATATACGAGTACCAATATAAATGTTTTTTTTTTGTAAGAAGAATCCAAATTATTTGTTCGTGAATTTGCATAATATACTCGTATGCAAGTATGTACGCAGATTTTTAATAAAATAAAATAATTAAAAAAGCACAAAAACGTAGAGTTCATATTTAGTTGACATCAAAGTTTACATTGAATGTAGGTTTATTGATACATAGATTGCATATCTCATTAAATCAACCACACGAAAAAACGCAAACTATGAAAAAAGTACGTTTTGTTATGCACCAATTATTGGAGAACCCATTTTCTTTAATAAAAAACATATGGTAACTATATTTTTTTAGAAGATTCAAATTCAAAAATTTTAAAATATCGATAATAAGATGAAATTCTTATTTTCTTGTTTTGAAAATACTTATTTCTTTGTTATAAAAATATGTAAGATAAAATATTTATTTCTTTTTTTGGAAAGTAAGATAAAATATGTTTTTGGTTATGTTGGGTTTTCCCAAAATGTGCGTTGATAGTGTTGACCTTTGTCTGCTATGTGTTATCAACAAAATGTGTGTTGATATCGCTGACCTTTGTTTGCTATTGTTTATGTTGTTTATTGGATGTGACTTGGACAAGATTGATCATGTATTAACTATGTGACTTGGACAAGATTGATCATGTATTAACTTGCTAGTCATATTTGTTGTAAAGTTATTTATAGTTTGTACCAGATTATCAATAGAAGCTTCAAGTCGATTAAAGTTAAAGCTAGAGTTTGTGTTTGTCGAATTATTTCGCGGTGAAACTTTTTGTGCGGGAATAGAATTTGTCTTAACAGCATCGGCATACGATACACGTGAAGTAATTGGTTGGCTCATTTGAGGAAAAGTCAAAGAGTAAGCGTTGGCTGATTGAATATACAGGACATCCTCTGTAGTTAGCGGTGTGATTACCTCCACAATTACTACACTTTTTATCCGCTTGATCTTTTGGATTAGTACAGCTAGCAGTACTGTGCACAAACTGTAGGTAATTTGCAGTAAGTTTTTGTGTGGCCATATTCTTGGCAATTGTGGCACTGTATGGGATCTGAACGCTTGTGTGGTTCTTCAACTATTATTTTTTGGTATAGAAGATATTTTAAACTATAAATTGGATGGTTCACATTTTTTTTCTCAATTTTATATCATTTGGCTCAAGTTCAACGCGAAATAGAGGTTGGGGGATCTTCTCCCTATTTAATATGTTTGATACATTTTTTACCTTAAATCACTGGAGGACGAGCGCATCTTTTATTTCTTCGGGAACAACATACGAATCTATGCCCTTCAACACAATCTGTAGGCCTTTAGCACTCTTAAGCTGGTAAGTGTAGAAACTTGTTTTACTTTTTTCAAAACAGTAACCATTTTGCGAAAATCTTCTTCTTCATAAATTTTAATTTTCGTTTCATCAATGTTACCACGTTTTATTGGAACGATGTGAAATTTATTTTCACCAATGATCGAGATTAATTTTTTAATAAGGGCGTTTGAATTTTTTTCTCTCAAATAGATTGGTGGTGGTTTGGAGGTTTTGTTCGAGGATACATCGGGTTTGTCGTTGTCATCTTCCAATATTTCAAAACGGTTTTGACGATTAGTAGAGGATGCGCTGTTATCCCTAGACATGTTTGGAGCAGATTAAATTTTAGAAGAATTTGGGCTTCGCTCACGCTTTACCACAGTTATATATCTATCCATTCCGACTTGGAACTTGGGTTTTGAGCTACTGTTATCAATAGTGATAACTTGGTTAAGAGATGAGCACGAGCCCGGAGCAGATGATGTCGCTGGCTTAAATGATAAATTACTACGCAACTGTAAGGTTAACGAATCACCAGTTGGCATTGGACAAAGCGATTTTGATCGCTGACAAAGAAGTGGCTTCGCCGTTAAAAAATGACTATCATCAAATTTTTTATTTTTATTGTTTTCATTAAGAGCTTCAGAGCTAACAGTAAAATATTCATTTCTGCCGTTAGAACTTTTTTTTTAGTACATATATTTATTTATTGCATCTTCAAATATGAACTAACAATAATTATTCAAATCTTAAATCTAAATATAATTAATTAGACCCGACCAGTGTCGGACATAAACTTAGTGATAGTTATTAATAATATATAAGTCGTGATAAGCAAAAACAAAAGTATTTTCAAGCAGTTTCTTCTGGAGTGTTGAGTATTAGAGCCCTTGTGTCCTCCTTTTTTAAGCGGATGTGTTCAGTAAAATTCAAGATATTACGAGCAAGTGGATTAGGATGAGACTCGAGTTTTGTAAGATACTTGCCTGCGTATTTTGCAATTTCTTCGGTTACTTGTGGCATATTCAAATCTCGATGTAAATTTGAATTTCTTATGTACCATGGAGCTGATGTTATTATCCGTAAAATTTTATTTTGCCTTCGTTGAATTTTTTCTATATTTGAAGCTGAAGCAGTACCCCATAGCTGAATTCCGTAGCACCATATAGGTTTTCAAAGCGACTTATATATTAAAAGTTTACAATCTAGACTGAGGGTTGAATTTCTACCAATCAGCCATTGTATCTGAGTTAGTTTAAGTTTCATTTGCGTTAGCTTAGAGTCAATGTGGTGTTTCCATGTAAGCCTTCGATCAAGGTGTATACCAAGGTATTTACTTGTAAATTTTGAGGAACAATTTGATTATTGATGGTAATCGGGGAACAAGTGTCTTTTCGTAGGGTAAATGTTACCTGAGCACAATTCTGTTCGTTTACCTTTATTCTTCACCTGTTTAACCATAGTTCTAGCTGGGTAATATGTTGCTGAAGATATCGGGAAGCCTCATGAGGGTTTTCGTGCATACTAAGGCAGGCTGTATCATCGGCAAATGTAGATGTGTGAATATTACTGCTCAAAGGCATATCACAAGTATAAGTCAAATACAAAACTGGCCCCAGTATACTCCCCTTTGGCACACCGGATGAGATTGTTTCAGGCATACTCATAAAGTCTCCTTCCACAACAGTGAATTTCCGGGCAATAATGTAACTTTCCAAAAGATTTAGAATGTTTATTGGTAAGTAAGTCTTTAATTTTAAACGTCACTAAACAGCGCAGAGCAATACTTCTCTTCTTCAAAAGTTTTTCGTATAAATTGATCCAATCTATGAGTTTGTTCAATGGTGCTATGCTGACTTCTAAAACCAAATTGATGGTCCGGTATGCACTCATTATCAGTTAGAATTGGGGACAATTTTATCATGAGTAACTTTTCAAAGAGCTTTGACATTGTTGACAGTAAATTTATTGGCCTATATGACTCGGTAAGATCTTTGCCCGGCTTTGGAATCATTTTAACCTTGGCAAGCTTCCAGCTGTTTGGATAATACTCCAGACGTAAAATGGCATTAAAAATGAATAACAGGATTCTAATTGCAATGCGAGGCAACTTCATCAGCATCTGGTTACTAATTTCATCAATACCCGGAGCTTCTTTCGGATTAAGTTCAGCAATTAGTTTTTGTACATCACGCGTCTTAAATTTTATGGGTCGATGGGGTAGCGCAACTACACTCGGCAAATCAACAGCACCAGAACATGAGTTTGGGGTAAATACGGATTGTAAATGCTCAGCAATTAATTTACCTTTTTCAGAGTCGCTTCTTGCCCGATCTCCGGTAGATGTGCGCAGAGGTGGTTTAAACTCGACGGGTGTTTTAAGCTTTCTAGCAGCGCGCCACAAAGAGTAATTAGATGCTGGTGTGACATCAAGACCTTCCAGATAATTTTTAAGAGATGCAGTTTTTTCAAATGCAAGCAACTCTTGGAGTCGTTTAGTGCACTCTTTAAACCTAGTTTTATATTGAGGTGATCTGTGCTGTTGCCATTCCCTTCTAGCTCTTCCTTTTTCACGGACGAGACGGAGGTAGTGGCATGTTCAGCAGCCTGTTTAACATTTTCATTAAGGTTGGTAATGTTAGATTCAATATCATCGGGTGTTCTTAGCGTAATATTTTCTGTGCAATGACTACTAAGATATTTTTTCAATCCCAGCCAATTAACACGATTTATCATCTTTACATAAGGATGAGGTAAGTCACTTCTTAATGGGCTACAAATTGAAACGATCGTGGGAGAGTGGTCGGACGAGAGATCTAGAGAAGCTTCAACTTGAATTAAATCCCTAGATATATTTTTAATGACGCCAAAATCTATAACATCCGGAATTTTTTGTATGTCAGTAGGCCAGTAAGTGGGCTCCCCACTCGAAATGACGTCCAAGTCCATTTTTGAAATTGTGTTGAACATCGCTCGACCTCTGGGTGTGATAAGACGCGAACCCCAGAACGTATGTTTGGCATTATAGTCCCCAGCTGCTACGAAACAAGGGCCAAGAGATTTTAAGAAATCCTCGTAATGATCTTCAGTAATTGCGAATCTGGGAGGGGAGTAAATTGATGATATTACAAAATTAGTGAAAATTTTCAATAAAAATATTCATTGCTTGTAGATGTTCTTTAGAAATTTGTCAATAATATAATGCTTGAGTCTTGACCTTATTAGAATTGCTGATCCACCGCATTTCTTGCATCATGCTAGTCATATTTGTTGTAAAATTATTAATAGTTTGCACCAGATTATCAATAGTAGCTTCAAGGCGATTGAAATTAAAGCTTGAGTTTGTATTTGTTGAATTATTAGGTGGTGAAACATTTTGAGTCGGAATAAAATTTGTCTTAGCAGCATCGGCATACGATACACGGGAAGTAACTGGAAGGCTCACTTGCGCAATAGTGGCGGATAAAGCGTTTGCTGATTGGGCTGGAGCTAATTTGGGTTTTTGCCCCATAGTCTGTTTGACAAAAGAGTACACAGGACAACCTCTGCATTTTTATCACTTTGATTTTTTGGCTTATTGCAACTAGCAGTGCCGTGTAATTCGCCGCACAGAACACAAACAGTAGGTAAATTGCAGTAAGTTTTAGTATGGATGCATCTCAATTTTTCTCAATTTTATATCATTTCGCTCCAGTTCAACGCGAAATAGAGGTTGGGGGATCTTTTCCCTATTTATTATATTCGATACACTTTTTACCTTAAATCCCTGGAGGACGAGTGCATCTTTTATGTCTTCGGGAGCGACATAGGAATCTATGCCCTTCGATACGATCTGCAGACCTTTAGCACTCTTGAGCTGGTATGTGTAGAAATTTGTTTTACTTTTTTCAAATTCAGTAACCATTTTGCGAAAATCTTCTTCTTCATAAATTTGAACTTTCGTTTCATCAATGCTACCACGTTTTATTGGAACAATGTGAAATTTATTCTCACCAATTACCGAAATTAATTTTTTAATAAGAGCGTTAGTAGTAGGGAACTCCCAGTACTGCGTCAATTAAAATTGTGAAATTTTAATTACCCAAATTTTAAAATTTTTGGAAATTTGTGAAATTTGATACCTACGAGGGTGGTTTAATAAGTCCGTCCGATTTTTTGTTTACATAAGGAGTTTTTTGTTTACATAAAGAGTTTTTTTATTATTACTACATACGAGGGCGGTTCAATAAGTCAGGTTTTTTATGACCGTGGGAATTTATATGTATGTATGTTTGTGGGGTGGATTAAGGGGTTTCATAAGATTAAGATTTCATAAATATACATATATGCCGGCTGGAAAATCATGAAAATGATTTTTCCTAATACCAGCAGGAAAACCATGAGATGATTTTTCCTAATACCAATGGTGAAATAGTGAAACTTAATTTTTCCTAATACCAATGGTGAAATAGTGAAACTTAATTTTTCCTAATGCCGACGGCAAAACATGATTATTTTTCCTAATGCCGACGGCAAAACATGATTATTTTTCCTAATGCCGACGGCAAAACATGATTATTTTTCCTAATGCCGACGTCAATGCATGATTATTTTGCCTAGTGCCTACGGCAATGCATGATTATTTTTCCTAATACCAAAGGGAAAATTGCCGGTGTTGTCAGACTGTAGAAATTTGTTATCGTAATACTATATCAGTAGTATCAGAGAAAATAGATTTGATGACTACTAGGCGACTCTCATATAAATCGTGGGAATGTGTATGTGTGATTTCCTCACGCTGATAAATTATTTATCATACCGACATTTTATGATGTAAAATGTTCTCATGTATGTGAACACCCCTAATGCTTGTGTGTGGGTGGTCCAGCTTGATTGTCACAGATAATATTATATTGTGTTTATTTGTTTAAGAAATATATTTGTATATATGTATGTATGAATGTATGTATGTATGTATGCATGTATAGGGTGTTTTTTATTTAGGTATAGAACTTTAAGTTGGCATCACTTTTTTAGCTGGCGGCCATTTTGTCAGCTGTGAAGTGATTAATATTTAGTTTGGTTTGCCATTTCATCATGAACAGGTTGACAAAAGAACAACGCTTGCAAATCGTGCAAATTTATTTCGAAAATAATGGTTCAGTTCGCGAAGTTTACCGCAAGCTCCGTCCATTTTATGGTCGACATAATCGTCCATCAGAGCAATTAATTCGGTTAACCTGTCAATTGGCCACCAAGATCGTGTGATTTGACACCATTGGATTATTTTCTTTGGGGATATGTGAAGTCGCTCGTCTACGCCAACAAACCAGAAACGTTAGGGGACTTGGAAGCCAACATTCGTGGCGTTATTGCCAACATACGGCCCCATATGCTCGAAAAAGTGGTTGAAAATTGGACCTGTAGAATTGGCTTTATTCGAGCCAGCCGCGGCGGCCACATGCCCGACATCATATTTAAACGTTAATGGCATAAAATTATCTTTCCAATAAAGCCAAATTGATGGACATTAAAACGATTTTCTTGTGTTTTATTTCAATTCGAAGTTCTATACCTCTAAAAAAAACCCTTTATGAATGTATAAATGAATAAATGCATGTATGAATGTATAAATGAATGTATGAATATATAAATGTGCGATCGTGGGAACTTGTGCGTGGAATATTTTATTGAATACATTTATATTTTACAATTTTTTTTGTCAACGATTATTTTCAAGCAGAGGATTTTCAACTAAGTACACTCATCAGCAGAGAAACAAAAAGCAAACATTTGCAAGTAAGCAAAAAAGTTAACTTCTCCTCCTCCCCACCTCCTTCTCTTTCTTTTATGTAGTTTGTATTTGAAATAAGAAAACATTTGTACATTCTTTTATTTTGTATTCATTTATTGTTTAAAATTTTTTTAAATTTTATAATAATACATACATTAATATTTTAAAAAGTAAAAATATCATTTAAAGCAAGACATTTCTTTTGTTAGTAAAATAGCATTTTTTAATGCGCATAGACCAAATTTATGATAATTACAATAATAATATTCTGGATACTTGATTTCCATTTGTTTAAAGTTGATGCAGCCTATATCCTCAACGTTAGAAATTTTTCGGTGTAACATTTTTTCCAACCATCGTCTTTTTTCTTCACCTTTTACATATATTTTAGAACATCTTGCATTGGCTTTTAAAAAATTGCAAACGCTTTGAAATGAAACTGATCCAGCACTCCAGCTTAGATGATGATAGTTTTTTCTTAGCCACTTTCCTTCTCTTTACTTTATGTAGTTTATATTTGAAACAAGAAAACACTTCTACATTCTTTTATTCTTCTATACATTTATTGTTTAAAATTTTTTTAAATTTTATAATAATACATACATTAATATTCTAAAAAAAGTAGAAAGTTCATTTAAAGCAAGATATTTCTTTTGAGAGTAAAATAGCATTTCTTAATGCGCAAACACCAAATTTATGATAATTACAATATAAATATTTTGGATGCTTGATTTCCATTTCTTTAAAGTTGATGCAGCCCACAATAACCAATTACCAAATCCCCAAGTTTATAACAGTTTACTTTCACAATTACTCAAATTATGACTCACATCTTTTTATTAAAGAACTATGTGAAATTTCAATGCAACTGAAAGTACTCCCTCTCAATAAGGAACTTTATATATCCCTCTCCCAATTTATAGAAATGAGCGACGGTCATAAACTTGAAATAAGATTTCTTGATACAATATGGTTTATGGCTGAGAGTTTGGAATCATTAGCCTGCAATTTGTCGGATAATGATTTCAGGACTATAAGGTCCGTCAGAAAAAGAATTTCAGCTTATTAAGAAAAAAGGTATTTTCCCCTATGAGTACCTAAATTCATTCCAAAAATTAGATGAATGTCAGCTGCCTTCACGCAGTGATTGCTTTAATAAGTTGAACAATAAAGAGTGTTCTTTACAGGAATACTCACATGCTGTAGAGGTATGGAATACTTTTGGTTGCAAAACTATGAAAGATTACATGGAACTTTACTTAAAAACAGACAAATATTTTCGAGAACTTTAGAAAAGTTTGCAAAGGTATTTATGAGCTGGATCCATGTCAATATTATACAGCAGCTGGACTTTCCTGGGATGCAATGCTCAAATACACAAAAATTTAATTAGAATTATTGACAGACATAGACATGTACAAAATTTTATGAAAAAAGGTATACGTGGGGGAATCGTACAGTGTAGCCAAAGATATTCGGAAGCGAATAACAAACACTTGGAATATTTCGATAAAGAGAAGCCCTCAGAATTTCTCGACTATTTAGACGCTAACAATTTGTATGGTTGGGCGATGTCGGAATATCTTCCTCATGGTGGGTTCAGATGGTTATCGCAAGACGAGCTGAATCTGGATCCACACAGGATAGCTGATAATGGAACAGATGGTTATGTATATGAGGTCACGTTGGATTATCTCTCTCATTTACACGACTTGCATAATGATCTTCCTTTTTGCGCTGAAAATAAGAAACATATGCAAGCGAAGTATAACAAGTTGATAACCGATTTCTCTACAAAGCAATCATACGTGATACACTTTAGAGTTCTGAAACAGTGCTTAGAATATGGCTTAGTTTTAAAGAAAACTCATAGTATTCTAGGATTTAAACAATCTCCATGGTTAAAAGGCTATATTGACCTAAATACCAGACATAGGGCCACTGCTAAAAATGCTTTTGAAAAAAACTTTTTCAAACTACTCAATAATGCAGTGTATGGTAAAACAATGGAAAATGTGGATAAGAGGAGAGATGTTAAAATTGTCAATAGTTGGGAGTGAACGAATTGTAATCAATTGGGTGCCCAAGATTGGATATCAAAACCAAATTTTCATAGTTTATCTATATTTTCTGAAGATGTGGTAGCTATCGAAATGAATAGAGTCAAAACCTGCTACAATAAACCAATTTACTTAGTATTTTGTGTACTGGAGCTTTCCAAATGGAAAATGTATAATTTCCATTACGGGTACATGCAACCTAAGTTTAAGACAAAACTCTCATTAAATTATATGGACACGGACTCTTTTATATATTCAATAAAGCGGACTACTTTTACGCTGACATAAAAAATGACATACAAGAACAATTTGTTACATCGGACTATCCTACAGACAATATTTATATAATTATATAATTTTCCACTAGTAAATAAAAAAGTAATTGGTATGATGAAGGATGAGAATTGCGGTAAGATAATGACAGAGTTTGTTGGGCTGCGATCAAAAATGTACTCGTTTAGTGTACAGAACCAAAATGACACTAAAAAATCGAAGGGGGTGAAGAGAGCCATATTAGATGAATATAGTTTAGCTAATTATAAAAATTGTTTATTCAATAAGACTAACGTATATGATAATATGTTAACATTTAAATCTAAGCTGCATCAAATATATACTAGTGAATTAAGTAAGGTAGTCTTAAGTTATGGAGACGATAAGAGAAAAATAACATTAACACATATGCATGGTATCATTTTCGTATTAAGGAAACTAACCCTGAATACGAACTTGACATGTTGCTAGATGAGATTGCTAGAATGCAAGAAAATGGTTAAAATTAATTAATTTTTAGTTAATTAGTTAATTTTTAAATTGTACATAAAATGTTAGTTATTAAGAAAAATTATTGTAAATAAAATCCTATTTATTTATTAAGAAAAACTATTTACATATGCAAATGAATTTTTAAGAAAAAATTTTAACTAAAATGTTGAAAAAATAATGAAAATGTGAATGGTGTTTATTTCTTTATTGGCTTTTCTTCGTTGGATCAAAAAAATTTTTATATTTGCTGATTTGCAAATTCTTGTTTTCATATCACTTAAACATGCACAGTCTTGTTTTCTGTGAGAGGTTCTGCACAAGAAAAATTGAATTTCACAATATTATGAAATTCCATTAAATTTCATTAGATATTTTCGTAAAGACCAAAAATTTAGATAATCGGATAAGTCCTTATATTTTTCACTAGATGCAAGTTTCTGTTATTTTCTATTCGAACAGATGATTCCTAATTTTCCTTTAGAAAAACTAATACAAAACAAGGAATATTTTAATAATACAATTTGATTTTATTTTATTTCTGTTAATAATACAATTTAATTTAATTTCTTAAATATTTTATTTATAATGATGGAAACATTTCATAGTATCCAATTATTAGATGTTCTAATATACTTTTCCGTAAAAAATATATTGTACATCTACAAGTATCAGGTCCTTCCTCACAGTTCGGATCGTACCATGGGCAGTTTCCAAAATGCCCTTCTGTGTTGTCTTCATCTTCTATTACACCATATTCTTCGTTCTCATCCAGCATATTTGGAAAAATTTTATCATCTCCCAATGATCAAAACGCCTGAAGCTTTCAAAATCTCTTATAAATTGGTTTAGAGTACGTCTAATTTGGCTCATTTTATTTGCTGATAAATGAATGATGATGAATATTGGAAGGTTTTTTTAAGACTAATTTGTTCTTTAAATTTTTAAAATATCTATACTATCATCTCTAGTCCATATTTCTTTTTAGCACTCTATCTCTCTCTAACCCTTTTCTCTCTATAACTATCTCTTTCTCTCTATCACTATCCCCCACTTATTCACTATTTCACCATAATTATTTTCGATTAGCCTTCTTGAAGTCATCATCGCTACTTTTAAGATCATTTCCAGTTAAACATTCAAAGTGAGAAGAACTAAATAAAAAAATGAACTCCACAACAAATCTAATTTCAAAATTTAATTCTCTAAACAACAAAACCTTAATCCACGTAAAGGAGCTTGACACGTCCATGAAATATACTATTCGAAATGTGATACGTGTAACAACAAAATATGGAGCAACACTAAAAGTTGAAATGGATAAACATATAATGTTCCTGCCTAAACGATATAATACTTTAACAGACGACGATATTAAAGATCTCTCATATCATCATATCATATTGCCTAAGTAGAGAAGGTGAAGAGAACCTAATCGTTGAGAATGAGCTGAGTGAATTTCTAATTCAAAATTCCCAATATCCTGTCTGGCAATAAATTATATTAATTACGTTTTTTAAATTATGAATAAAAAGACATTAAAGAGTTTTGTAACATAAAAATGTTTGTGTTTTTATTTAATATTTTCAGTTATTTCATAAAGAAATTTAACAAATAAATGTCCACAGGTAAATGTATTAAAATTCTGATGTTGATTATAGTTGTATTTTATATTTGTACCAAGATATTTGACTACTTCTGAAGGAGGTTGTAAGTTTCCAAAGCTGTCGAAATATTCTTTTTCATTGATGTTTTTATAATATGCTACCCAATGTGTACCAGGTCCTGTCGATGCATCTAAATTGTTTATTCCACATTCAATTTTCTTTGTTCGTTTTGGTAGAGTATTCAACATGGAAACTCCTCTAAAATATGGAATATTTATAGAGAAACGGTTTAGGTCCACATTAGAAAGTGGTCTGTTCGGCAGCATCTCTAAGAGTTTTTTGATTCCTCTTTATGAACTAAACCATAACCCTTTTTTTATGGTTTTAAGTAAAGTCATTTTCCAACTGCTGTAGATTTCATCGCACTATTATGTCTACTTGCTTCATCAAGTTGATTATTAGCATTCTTTGTTGCATTTACAGCTTTAGCTATGGCAGCACCTCCAGTTGTTAGACTACCAATTGCACCCAGAGCAGTTAAAATCGGTATTAGAGGTAAAAAACCACCAATTTTTGGGACACGTATCACACGTGGTACTATAATTTGAGATTTTCTTCCTTTTAATGACTTGTTAATAGTTTTTAATAGCTGAGTTAATATCTAATGGTTTTTCTTTTTTGAGTATTTTTGTTGCAGCTCTAACTGATGTTCTAAATAGTGTTTTAACATTTAGTTTGTTCTTTTTTACATTTTTCTTTTTCTCCACACCTATACCAAATTTTGTTTTGGCTTTCATTGCGTTAGTAACCATATATGCAAATGATTTTTCAGCAAGACTACTATCTTTTGATAAAACTCGATCCCAAGCGGAGTTTTCAAGTATTTTATGAGCTTTATGTCTGGTACTTAAATCCTTATTTTTGGAATAAGCAATATCGTGATTTTTACACGCAGAGTCCAATAAATTAATTCCTTTATCACCTCGATTTAAACGTTTTTGTAGTTTTGTTCCAGGTCCACAGTACTGATATCCAGGTAGATGCAGTTCAACAGGTAGAGAGTTTATTATTTTGTCTACTAGACCTCCTCCAACGACGGTGTTTTTATGACTAAAAGTTTTCTGATATCGTATAACCATATTATCTAATTTTTCCTATATAAGAGGTAATATATATGAAATGCATTTAGTTACAAAAATGCAGTTAGTAAAACAACATAAAAATATTTTAGTTCGTAATATTGATGATTCAGTGAACATCAGTTCAAAAATAAAGCATAGTCCTCTCTTACCAAATTCTAATAGTGGGACCATCAAATTGTGGAAAGACTAATGTTATGATTGGCTTGCTAGAAAGTCCTAATGGACTCAAGTTTGAAAACATCTATTTATACTCAAAATCTCTCTATCAACCTAAATATGAATACCTGAAGAAACTAATTTCACCAATTAAATGTATGGGGTATTTTACATTCACCGATAATGAATCAGTTATTCCACCTGACGAAGCTAAAACTAATTCAATTATGATATTTGATGATGTTGCATGTGAAAAGCAGAATAATATACATATATATTTTTGTATGGGGCGGCATAAGGATGTTGATTCATTCTACCTGTGTCAAACTTATACCAGAATTCCCAAGCATTTTATAAGAGATAATGCAAATGTTATTATAATGTTTAAGCAAGATGAGACAAATATGAAGCATGTTTATAAGGATCATGTTGCCAGCGATATGAGCTATAAAAAGTTTCAAGAAATTTGTCGAGAATGTTGGAAGGATAAATATGGATTTTTGATGATAAGCAAAGATAACGAATTAAACGATGGTCGCTACAGAAAGCAATTTGACTATATCATAACTATATAAGCAACTACTCATAAAAAATTACCTTTAGTTATTAATCTAACTTTAAACTTGATACATCTATTTGCTATAACCTCATCTGATACCTGATAAGCTGATCTGAAAACCAGGCCAGGTCCTGATAAGCTAATCTGAAAAACAGACCAGGTCCTGATAAGCTGATCTGAAAACCAGACCAGGCCCTGATAAGCTGATCTGAAAACCAGACCAGGTCCTGATAAGCTGATCTGAAAACCAGACCAGGTCCTAATAAGCTGATCTGAAAACCAGACCAGGTCCTAATAAGCTGATCTGAAAACAAGACCAGGTCGTGATAAGCTGATCTGAAAACCAGACCAGGTCCTGATAAGCTGATCTGAAAACCAGACCAGGTCCTGATAAGCTAATACCTGATCTAATAGCTGATACCTGTTATTTACTATTACTAAACATGGATGAGAAAATTTTAAAACAGTTGGTTTCCACAAGAAATGTCTTGAAGAATAAACTTCGTAGTATAAAACTGGTGAAATAGATACACGTGAACAACTAAGAGATACATTTAAACCTATAACAGAACCACTCAAAGAATTCATAAATAGTTCTAAAAATATTAAAAGAATTCCCATTAAAGAAGAAAGTAAAATGTAGACAGTTGTTGAAAATGATACAAGTTTTAAACCTGAAAAAACATTAGTCAAGATAGAGACAAGTACACCAAAGAAATCAGCAGAAGGAACAATATTCGATAATACCATCTTATTTAATGATGCTAATAATGGGAATGATGATGACGATGATGAAGATGATTTTTACTCACAGACTTCCAATACAGAAGATACTTATACTGACTTATCAGTCTTGGAAGGAAGAAATGAATTTGATACAAACTATGGTCCACATAAAGATTTCAATAATGAATGGAAATTTGGTGATAGTAACCTCAAACTTAATGAAGATAAAAAATAAGTTGGTGGTCAAATATGGGCTCTAACACCAGTACTATTTTCTCTAATGTTTCATAAAATACCAAATAATTATGATAAATTTAAACTCGAAATCTATAAAAAGATTTTAACTACTACTAATGCATATAGAAGAGACTATAAACCTGACGGTCAAATTAAGGGTACTAGAGGATATAAATATAAACATATTATTAAGAAAAACCAGAAAAATTTAAGCGAATCAACAGGATATAAGCCAAAAGGTAGCTATTTAGGTGATGGAATGATGGAATTTAACGCCCATAAGCAAAACTATATATACTGGGACGATCCAAATGAGTTAGTAGATCGTCTTCGACTACTGCTTGCATCACAAGCTGCAGGTCATACTAATCACAATAACGAGATTGTATCAATTATTGAAGAACTACGTGAAGCAAATATAATACATTAACTTTAATAAAGTATATAAAGCATGTCTGTTGATAAATTTGGACACTATTTAAACGATACTAGCAGTATAATTTCTTTGAAAAATGCACCTAAACTGCTGGGGTTCTTTATGGATACGAACAACAACATTGATGTCCAAAACAAAAGAATCAAAAATGTTGCAAAAGCTCTGGAGGAAAACGATGTTATCAATAAATTGTTTCTGCAAACTCAATTCGAAAAACAAGAAGAGAAATTATTAACATACTTTAAGGAAGACAATAATATAATTCGAGAAGATATGCAAATGCAAATCAAGGAGCTACAACGCGAAATAAAATTAGAGATAGAAGACAATTATAAACTTCAAATAGACATTCTAAAAATTAAATCTTCTTTTGAAGAACAAATTGAACAGCTTAATGAGAAAATTTATAGATTGGAAAATTACATGTTCGTATCAATAGCTGAAAGTGCGTCAAGTAGATCACAACACTCTCCAAAAAATCTGTAAAACAACTTAATGTCTTCAAAAAGAAATTTAGTAAACGAACTGCATAAGCAAGCTCGAAAAGTTTTTATGCGTCGTAGAGTTGTAATGAAAGGAATAGATGATATTTGGCAAGCTGATTTAGTTGAAATGGGGATCTATTCTAGAGAAAACAGAAATGATCGATTTTTGTTAACTGTAATTGACACATTTTCAAAATTTACATGGGCAGTACCACTAAAAACTAAAACTGCACTCGAAACAACCAATGCGATGGAAAATATTTTTGAATTAGGACGAGTACCAAAAAACTTACAAACAGATGATGGTAAAGAATTTTTCAACAAACACTTTGGAAAATTAATGGATAAATACAACATTAATCACTACTCAACATATAGCAGTATGAAAGCATCAATAGTAGAACGATTTAACAGAACATTGAAAGGAATGATGTGGAAAGAATTTAGCTTTAATGGTTCATATAAGTGGATTGATATATATAAAGATTTACTTAATGCATACAATAGAAACGTTCACCGTACCATCAAAATGTCTCCGATTAAAGTGAACTCAACAAATGAGCAAAAGCTACTAAATACAGTATACAGTCATTTGAAAATTTATAAAATGTCGAAATTTAATGTAGGAGATCATGTACGCATAAGCAAATATAAGCATACATTTGAAAAAGGACCACAGAAATTTTCACAATTACAAGAGTTCAAAATACAAATCCTACAACATTCATATTAGAAGATTATCTTGGTAATCTTATTAAAGGTGGATTCTATACTGCAGAACTTTCGAAAACTAGATATTCAAATACATATCTAGTTGAAAAGGTTCTTAAAACTAAAGGAAAAGAGGCATACGTGAAATGGTTGGGATTTTCTAATCAACACAATTCTTTGATAATTAAGAACGAAATATTATAGCTGAATACCATCATCAACAACAATAGCAGTAATATTAAGAAACTAATGTTAATTTTAAAATAAGAAAATGAAATAAATATGTAAATCATGCTTATAAACCATATGTTGTACTAAACTTTATTTAATTGTAATCTCATTATAATGTCAATAACACTTACTCTGAGCTCTAACTCATCAGAATTATCTGCTCGTTACTTTCCTCCTATTGAATTATATGGTGCATATGAGTGTGCTCTAACTGATTTTCATTCATACAACAGCATTTCAAATGTAGACACCTACAACAATATGTTTCATATAGGGGAACATACAATTGAAATACTAATTGGATCTTACGAATTGAATGATATTGTAGATTTTATACAAGAGCAATACAGAAAACTCTGTCCAGAAAATAAGATTTTTATTGAAGCCAATAACAATACAATGCAAGTTAAAGTTAATAGTTTCAAAGATTCTGTATATTTTAATAAAGAAAACACAATTGGAAAACTTTTAGGATTCAATAGCAAAATCCTAACACCAAACAAATATTATTACTCAGATCTTCCAGTTAATATTTTTAGAGTGAATCTCTTGCGAATTGAAAGTAGTATCGCTATTAACACATATATGAATAACTCCAAATCGCATACACTTCATGAATTTCCGATTAATGTGCCTTCAGGCTATAAAATAGATGAGGTTCCAAGAAATCTCATCTATTTACCTGTGAAGACCAGAGAGATAAGTTCATTAACGCTGCGCGTAGTTGATCAACACGGCGATTTAATTAATTTTCGATGAGAGGAAATTACAATACGAATACATTTAAGGTCAACTAAATAATGATAATATACAACACAAATACATTGAAAAAATAAAGCAGTATCAACAACAAGAACATTAAAGCGACCACTTCAACAGAAAGCACTAACAATATCAAATAAAAATTTTCTTAAGTCCTTGAATTTTAAATTTAAGACAAAATGAGTTCAATGATAGATTTCTTAGATAAACCTTTCTCTGATGAGAATATAATCAAAAAGGATTATCATACATATGTACCATACTTACAATCTTACAACAATAATGATGAAATCAGAATTTCAATACAAAATCAAGATTGGTAAGTGCTACCCAGTGAGAGCTACATTTATGTAGAGGGGTTTGTTGCCGATGATAATACCCCTAAATCTTCTTCTTCAGAGAACTTTAAATTAAAAAACAACTTTGTAGCATATCTATTTGATGAAATTCGCTATGAGCTCAATGGAATTGAAATTGACCATACAAGATATTTAGGAGCCACGAGCACCATAAAAAACTTGGTTTCTCTATCACCAACAGAAAGCAATGTGATACAAAATGCTGGATGGAACAAAATTGACGATGTCACTCTTGCAAATGGATTTTTCAATTTCTATGTACCTCTAAAAATGCTTCTAGGATTCGCTGAAGACTACAACAAAGTTATATTAAATGAAAAACATGAATTGATACTCCTCCGAAATAAGAGCGACGAAGATCTTGTACGCTCGAGTGTTTCTACTGAAAAAGCTAAACTTACAATTTCACTCATCTAATGGAGAATCCCCCATGTACAATTATCCGACCTTAGCAAATTGAATATGATTAAAAATATTAACAATGGTGCTTCTATACCCATGGCATTTCGCAGTTGGGATTGTCATATTAATTCACAATTAAACACAGGAACTAACCATATTTGGAATGCTAAATTGGCTGCAAATAGAGAACGCCCTCGTTTTGTGTTGATTGCTTTTCAACAAGAAAATAAGTTTGTTCATTGTGATTTGACTAATTTAAAGGTACATTTAAATTCAATCTCATATCCATACGATGATCTTAACATAAAGTTCAAAAATGAACGTTATGCAATTCTATATGATATGTATCTAAGATTCCAACAAAGCTACTATATGATAGAATCTCAACCGCTTCTAACTGCATCAGAGTTTAAGACAAAAGCTCCTATTATTGTAGTAGATGTCAGTCATCAGAATGAATCACTCAATAATGGACCGATTGATATAAAAATAGAATTTGAAACAGCAACTAATATTGCAGCAAAGACATCAGCTTACTGCATTCTTATTCATGATCGTATAATAGAATATATACCTATCAAAGGACAAGTTCGAAAAGTGTTATAAATTGAATAATATGGAAAATAATATAATTTTTATAGACGTACAAGGTTTCAAAACTAATTCAAATGATTTCATCGCAAAAGAAGTAGCAATTGTTTTCAACAATTATGAATACAACAATTTTCATGCGTTTATTTATTTATTGTATCTTCAAAGAATGAACTAACAATAAGTTTTCAAGTTTTCAAATCTTAAATCTAGATATAATAATTAGGCCCAACCAGTGTCAGGCATAAACTTAGTGATAGTAATCAATAATACATAAATATCGTATTAAGCACAAAAATATTTTCAAGCTGTTTTATCTGGAGTGTTGAGTATTAGAGCCATAGTGTCCCTCTTTTTTAAGCGGATGTGTCCAGTAAAATTCAAGATGTTACGAGCAAGTGGATTAGGATGAGACTCGAGTTTTGTTAAGTATTTGCCTGGGTATTTTTTAATTTCTTCAGTCACTAGTGGCATATTTAAATCACGATGTAAATTTGAATTTTTGATGTACCATGGAGCCGATGTTATTATCCGTAAAATCTTGTTTTGCCTTCGTTGGATTCTCTCTATATTGGAAGCTGAAGCAATACCCCATAGCTGTATTCCGTAGCACCATATGGGTTTCAAAAGCGACTTGTATATTAAAAGTTTACAATCTAGACTGAGTGTTGAATTTCTACCAATCAGCCAATGTATCTGAGTTAATTTAAGTTTCATATGTGTTAGGTTTGAGTCAATATGGTGTTTCCATGTAAGCCGTCGATCAAGGTGTATACCAAGGTATTTTACATGTGAATGTTGAGGAACAACTTGCTTGTTGATTCGAATTGGGGAACAAGTATCTCTTCGCAGGGTAAATGTTAGCTGAACACACTTTTGTTCGTTAACTTTAATTCTCCATAAGTTTAACCATAGTTCCAGATGTGTAATATGTTCTTGTAGATATCGGGAAGCCTCGTGAGGGTTTTCGTGCATACTAAGGCAGGCTGTATCATCGGCAAATGTAGATGTATGGATATTGCTGCTCAAAGGCATATCACAAGTATAAATCAAATACAACACTGGCCCCAATATGCTCCCCTGTGGCACACCGGATGATATAGATTCGGGCACACTGATGAAGTCTCCTTCAACAACCGTGAACTTCCGGGTAGTAATATAACTTTCCAATAGCTTCAGAAAATTTATTGGTAGATATGATTTCAATTTTAAAATAAGGCCTTCATGCCATACTTTATCAAATGCCTGAGAAACATCAATGAAGAGGGCAGAACAATATTTCTTTTCTTCAAATGTTCTTCTTATAAATTGAACCAATCTATGCTGACTCCTAAAACCAAACTGATGGTCTGGTATGCACCCACTACCAATTAGAATTGGGGACAATTTTATCATGAGCAGTTTTTCGAAAAGTTTAGACATTGTTGATAGTAGACTTATTGGCCTATACGATTCAGCCTTGGTAAGGTCTTTGCCCGGCTTTGGAATCATTTTGACCTTGGCAAGCTTCCAGAGGTGTGGATAATACTCTAGTCTTAAAATGATATTAAAAATAAATAGAAGGATTCTAATTGCAATACTTGGCAAATTCATCAGCATCTTGTTACTAATTCCATCAATACCTGGAGCTTTCTTCGGGTTGAGTTCAGCAATTAGTTTCTGTACGTCACGCATCTTAAACTTTAAGGGTCGAGGGGGTAGAGCAACTAAACTCGGTAAATCAACAGCAGCAGTACATCTGTTTGGGGTAAGTACGGATTTTAAATGCTTTGCAAACAAGTTACCTTTTTCCATATCACTTCTTGCGCAGAGTTCGTTTAAACTCAACGGGTGTTTTAAGCTTTTTCGCAGCGCGCCACAAAGAGTAATTTGATGCTGGTGTGACATCGAGATTTTCCAGATAATTTTTAAGAGATGCAGTTTTTTCATATGCAAGCAACTCTTGGAGTCGTTTAGTGCACTCTTTAAATCTGATTTTATGCTGGAGCGATCTGTGCTGTTGCCATTCCCGTCTAGCTCTTCTTTTTTCACATACGAGACGTTCAATATCCGTAGAATAAATTCTATTGAACCCAGTCTACGGGTGGGAGGTAGAATCATGTTCAGCAGCCTGCTTTATATTTTCGTTAAGATTCGCAATGTTAGATTCAATATCATCGGAAGTTCTTAGCATTATCTTTTCCGTGCAATGACTACTAAGATATTTTTTGAATCTCAGCCAATTAACACGATTGATCATCTTCACATATGGGTGAGGTAAATCACTTCTTAGTAGGTTACAGATTGTAACGATAGTGAGAGAGTGATCGGAGGAGAGATCTAAGGAAGCTTCGACATGAACTAAATCTCTAGAAATATTTTTCATGACTCCAAAATCTATAACATCCGAAATTTTTTGTATGTCTCTAGGCCAATAAGTGGGCTCTCCACTTGAAATGACGTCCAAGCCCATTTTTGAAATTGTATTGAACAACGCTCTCCCTCTAGGTGTAATAAGGCGTGAACCCCAGAACATATGTTTTGCATTGTAGTCACCAGCTGCTACGAAACAAGGCCCAAGAGATTTGTAGAAATCCTCGTATTCATCCTCAGTGATTGAGAATCTTGGAGGGGAGTAAATTGATGATATAACGAAATTTGTACAAAAATTTTCAAATATTAGTTGCTTGCAGATGTTCTGCACAGATGTTATCAAAATTGCTGATCCACCGCATGCTCTTCCTCTCGGGTCCTTAGTATCATATAAGGTGTAGCCATTAATTTTAAATTAGCTTCTCGAAGTCAAATGAGCCTCAGAGACCAGCAGTACATCAATATTTTTTTCCGAAAGGAAGTGCTTGAGCTCATTTTTGTGTTGTCGAATGCCGTTTGCGTTCCAGAAACATATTTTTAACGTGTTCATGGCTTGTTAATTAATGCTTGAAGCAGAGTATTCTGCATTCGCAGCATTTCTTGCATCATGCTAGTCATATTTGTAGTAAAGTTGTTTATAGTTTGCACCAGATTATCAATAGTGGCTTCAAGGCGACTGAAATTTAAGCTTGTATTAGCATTTGTTGAATTACTTGGTGGGGACACTTTCTGCGTGGGAAAAGAATTTGTCTTAACAGAATCGGCATATGATAAACGTGAAGTACTTGGTTGGCTCATTGGAGGAAAATTGGCGGAGAAAGCGTTTGCTGATTGAGCTGGAGCTAATTTAGGTTTTTGTCCCATAGTCTTTTTAACGAAAGAATATACAGGACATCCTCTGTAGTTAGCAGTGTGATTACCTCCACATTTACTATATTTTTTTTAGCTTGATCTTTTGCCTTCGTACAGCTAGCCGAACCGTGCAATTCACCGCAGATAACATAAACTGTAGGTAATTTGCAGTAAGTTTTTGTATGGCCATATTCTTGGCAGTTGTGGCACTGTACTGGACCTGAACGCTTACGTGGCTCTTCAACTGTGATTTTTCGGTGCAAGAGAAACTTTACGCTATAAATTGGATCGGTTTCATTTTTTTTCAATTGTATGTCATTAGGCTCCAGTTCGACCCGAAATAGCGGTTGGGGGACCTTTCCTCTGTTAATTATATTAGTAACATTTTTAACCTTAAAACCTTTGTCGATAAGAGCATATTTTACTTCTTCGGGGTCAACATATGAATCTATGCCTTTTAATAGTAATTGTAGGCCTTTAGCACTTTTAAGTTGATAGGTGTAAAAACTTGTTTTGTTTTTTTCAAATTCACTAATAATTTTCCAGAAATCATTTTCATCATATATTTGGATCTTAGTTTCATCAATATTACCTCGTTTAATTGGAATGATGTGAAAAGTATTTTCACCAATGGCCGACGATAGTTTTTTTAAAAGCGCGTTAGAGTTTTTTTCTCTCAGATAGATAAGTGGTGGCTTAAAAGACTTTAGCGATAATGCAGCGGGCTTGTCGTTATTGTCTTACAATAGTGAAAACCGATTTTGACGATTAGTAGATGATGCACTGTTATCCCTAGACATCTTTGGAGCAGATGAAATTTTTGAAGAATTTGGGCTTCGCCCACGCTTTACCACAGTTATATACCTATCCATTCCGACTTGGACCTTGAGCTTAGCGCTACTATTATCTGTAGTGATAACCTTGTTAAGTGATGTATACGAGCCCGAAGGGGATGATATCACTGACTTATATGAAGAAGTACTAGGCAATTGTAATGTTAACGAATCACTAATTGGCATTGGAAAAAGCGAAGTTGATCGCTGACGAAAAAGTGGCTTTGCCGTTAGAAAAAGACTATCATCAGATTTTTTATTTTTATTGTTAACATTAAGAGCTTCAGAACTCACAGTAAAATATGCATTTCTGCCGTTTGAACTCACTTCACAATTTTTTGTTTTTGAGGTACTCATGTAGAGTATTCCTCAAGAGCCTTTGTTTGCGGTTTTTGTTTGTTTTTGTTTTTCGTTTCTTGCTATGTAAAAAAAATATCAGCAATATTTGCTTTGCTTATTTATCAAAATTAATATGTATTACTGTTATTATGTATTACCAATATTTTTTGTATGATTTTTTGTTTGTTTAATATGTATATGAAAAAAAAACTCCTCTAAGACGTCGTTTCACTATGAAGGTTCAGCGAGAACTGAGAAGAAAAGTGGCTAACAAAAAACTATCATCACGTAAGCTGGACTGCTGGATCAGTTTCATTTCATGGCGTTTGCAATTTTTTAAAAGCCAACGCAAGATGTTCTAAAATTTACGTAAAAGGTGAAGAAAAAAGACTATTGTTGGAAAAAATGTTACACCGAAAAATTTCTAACGTTGAGGATATAGGCTGCATCAACTTTAAACAAATGGAAATCAAGTATCCAGAATATTTTTATTGTAATTATCATAAATTTGGTGTATGCGTATTAAAAAATGCTATTTTACTAACAAAAGAAATGTCTTGCTTTAAATGATATTTTTACTTTTTAAAATATTAATGTATGTATTATTATAAAATTTAAAAAAATTTTAAACAACAAATGTATACAAAAGAAAAGAATGTACAAGTGTTTTCTTATTTCAAATACAAACTTCATAAAGGAAAGAGAAGGAGGTGGGGGGGAGGAGAAGTTAACTTTTTTGCTTACTTGCAAATGTTTGCTTTTTGTTTCTCTGCTGATGAGCGTACTTAGTTGAAAATCCTCTGCTTTAAAAAAATCGTTGACAAAGAAAATGATTACGTTGCAAAATATAAATGTATTCAATAAAATATTCCACGCACAAGTTCCCACGATCGCACATTTATACATTCATACATTCATTTATACATTCATACATGCATACATTCATTTATACATTCATACATGCATACATACATCCATACATAAATTCATACATACATACATACATACAAATATATTTCTTAAACAAATAAACACAATATAAAATTATCTGTGACAATCAAGCTGGACAACCCACACACAAGCATTAGGGGTGTTCACATACATGAGAACATTTTATAAATAAATAAATAAAATAATTAAATAAATTAAATTAATTTATTTAATTATTTTATTCATAAACAATTTATTAGCGTGAGGAAATCGCACATACACATTTCCACGATTCATATGAGAATCGCCTAGTAGTAATCAAATCTATTTTCCCTGATATTACTGATATAGTGTTACGATAACAAATTTCTACAGTCTGGCAACACCGGTAATTTTTCCTTTGGTATTAGGAAAAATAATCATGTTTTGCCGTCGGCATTAGGAAAAATTATCATGTTTTGCCGTCGGCATTTGAAAAAAATAATCATGTATTGCCGTCGGCATTAAGAAAAATCATCTCATGTTTTTCCCGTTGGTATTAGAAAAAATTATTTTCATGATTTTGCAGTCGGCATATATACTTATGAAATCTTAATCTTATGAAACCCCTTAATCCACCCCACAAAAAAATCACCCGTTCACACAATTAATGTCATCCCAAAAAAATCGCCCGTTCACACAAAGTTAATGTAAACAAAAACTCCTTATGTAAACAAAAAACTCCTTATGTAAACAAAAAATCGGACGGACTTATTGAACCACCCTCGTAGGTATCAAATTTCACAAATTTCCAAGAATTTTAAAATTTGGGTAATTAAAATTTAAAAATTTCACAATTTTAATTGACGCAGTACTAGGAGTTCCCTACTACTAGCGTTTGAGTTTTTTCTCTTAAATAGATTGGTGGCGGCTTGGAGGTTTTCTTCGCAGATTCAGCGGGTTTGTCGTTGTCATCTGGCAATATTTTAAAACGGTTTTAGCGATTAGTAGATGCTGCGCTGTTAGCCCTAGAGTTCTTTGGAGCAGATGAAATTTTAGAAGATTTTGGGCTTCGCCCGCGCTTTACCACAGTTATATATCTGTCCATTCCGACTTGGACCTACATTGGCTACTCTTATCTATAGTGAAAACAGGGTTAAGTGATGCCCACGAGCCCGAAGCGGATGATATCGCTGAGTTAAATGTAGAGGTACTAGGCAACGGTAATGTTAACGAATCACTAGTTGGCATTGGACAAAGCGAAATCACAAAGGTTTTCAAAAATATTAATATTTGTGAATTCTCAAATAGTTTATGAAAGTCTGTGCATAAGATAAGAGGTTTGTGACTGTTCAAAATGTGTGGTTGAAGTCTACTGATGATTTGTTAAAGCAACAATGAAATGCATATAGACATCGCTTAACCACCAGCAAATAATTTTCACTTATAATATAATTATGACAATATGTCGAATAATAAATCTCTTGAATAAATACATTTCTGTTAGTGGTTCCTTGTCTGCCCGAACATTTGTCATACTATTTGTTTGTATTTGTGGATCTTTGCCTGCCGGAAAAAAGGTCTGTCATTGTCTTTTTAAAACATATATTGTGCTTAATTTTTTATTTTTTTGTACATATATTTATTTATTGTATCTTCAAATATGAACTAACAATAAGTGTTCAAATCTTAAATTTAAATATAATTAATTAGGCCCGACCAATGTCGGACATAAAATTAGTGATAGTAAATTAATGATACATAAGAGTCGTGCTAAGCGAAAAGAAAAAAAATAAAAGTACAAAAGTATATTCAAGGAGCTACATCTGGAGTGTTGAGTATTAGAGCCGTAGTGACCCTCTTTCTTAAGCGGATGTGTCCAGTAAAATTTAAGATGTTACGAGCAAGGGGATTAGGATGGGACTCGAGTTTTGTTAAGTAATTGCCTGCGTATTTTGCAATTTATTCAGTCACTAGTGGCATATTTAAGTCACGATGTAAATTTTAATTTTTAATGTACCATGGAGCCGATGTTATCAAACGTAAAACTTTGTTCTGTCTTCGTTGGATTCTATCTACATTGGAAGCAGTGCCAAATAACTGAATTCCGTAGCACCATATTTGTTTCAAAAGTGACTTGTATATTGACAGTTTGTAGTCTAGGTTGAGTGTTGAATTTCTGCCGATCAACCAATGTATTTGAGTTAACTTAAGTTTCATTTGAGTTAGTTTAGAGTCAATATGATGTTTCCATGTAAGCCTTCGATCAAGGTGTATACCAAGGTATTTCACTTGAGAATGTTGAAGAATATTTTGATTGTTAATTCGAATGAGGGAACAAGTATCTCTTCTTAAGGTAAAGGTTATATGTACACACTTTTGCTCATTTACTTTAATTATCCATAAGTTCAAGCATATTTCCAGCTGGGTAATATGTTCCTGGAGATTTCGGGATGCCTCATAAGAGTTTTCATGCATACTGAGACAGGCTGTATCATCGGCAAATGTAGAGGTATGGATATTATTGCGTACAGGCATATCACAAGTATATATTAAATACAAGACTGGCCCCAAAATACTACCCTGTGGGACACCGGAAGATATAGATTCGGGCACACTCATGAAGTCTCCTTCCACAACAGTGAACTTTCTATCAGTAATATAACTTTCCAAAAGTTTTTGTATGTTTATTGGAAGATATGTCTTCGATTTCAAAACAAGGCCTTCATGCCATACTTTGTCAAATGCCTGAGAAACATCAATGAAGAGAGCAGAACAATACTTCTTTTCTTCAAATGTGCTATGCTGACTTCTAAGACCAAATTGATGGTCAGGGATGCACCCATTATCAGCTAAGATTTTTAAAAATTTAGTCATGAACAGCTTTTCGAAAAGATTTGAGATTGTTGATAGTAAGCTTATAGCTTAAACTTTAAGGGACAAGGGAGTAGGGAAACTACACTCGGCAAATCAACAGCACCGGTACATGAATAGGGAGTGAATACAGATTTTAAATGCTCAGCAAATAAGTTACCTTTCTCACTATCGCTTCTGGCCCTCATCCGGTCGAAGTGCGCAGTGGTGATTTCAGCTCAACGGGTCTTTTAAGATTTCTAGTAGCGCGCCATAACGAGTAAGATGCTGACGTGACATCGAGACCTAAATAGTTTTCCAGTAATGCAGTGTTTTCCGACGAGAGCTACTCTTTGAGTCGTTTAGTACATTCTTAATGCCTAAATTTTATTTAGTGGTGATCTGTGTTGTTGCCATTCTCTTCTAGGTCTCTTTTTTTCACATACAAGACGTTCAATATCCGTAGAATAAATTCTATTAAAGCCAGTCTGCAGTTGGGAGGTAGTGGTATGTTTAGCAGCTTGTTTAATATTTTCGTTAATATTGGCAACGTTAAATTCAATATCTTCGGATGTTCTTAGCTTAATGTTTTCCGTACAATGACTACTGAGATACTTTTTGAACCCCATCCAATTAACACGGTTGATCATGGTCCCACTTCTTAGTGGGCTACAAATTGTAACGATTGTGGGAGAGTGATCGGAGGAGAGATCTAGGGAAGCTTCAACATTAATTAAATCCCTAGAGATATTTTTCATGACACCAGAATCTATAACATCCGGATTTTTTTTTATATCCGTAGGCCAGTAAGTGGGCTCCCCCACTCGAAATGACGTCCAAGCCCATTTTTGAAATTGTGTTGAACAACGCTCGACCTCTCGGCTTAATAAGACGCGAACCCCAGAACGTATGTTTTACATTGTAGTCGCCAGCTGCTACGAAACAAGGCCCAAAATATTTGTAGAAATTCTCGTATTGAGCCGCAGTGATTGAAAATCTGGGAGGGGAGTAAATTGACGATATCACTAAATTTGTAAAAAAAATTTAATACAGATATTTATTGCTTGTAGGTGTTCTTCACAAATGCTATCAAGTATATAGTGCTTGAGTCTCGACTTTATTAGAATTGCTGATCCACCGCATGCTGTTCCTCTCGGGTGTTTTGTATTGTTTTGAAAAGGCTTCTTGAAGTCAAATTAGTCTTAGAAACCAACATTATATCAATACTTTTTTTATGTTGGCGAATGCCGTTTGCGTTCCAGAAACATATTTTTAACGTGTTCATGGCTTGTTAATTAATGCTTGAAGCAGAGTATTGTGCATACGCAGCATTTCTTGCATCATGCTAGTTAATTCCTTATATAAAGAAATGAATAAAAAAATATTTTTTACGTGGCTACACCGAAATGTGTGCTTCTAAATTAATAATATTATTAAGACTAAATTTGCAAATGCTACTTAATTATTTATAATAAGATGAAATTGTTATTTTCTTGTTATGAAAATACTTATTTCTTGTTATAAAAATATGTAAGATAAAATACTTATTTCTTTGTTCGGAAAGTAAGATCAAATATGTTTTGGTTATGTTGGGTTTATAGTGTTGACCTTTGTCTGCTATGTGTTATCAACAAAATGTGTGTTGATAATGCTGACCTTAGTTTGCTATTGTTTATGTTGTTTATTGGATGTGACTTGGACAAAATTGATCATGTATTAACTATGTGACTTGTACAAGATTGATCATGTATTAACTCCCCTAATTCTCAAAACAAAGTGTCCTCACTTTTTAAATAGGATTCCTTTCTGCTCTTAATCTTGCTAATTCCACTTCGTAAGTGTGTTCGGCAAGTCTTCTATTTTCTGATTGTTTTATTTCTCTATAATAGTTACTTAATTTTGCACATATTATTTCTCTAACAATTTCAAGTATACAATAAATGATATATTGTACTGGATGTTATTCTATAGGGATTAGATATTTTGAAAGTTCCTGTGTATTTGAAAATTTATGGTTTGAGTTTGAAGATAGAATACGAAGGATTTCCATTTGTTCATTGTGGTTTTCATATATAGAAATAAAAGATTCTTTCTGATGGTTGAATTTCCTTTGAATCTATATTTCTTGAAATATTAAATTGTATTAGTTTAGGACCTTTAATTATTTGGCCATTCCAAATATGTTCATCATCTGTAAGGACGTAGCCGTTCTCCAGAATTTTGAGTGGTGCATTATTTATTCTCTTGAATTATGTCACATTTGGCGGGCTTATTTTCTAATACATTTATGGTACAATTATTAGCTTCCTTAATTTTACAAATATTACTTCCTATGTAGTTTTTCCAATTATTTACTGAGGTATAATTATTATTACAAACAGCAATTTCTTTATCTAATACTAATTTTCCATGCTTATATGCTAGTGGGTATATTTTATACAGTTTACACATATTTTTCAATAAAGGATATTTATAAATTGTAATTACAGCTGAGTTGAACAAACAGATATGAATATCTGAATACTCTAAAATATTTATCAGTGGTAAGTCAAAAGCCTCATTAGATATGATTTCTTTTATATCATTTAAATTCAGTGTTTCTGAATAAAAGTTTCCATTTTTTGCAAAATTTATTGTATTTGTTATAATTTCAAGTTCTCGATATAATTCGTTAATTATCGTAGTATCTGAAATAACCTTGGCGTCTAGTATCTCTAAAATTCTTTCAAACCGTGAATTTATTATTTCTGGTCTAAGAATCTTTATGAGGTTAGCTATGTGATATAAATATGCTGTATCTTCATATATATATATATGCTACTAGAACGTATTTTTTGTCCGTCAAATCAGTTATTTTATCGCATTTAATTGATACAAAAAGCAATATTAATATTCCTGTTACTTTATGCATAGTGCAATTTGTCTACGTATATTAGCTTTATGTATAACCTTATTCTTCGCAGTTAAGATCGTGTCCCCACGGTCTTCTTTTACTTCATGTTGTAGATATTTGATTGTATTTATTTTTATTGCGGCGGTGCGTTTTGGCGTAAATTATGTCTCCTTTTTTGTAAATTATTGAGTATCGATATTTATTATAGTAGTTGAGTAGTTTCTCCTGTTTGTCTTCAAGCTTTTCTTTAATATCACGATATCGTTCTCTGTTGAAAAAAACTTTCTCAGGTATATATCCTGTTGTGGAGTGAATTGTTTTATTATATTGTCTAACTGCGTTGAATAACTCGTCTCCTGGTGAAGTGCTATTTTGTTGTGCTAAAGCTGTTGCGATTTCAATCAGAACACGCTCAACCTGACTGTTGGTTGTCGAATGATGAATAGGCGTTACTGTATGTTGTATAAATAGGCGCTCATAAACATTTTTTGCTACTATACCAATACATACATACACTCTCATTACACAGTACAACAGCCAATCTGGGGGGTGAGAAATTCCAAGTCAGGGTGATGGTACTAGGTCAGTATAGTAAAACCCTCAAGGGGTTTGGCGTTCGTATGTGTCAGTTTTTTTATGACCTTTTAATTTTTTTCTCTTTCACTTGTCCGATTTTGATGAAACAAATTTAGAAAAATTAAGAATTACAATTTCTCTAATCTGTTTCTATACCGTTTTCCTATATGTGCAACACTTTCGAAGTTAAAAATAAATTTGTGGAGGCAAAAAAATATTTTTTTGCCTAAAAATGTAAATATTTTTTTTTTTAAAATTCATAAAAAATCCAAAATGGAAAAAAGTGCCAAAACTAATTACTTTCGCGTAAAGTCACATAACTCATGAGCAAAAAACACGAAATTAATAACACTTGATCCTTTTTTCCGTTTTGGATTTTTTATGAATTTAAAAAAAAAATTTAATTTTTAGGCAAAAAAATATTTGTTTGCCTCCACAAATTTATTTTTAACTTCGAAAGTGTTGCACATATAGGAAAATGGTATAGAAATAGATTAGAGAAATTATAATTCTTAATTTTTCTAAATTTGTTTCATCAAAATCGGACAGGACAAGTGAAAAAGAAAAAATTTAAAAGGTCATAAAAAAAACTGACACATACGAACGCCAAACCCTTTGAGGGTTTTACTATACTGACCTAGTACCATCACCCTGACTTGGAATTTCTCACCCCCCAGACAATAATCCCAAAAATGTTCCACAGTGTTATCAGTCATTAAATGCTTGGCATTTGGGTATATCTGTGTGAGAATTTCTTCGATGTACTCATAACATTTCAATTTGCTATGTTATTTACGTATATAACAATATTTGGAGTATTTATTAATTGTGCTGATGTATGTTTGGTTATTCATGTAAAATATGTCCATTTGTATATATTCCCCTACTTTTGTGGGTATTGGCGTTTTCCCTATTGGCTGCTTATATGGTCTTCTTTCGTATTTATTTTGTAGGCAAATATTATAATCTATGCATTCTTTCTTACACATTTCTCTAGTCTTAGGCCAATATTAAGTTAATGCTATTTCTTGAGCGTTATTCTTGTAATTTCTATGTGCTCTCCTATGTATTTGTATTATTATTTCTCTGTGTCTGTCTAAATCAGTTACGTCTTCTAATTGTATTTGTGCTACAACAAATAAATTATTTGGGAATGTAGCGATAATGTCATCTTGTTGATGAAATAATATTTCTTCATTTAATTTCAATGCATTCTGCACCTTTTGGGTTTACTATTTGTTTTAGTCTATCTATCAACTCGTTCTTTGTTTTATAATAAACTATATGAGTAGTAGGGAACTGGCCATTCGGCCCCAATTAAAATTGTAAAATTTTCAAATTTTAATTACCCAAATTTTAAAATTCTTGGAAATTTGTGAAATTTGATACCTAATGGGTGGTCCAATAAGTCCGTCCAATTTTTGTTTACATAAGTTTTTTGTTTACATAAGGAGTTTTTTGTTTACATAAGGAGTTTTTTTTTATTACTACATACGAGGGCGGTTCAATAAGTCTGATTTTTTATGACCGTGGCAGTTTATATGTATATATGTTTGTGGGGTGGATTAAGGGGTTTCATAAGATTAAGATTTCATAAGTATACATATATGCCGACGGGAAAATCATGAAAATGATTTTTCCTAATTCCAACGGGAAAATCATGAGATAATTTTTCCTAATGCCGACGGCAATGCATGATTATTTTTTCCAAATGCCGCCGGCAAAACATGATTATTTTTCCTAATGCCTACGGCAAAACATGAATATTATTTTCAAATGCCGACGGCAAAACATGATTATTATTTCCTATTACCAAAGGGAAAATTGCCGGTGTTGCCAGACTGTAGAAATTTGTTATCGTAATACTATATCAGTAATATCAGAGAAAATAGATTTGATGACTACTAGGCGAGTCTCATATGAATCGTGGGAATGTGTATGTGCGATTTCCTCACGCTAATAAATTATTTATCATACCGACATTTTATGATGTAAAATGTTCTCATGTATGTGAACACCGCTAATGCTTGCGTGTGGTGGGTCCAGCTTGATTGCCGCTGGTAATTTTATATTTTGTTTATTTGTTTAAGAAATATTTATTTCATAACATTATGAAATTCTTGAATGTGTATGTATGTATGTATGTACATACATATGGATGTTTGACCGTGCGAATTTGTGCATGGAATATTTTATGGCTCTGTAGAATACAGACGTAATATTTGAATATATTTATTTTTTGCAACGCAGATATTTAGTTGACTACGATTATTTTAAAGCAGCAAAGTTTCAACTAAGTACAGTCATCAGCAGAGAAACAAAAATATAAATTTGCAAGTAAACAGAGCTACCGCTACTAATTTTCGTATAAATACGTCAAATTTTCTAATCAACACATCAGTACTTTATTGTATTTAGCAGCATCATTCTCGTCAATCCATTATACTTCCGCGTTTATAACTTTGATTCAATTTGGAAAACTGAGTTCTTCGGGTTATAATTGTGACATATGTAACAAAGTTTACAAATATCAAAAATCCTTTTTGGATCTTCTTAAGATCCATAGTACGATGAATCCAGGGGGCAAAAATCAAGAACAACCGCTCTCTCTTCAAAATCAGCAGCAGCAGCTAAACACTTTTCATCATCATCATCAGCAACAACCTTCTCTACAATACCCTCAATATCAACTACCGATAAGTTACCCTACACCAATGTCATGGAATAATCAGTTTTTGGGATCAGGAGTGCCAATGCAATATGAGTATCCAAATTACAATTATAATCCCAATTTGATGCAATGGCAACCTCCTAATTATCATCAACAAGAGCAGCAGCAGCAACAACAACAAGCTCAACAACAAGGTATGGATATCCATGGAGGGATTTTATACAACGATGCTATGGACATAAGTTTACCGGAAAGTGATAGAGAATTAGAAGAAAGAAGAGAATAAACTCTGCCAACTCCAATGAGTACTTCGTATGCTAGAACAGAAGAAGTCGAAGAGAGTATGAGATATTATAAAATATCGAAAGCCTTCAAAAATCATATCGCCACATATGCAATTCTAAATAAAAAAGATCAACTTCTCTTGGAAGAATTTATTAAGGAAAACATAAATATTTTTATTGAGAGACTTCAAATGACTTTGTCTAAGCATATAATTATTAAATTTCATGTAGGTATTGTGGCGGAGTACATCAAAATTGTGGAAGAAGAATTTGAGTTGTGTGTTATATCACATGTAGCCAAAATGAGTTTACTGACGAAGGCAGATAACATAGAAGAATTATTCCGTAAGCAGGTTGAGGAGATTTTAACCAAAATGTCCGAATTCCAAGAGAGGGACTCTGGCTGGACTTTGATACGTATAGTTCGAGCGGAAATAAGCAACAATAAAGCATCTCTCGTTAAAGGTTCAAATTATATATCTACTCCAGAAAAATTAGTAAGAAGATTTGCTTGCATCAACATAGAAAACAGCGATGCATATTGCTTCAAGTGGTGCCTGATCGCTGCAATGGATACGACAAAATACAAACATACAGAACGTTGTAGTTCTTATAATATCCCTGACATTACTGCTGTCAGTAAACAAAATCAAAGAGTTCGAGGTGAACAATCCTACAATAAGTGTTAACGTATTTGGGTATGATGAAGCAGCTGATGAAATCATTGGTCCTTATTATGTGACCAAGGACGAGAAAATTAACCATGTAAACTTGCTGCTTTTGGAGAATGGTGAAGTTCATCACTACATTTTGATAAAGAACATGTCAAAGTAAGTTAGAAAATTATACTACACTTTAATTTAATGATACATATATTGGTTTTATATATTTTATAAAATGTGTACATTTTCTTATTAATTTTTATCTATTTTTATTTTTATCATTCACAGGCTTTTAAGGAATCAGATAACGCAGCACCATGATAGGCTATATATCTGCAACAACTGCCTGCAGTATACGCATGGGGAGAACGTCATGTCTAATCATAAAGCACAATGTTGCAAGAAAGTAACAACTATGTAATCAGGACCGGATGCAATTCTGAGCTTTAAGGGACATCAAAGAAAAATGGATGTGCCCTTCGTGGTATATGCAGACTTTGAGTGTATATTAGAAAATATAAGTGATAGTGTAAGTAGCAAAACTAGCTTAATTAAAAAGCATTTACCTTGTGTATTTGGTTTTTATATTAAGTGTCTCCATGACAAAAAGCTAGATAAGTTAAGAGTATATACAGGGAAAGATGCCTCACAAAAATTTGTAGCATTTTTAACTCAAGATTGTGAGGAAATATACAATAAATATTTAGTAAATAATACGCAAATGGATACTTTATCCTCTTCTGATGTTTGTCAAAAATTTTTAGGTAAAGATCGCGTTAGAGATCATTGCCACATTAGTGGTAAATATAGAGGCGCAGCTCACAATAACTGTAATTTAAATTACCAAATCCCAAAGTTTATACCAGTTTACTTTCACAATTACTCAAAGTATGACTCGCATCTTTTTATTAAAGAACTATTTGAAATTTCAATGCAACTGAAAGTACTCCCTCTCAATAAGGAGCTTTATATATCCCTCTCCCAATTTTCAGAAATGAGTGATGGTCATAAGCTTGAAATAAAATTTCTTGATACAATACGCTTTATGGCTGAGAGTTTGAAATCATTGGCTTGCAATTTGTCAGATAATGATTTCACCACTATAAGATCCTTATTTCAGTCAGAAAAAGAGTTTCAGCTCATTAAGAAAAAAGGTATTTTTCCGTATGAGTACCTAAACTCATTCCAAAAACTAGATGAATGTCAGCTCCCTTCACGCAGTGATTTTTTTAATAAGCTAAACAATAAAGAGTGTTCTTTAGAGGAATACTCACATGCTGTAGAGGTATGGAATACTTTTGTTTGCAAAGCAATGAAAGATTACATGGAACTTTACTTAAAAACAGACGTCCTCTTACTAACAGATATTTTCGAGAACTTTAGAAAAGTTTGCAAGGGTATTTATGAGCTGAATCCATGTAATTTTATACAGCTCCTGGACTTTCCTGGGCTGCAATGCTCAAAAACACAAAAATTTAATTAGAATTATTGACAGACATAGACATGTACAATTTCATGAAAAAAGGTATACGTGGGGGGATTGTACAGTGTATTCAAAGATATTCGAAAGCGAATAACAAATATTTACAAGATTTTGATAAAGAAAAACCTTCAGAATTTCTTGTATACTTAGACGCAAACAACTTCTACGGTTAGGCGATGTCGGAATATCTTCCTTATGGTGGGTTCAGATGGTTATCGCATGACGAGCTGAGTCTGGACCCAAAAAGCATAACTGACAATGGAATAGACGGTTATGTATATGAGGTCACTTTGGATTATCCTTCCCACCTACATTACTTGCATAATGACCTTTCTTTTTGCGCTAAAAATAAAAAAGTTATGCAAGCGAAGTAAAACAAGTTGATAACCGATTTCTCTACAAAGCAATCATATGTGATACACTATAGAGTTCTGAAACAGTGCTTAGAATATGGCTTAGTTTTAAAGAAAACACGTCGTATTCTAGGATTTAAACAATCTGCATGGTTACAACCATTGTTACAAAGCTATATTGACCTAAATACCAGACATAGAGCCACTGCTAAAAATGCTTTTGAAAAAACTTTTTCAAACTTCTCAATAATGCAGTGTATGGTAAAACCATGGAAAATGTGGATAAGAGGAGAGATGTTAAAATTGTTAATAGTTGGGAGAGAACGAATTGTAATCAATTGGGTGCCCAAGATTGGATATAAAAACCAAATTTTCATAGTTTATCTATATTTTCTGAAGATCTGGTAGCTATCGAAATGAATAGAGTCAAAACCTGCTACAATAAACCAATTTACTTAGGATTTTGTGTACTGGAGCTTTCCAAATGGAAAATGTATAATTTCCATTACGGGTACATGCAACCTAAGTTTAAGACAAAACTCTCATTAAATTATATGGACACGGACTCTTTTATATATTCAATAAAGACGGACTACTTTTACGCTGACATAAAAAATGACATACAAGAACAATTTGATACATCGGACTATCCTACAGACAATATTTATAATTTTCCACTAGTAAATAAAGAAGTAATTGGTATGATGAAGGATGAGAATTGAATTGAGAATAACGTAGTCTTAACTTATGGAGACGATAAGAGAAAAATTAGATCAAATAACATTAACACATATGCATGGTATCATTTTCGAATTAAGGAAACTAACCCTGAATACGAACTTGACATGTTGCTAGAAGAGATTGCTAGAATGCAGGAAAACGTATAAAATTAATTAAAAATTAATGTATACAATTTTAGTTATTAAGAAAAATATTTTATTGTAAAAATAAGACAAAAAGTGATGTACATATACATAAAAAAATTTTAAGAAAAAATTTTAAATAACATATTGAAAACACAATGAAATATGGAAATGCTTTTTTATTTCATCTTAAATTTGCTAAATAGAAATTTTAACAACAACACTCTTATATGCATGTATCTGGTTTCTCTACTTGATGTACTTAGTTGCATCAAAAAAATTTGTTTTTGCTTATTTGTAAATTTTTGATTACATTATTTTGGTTTTATTTATATTTCACTTAATCATGCACAGTCTTGTTAAAGTTTCCTTGAGGGGTTCTGCACAAGAAAAATTGAATTTCACAATATTATGAAATTCCATTAAATTTCATTTGATATTTTCGTAAAGACCAAAAATTTAGATAATCGGATAAGTCATTATATTTTTCACTAGATGCAAGTTTCTGTTATTTTCTATTCGAACAGATGATTCCTAATTTTCTTTTAGAAAAAATAATACAAAACAAGGAATATTTTAATAATACAAATTGTTTTTATTTTATTTCTGTTAATAATACAATTTAATTTAATTTCTTAAATATTTTATTTATAATGATGGAAACATTTCATAGTATCCAATTATTAGATGTTCTAATATACTTTTCCGTAAAAAATATATTGTACATCTACAAGTATCAGGTCCTTCCTCACAGTTCGGATCGTACCATGGGCAGTTTCCGAAATGCCCTTCTGTGTTGTCTTCATCTTCTATTACACCATATTCTTCGTTCTCATCCAGCATATTTTGGAAAAATTTTATCACCTCCCAATGATCAAAAAGCCTGAAGCTTTCAAAATCTCTTATAAATTGGTTTAGAGTACGGCTAATTTGGCTCATTTTATTTGCTGATAAATGGATGAGTGATGATGAATGTTGAAAGGTTTTTTAAGACTAATTTGTTCTTTAAATTTTTTAAAATATCTATACTATCATCTCTATTCCATATTTCTTTTTAGCACTCTATATCTCTCTAACCCTTTTCTCTCTATAACTATCTCTTTCTCTCTATCACTATCCCCCACTTATTCACTATTTCACCATAATTATTTTCGATTAGCCTTCTTGAAGTCATCATCGCTACTTTTAAGATCATTTCCAGTTAAACATTCAAAGTGAGAAGAACTAAATAAAAAAATGGACTCCACAACAAATCTAATTTCAAAATTTAATTCTCTAAACAACAAAACCTTAATCCACGTAAAGGAGCTTGACACGTCCATGAAATATACTATTCGAAATGTAATACGTGTAACAACAAAATATGGAGCAACACTAAAAGTTGAAATGGATAAACATATAATGTTCCTGCCTAAACGATATAATATTTTAACAGATGACGATATGAAAGATCTCTCGAGCGGATCATATTGCCTAAGTAGAGAAGGTGAAGAGAACCTAATCGTTGAGAATGAGCTGAGTGAATTTCTAATTCAAAATTCCCAATATCCTGTCTGGCAATAAATTATATTAATTACGTTTTTTAAATTATGAATAAGAAGACATTAAAGAGTTTTGTAAAATAAAAATGTTTGTGTTTTTATTTAATATTTTCAGTTATTTCATAAAGAAATTTAAGACATAAATGTCCACAGGTAAATGTATTAAAATTCTGATGTTGATTATATTTGTATTTTATATTTGTACCAAGATATTTGACTACTTCTGAAGGAGGTTGTAAGTTTCCAAAGCTGTCGAAATATTCTTTTTCATTGATGTTTTTATAATATGCTACCCAATGTGTACCAGGTCCTGTTGATGCATCTAAATTGTTTATTCCACATTCAATTTTCTTTGTTCGTTTTGGTAGAGTATTCAACATGGAAACTCCTCTAAAATATGGAATATTTATAGAGAAACGGTTTAGGTCCACATTAGAAAGTGGTCTGTTGGGCAGCATCTCTAAGAGTTTTTTGATTCCTCTTTATGAACTAAACCATAACCCTTTTTTTATGGTTTTAAGTAAAGTCCTTTTCCAACTGCTGTAGATTTCATCGCTCTATTATGTCTACTTGCTTCATCAAGTTGATTTTTAACATTCTTTGTTGCATTTACAGCTTTAGCTATGGCAGCACCTCCAGTTGTTAGACTACCAATTGCACCCAGAGCAGTTAAAATCAGTATTAGAGGTAAAAAACCACCAATTTTTGGAACACGTATTACACGTGGTACTATAATTTGAGACTTTCTTCCTTTTAATGACTTGTTAATAGTTTTTCGTGCAATTTTAATAGCTGAGTTAATATCTGATGGTTTTTCTTTTTTTTAGTATTTTTGTTGCAGCTCTAATTGCTGTTCTAAATAGTGTTTTAACATTTAGTTTGTTCTTTTTAACATTTTTCTTTTTCTCCACACCCATACAAAATTTTGTTTTGGCTTTCATTGCGTTAGTAACCATATATGCAAATGATTTTTCAGCAAGACTACTATCTTTTGATAAAACTCGATCCCAAGCGGAGTTTTCAAGTATTTTATCAGCTTTATGTCTGGTACTTAAATCCTTATTTTTGGAATAAGCAATATCGTGATTTTTACACGCAGAGTCTAAAAAATTAAGTCCTTTATCACCTCGATTTAAACATTTTTGTAGTTTTGCTCCAGGTCCACAGTACTGATATCCAGGTAGATGAAGTTCAACAGGTAGAGAGTTTATTATTTTGTCTACTAGACCTCCTCCAACGACGGTGTTTTTATGACTAAAAGTTTTCTGATATCGTATAACCATATTATCTAATTTTTCCTATATAAGAGGTAATATATATGAAATGCATTTAGTTACAAAAATGCAGTTATTAAAACAACATAAAAATATTTTAGTTCGTAATATTGATGATTCAGCGAATATCAGTTCAAAAATAAAGCATAGTCCTCTCTTACTAAATTCTATTCGTGCTCTAATAGTGGGACCATCAAATTGTGGAAAGACTAATGTTATGATTGGCTTGCTAGAAAGTCCTAATGGACTCAAGTTTGAAAACATCTATTTATACTCAAAATCTCTCTATCAACCTAAATATGAATACCTAAAGAAACTAATTTCACCAATTAAAGGTATGGGGTATTATACATTCACCGATAATGAATCAGTTATTCCACCTGACGAAGCTAAAACTAATTCAATTATGATATTTGATGATGTTGCATGTGAAAAGCAGAATTATATAAGTACATATTTTTGTATGGGGCGACATGTTGATTCATTCTACCTGTGTCAAACTTATAGCAGAATTCCCAAGCATTTAATAAGAGATAATGCAAATGTTATTACAATGTTTAAGCAGGAAGAGACAAGTATGAAGCATGTTTATAAAGATCATGTTGCCAGCGATATGAGCTATGAAAAGTTTCAAGAAATTTGTCGAGAATGTTGGAAGGATAAATATGGATTTTTGATGATAAGCAAAGATAACGAATTAAACGATGGTCGATACAGAAAGCAATTTGACTATTTCATAACTATATAAGCAACTACTCATAAAAAATTACCTTTAGTTATTAATCTAACTTTAAACTTGATACATCTATTTGCAATAACCTCATCTGATACCTGATAAGCTGATCTGCAAACCAGACCAGGTCCCCATAAGCTGATCTGAAAACCAGACCAGGTCCTGATTAGCTGATCTGAAAATCAGACCAGGTCCTGATAAGCTGATCTGAAAACCAGACCAGGTCCTAATAAGCTGATCTGAAAACCAGACCAGGTACCTGATAACCTGATCCGATAGCTGATACCTGTTCTAATAGCTGATACCTCTTATTTGCTAAACATGGATGAGATAATTTTAAAACAGTTGGTGTTGACAAGAAATGTCTTGAAGAAAAAGCTTCGTAGTATAAAAAATTGTGAAATAGATACACGTGAACAATTAAGAGATACATTTAAACTTATAACAGAACCACTCAAAGAATTCATAAATAGTTCTAAAAAAATTAAAAGCATTCCCATGAAAAAAGAAAGTAAAATGAAGACAGAAGTTGAAAATAATACAAGTTTTAAACCTGAAAACACATCAGTCAAGATAGAGACAAGTACACCAAAGAAACTAGCAGAAGGAACAATATTCGATAATACCATCTTATTTAATGATGCTAATACTGTGAATGGTGATGACGATGATGATGATGATTTTTACTCACAGACTTCCAATACAGAAGATACTTATACTGACTTATCAGTCTTGGAAGGAAGAAATGAATTTGATACAAACTATGGTCCACATAAAGATTTCAATAATGAATGGAAATTTGGTGATAGTAACCTCAAACTTAATGAAGATAAAATACAAGTTGGTGGTCAAATATGGGCTCTAACACCTGGACTATTTTCTCTAATGTTTCATAAAATACCAAAAAATTATGATAAATTTGAAGTCGAAATCTATAAAAATATTTTAATTACTACTAATGCATATAGAAGAGACTATAAACCTGACGGTGAAATTAAGGGTCCTAGAGGATATAAATATAAACATATTATTAAGAAATTTATTGACGAGAAAAACCAGAAGAAAAGGTAGCTATTTAGGTGATGGAATGATGGAATTTAACACCCATAAGCCCAAGGATATATACTGGGATGATCCAAATGAGTTAGTAGATCGACTTCGACTACTGCTTGCATCACAAGCTGCAGGTCATACTAATCACAATAACGAGATTGTATCAATTATTGAAGAACTACGTGAAGCGAATATAATACATTAATTTTAATAAAGTATGTCTGTTGATAAATTTGGACACTATTTAAACGATACTAGCAACATAATTTCTTTGAAAAATTCACCTAAACTGTTGGGGTTCTTTGTGGATACGAACAACAACATTGATGTCGAAAACAAAAGGATCAAAAATGTTGCAAAAGCTGTGGAGGAAAACGATGTTATCAATAAATTGTTTCTGCAAACTCAAATCGAAAAATTAGAAGGTTATCATTACGGATGTCATCATAAAAATAATTAGTTTTAATTGTATAGATAAAAGAGTCAGTATTCATATAGTTGATAGAAATATTCTCGCAAAATTAAGACTTCATGAAGCTGTAATGGCAGTCATACATTCTCCACTTGGATAACTTTACCACTTTAAAACCCACATATATGGGTTTATCATACACTGGTTAAATTTTTTCTAGCTCTAACGCATACATATTATTAAAAAATTTTGATAAATTCTTCAAATTTGGCGTCGCAAATCAATGCTCTCAGACTCAAATGATTCCTGTTTGTTGTTTCCTTAGATGAAGTTATTCTAATATCCCTACGTTTTTCAATGTTTTCCATGGTCTTTCCATAAGCAGCATTGTTGAAAAGTTTAAAAAAATCTTTTTCAAAGTTATTTTTAGCATTTGTCCTATGGAATGTGTTTAAGTCAATATATTTTTTTTTAAGATAAGGAGATTGCTTAAATCTGAGGATTCTATGGATTTGTTTTAAGATGAGGTCATTTGAAATGCCTTGTTTTAAAACTCTATAATGTATGGTGTAATTAGGTTTTGAGTGTAAGTCTGCAACAAATTTTTTGATTTTGCTCTTATTTTGTAGACAAAATGGCAAATCAGTATGTATATCATGCACTGAATCAGGATAATCTATATGCACTTCCAAAATGTATGCATACCCTGCAGTATCAGAAATCTTTGTAACATCAAAATCAGTATCACATATCTACACAAATTCTCTGCAAAGAAGATATTCTGATATTGTCCAACAGTAAAGGTTATTTGCGTCTAAGTATACAAGAAATTCTGAAAGCTTTTGATGCATCAAAATCTTGTAAATACTTATTATTCGCTTTCGAATATCTTTGCGAATATTGAACTAGTCCACCTCTAATTCCGTTTTGCATAAACATATGCATTTCAGAAACAGTGAACTGTTCCAGTGAAACTTGTATGGTTTTCAACATTGCATCCGAAGATGAGCATGGTGCTGTATATTAGTGACAGGGGTCCAAATCGTATATACCTTTAAAAATTGTCCTAAAATTTTCAAACACGTCTGAGGGTTTTATAGTTAAACTATCTACATATTGCTTAGCATGTTCATACTCGACTACATCACATTCTTCATTCGTTAGAATATTGAAGAACTCTTCTCTACTAATGGGTTTATTTTCCTTAAACTTAGTCGTGGAGTCCATGTAAGAGTATGGAAATACACCCTTTCTTCTAATCAGTTCGAAATGATCTTCATTAACGAAACATGATTAAACAGTGTTAAAATCATTACTATCTAGATTTTTCACTAATGTATATAAGCTTGAAGCCCTAAATATAAAGGAGTCTATAAATCTTATTTCGATACCATGTTTTGCATCTAACTTGATGAAAATTAAAAGAGAAATAAGACACTTTGTTCTGAGGAATCACTTTTATTGTAGAATATTTTATAGAAGAAAGTTCTTTGAAAAATAGGTGTATATCATATGCGGAAAGATTATGCAATATAACCGGTATAAACTGAGGTGTTTTATAATTCAAATTACATTCGCTATGAGCTGCCCCACGATAATTGCCTGTAAGATGACAATGATCTCTAACTTTATCGTTATTTAATCTTTTCTTATACATATTTTGTGCATTATTATATTGAGCTATTTCATGAACATTTTCTTAACTTCTACAACTATTTTTGATAAATATATTCAGAAATATAATAATACTAGCTGTACCCTGCGCGCGTTGCTACGCCAACAACTAAAATAAATTTGAAGGAAAGACATTACACAAATATTTAATTAATTTTTAGTAATTTTATTGATTTTTAACGTTTCGGAGGGGGAGAAATTTCCCTCTATCGCCCTCTTGATCCTAGTTTTAAAAATGTACATAGCATATGTAACTTTTTAGACGCAGATCTATCTAGCTATCTATCAGTTTCGGAGGGACTGCAATCCCGCTCCCCTCGCCCTACTGGCCCTTGTTCGAAAAATGTACACAGACCATGCGAATTTTTAGATGGAAATCTATCTATGTTCTAAACTTCATTAAAATCGGTTTGAACTTTTTGGAGGGACAGAAATTTCCCCCTATCGCCCTCCTGGTCCTAATTTTAAAAATGTACATGGCCTATGTGACTTTTTGGACGCAGATCTATCTATGTTCTAAATTTCATTAAACTCGGTTTGGACGTTTCAGAGGGGCAGAAGTTTCCCCCCTATCGCTGTCCTGGTCCTCTCTCCGTAAGAAACCTCCTCGTACTTCAAGAAATATTATAAAAAAAGAATTGGCGAAATCGTTCCAACTGTTCTCAAGATTTGCGCTTAGCAACACATTCGATTCATTTTTATATTATAGATTAACTTATATTATTAAAATCACTATTTCTGAAAGGGGTGTAGCATTTACCGGGGTAGAATATATATAAAAACACGCGCCGGTCTTTTACAAATATTTTGTGGGGTGGAAGGCGAAAATCTGTTGGGGCATTGAAGAGTTCACCCCTAACAAATAAACGTGTTTTTGATTTTTATATATATTAAGATGTTAATGAAGGGAAGTTTTCATTTGACTAGAGCAACAACATAACGTTTTTCTCTCCTTTCGTTACATAGTACAATCCTATAAGTGATTTTCTATTATGACTAAATACATTTATACCCACATTTTTTTTTGATTTTCAAATTCATATCTACTTCAATGGGAGTGAAAACTCCAGGCCTTCAAAGTTTAATACAATTGCCCTATATTAATATTCTCATAAGAAATGTTTGTAATACTGTAATTATTACTGTTTTTTCCATTCAACGCCGCAATGATACACCATTTAAAGCAATAAATATCAGAGTTCTCGATATTTATGCATACATGTTTTTGCTGCAATATTTTTTGGGAGAGGGATAAAGCGCGATCCTCTTATTATGGACACCGCTATCCTCTCTTCAAATTCTTCCAATTTGGTTCTTAGGTCCTCGGTCTTTTTCATGTACATTTGCTATACATCATTAGAAAAAGTCACCAACATCATTTGTACAATGTATACAAGTTGGGAAACATTCATCTCATCATTCACCATTTTCATATAATCACATGTGAGCTCCATATTAAATTCAAACGTAGTATGTATCGTAATACGTTCATTAAGTTGTTTTACTATGGAGCTCTTTGCATATGAGAGAAACTCCTCCGGAAACAAGACACCCACATTTTTGTTGAGGAGGATATACATATGTCTCGATCCTCCCATTTAAGTTACTTATTCTTCTAGTGAGAAAATCGCTGATCCTTTCTTGTTGACAACTGTTTTTGTGTTTTATAGTTCTGACATGAGTCATATAACCATTTTGTGAAATCATCTCATCACAATCCTCACAATATTTGTTTTTAATATTTACCTTACTAATTCCCAGCATAGCCTTCGACTGGTTAGCGTAGGTGTGCATTTCTATTTGCTCATTTACGTTTATTTCAGTCACAAAAACTTTATTGCAGATGGGATAACTTGCAATATTCATTTTTCTAAATTATTTTTTATGGAAAGTATTAATTTTATTCAATTAAAATTTATTTCCTGGTGGTTAAGAGCTGTCTATGTATTTCATTGGTGCTTACCCAACTTTTAAAAGTCAATGCAAGATGTTCTAAAATATATGTAAAAGGTGAAGAAAAAAGCCGATGGTTGAAAAAAATGTATAAATGTACAATGTAAAATAATTTCTAATGTTGAGAATGTAGGCTGCATCAACTTTACATAAATGAAAATTAAGTATCGAGAATATTTTTATTGTAATTATTTGTATTATTATAAATTTTAAAAAAACTTTAAACAATAAATGTATACAAAATAAAAGAATATACAAGTGTTTTCTTATTTCAAATACAAACTACAAAAAGGGAATAGAAAGACGTGGGGAGGTGGAGAAATTAAAATTGGACGGACTTATTGAACCATCCTCTTAGGTATCAAATTTCACAAATTTTTAAGAATTTTAAAATTTGGGTAATTAAAATTTGAAAATTTTACAATTTTAATTGGGGCCGAATGGCCAGTTCCCTACTACTCATATAGTTTATTATAAAACAAAAAACGAGTTGATAGATAGACTACAACAAATAGTAAATCCAAAGGTGCAGAATGCATTGAAATTAAATGAAGAAATATTATTTCATCTACAAGATGACATTATTGCTACATTCCCAAATAATTTATTTGTTGTAGCACAAACATAATTAGAAGACGTAACTGATTTAGACAGACACAGAGAAATAATATTACAAATACATAGGAGAGCACATAGAAATTACAAGAATAACGCTCAAGAAATAGCATTAACTTAATATTGGCCTAAGATTAGAGAAATGTGTAAGAAAGAATGCATTGATTATAATATTTGCCTACAAAATAAATACGAAAGAAGACCAAATAAGCAGCCAATAGGGAAAACGCCAATACCCACAAAAGTAGGGGAATATATACAAATGGACATATTTTACATGAATAACCAAAAATACATCAGCACAATTGATAAATACTCCAAATATTGTTATATACGTAAATAACATAGCAAATTGAAATGTTATGAGTACATCGAAGAAATTCTCACATAGATATATGCAAGAATTTTAAAATTTGGGTAATTAAAATTTGAAAATTTTACAATTTTAATTGGGGCCGAATGCCCAGTTCCCTACTACTTATATGTCTAACTCTATCTGGGAAAATTGTACGTGTATATATTTCAATTATTTTATTTTCATCAAATATCGGTATTATTTGATTTCTAAAAGCATTTAGAGGTTGCTTAACTCCTCTAATACCTTCTGTCGGTGAATTTTGTGCTGAGTGTTGTGAACAAATGGATGTATTATATATCTGTTGGCGAGATAAAGCGTCTGCAACAACATTTTTATGTCCAGGCTTGTACACTAATTTTGCGCCGTATTCCTTCATAAAATTTTTCAACATTTTAAGTTTAGTGTTGGGGTTTTTATCAGAAATGGAGAAAATTAACGACTGGTGATCAGTGTATATTGTTAGGTCAGCAATACCGTAAAGGTAATTTCTGAGTTTTTGCAAAGCCCAGACAATGGCTAATAATTCGTTTTCATTTGTACTGTAGTTTTGTTCTGTTTCATTTAAAGTACGTGAAATAAATGCTATAGGATTTTTATTTTGAGAGAGTACTGCACCGATAGCAAAATTACTTGCATCTGTGGTTAAATCGAATGGCTTATTAAATTCGGGTTGGAATAATTCAACTTGTGCTTGAAGAGCTTCTTTTATTTATTTTAATGCGTCTAATATTGGTTCGTCCAGGTTTATTTAAACTTTTGCGCTTTGATTTTTACTAATTCCACCATTTTCTCCTCTGAGATGTATTGTAAGTGGTTTTACAGTTGCTGCAAAGTTTTGAAAAATTTTCTGTAATAGCTTGCTAAGCCTAAAAATGATCTAAGTTCTTTTAAATTCGTAGGAATGGGATAGTTTTTTATTGTCTCCACTTTATTAGGATCTACTGTTATTTTATTATGTTTTATTATATGTCCTAGGTATTCAACAGAAACCTGGAAGAAATGGGATTTTTCATCAGATATTTTTATATTTGCATTGTGTAGTGCATTAAATATAGTGCGGATGTGCTCCATGTGTTCTTCAGGTGAAGAATAGTATATTAGTACATCGTATATGTAGACGTACGCAAGATTTCCTATATATGGACGGAGAATATCATCTACGAATCGTTGAAAAATGGAAAGAGCGTTTTTGAGACCAAAAGGCATCCTTAAGAATTCATACTTTGCGCCATTCATACTGAATGCTGTTGTGTCTCTGTCTGATTATTTTATAAGGATTTGATGAAATCCTGATTCTAAGTCTAATGTAGTGAATACTTTTGCTTTGCCTAAGTTCTGGATTGTCATTCCAACATCAGGAATTGGGTAGCGGTCAGTCTCAGCATTTAGCTTCTGAAAATCGACTACCATTCGTCTTTTGGGTTTAGCTTGGTCATCGGTACCCTTTTTTGCGACTGTCCAAATGGGAGAATTGTACGGACTCCTACTTGGCTGTATGATTTCATTATCCAAAAGTTTACTTATTTCGTTATTAATGCACTCGTTATCTGATATTGGATAGAGGTATTGCTTGACATAAATAGGATCTTCTGACTTTGTCCTAATAGATGCTTGAATTGTTGTAGTAAATGGTAATTTTTCAGTAGTTGCGTTATTTTTCTGCATGATCCTTTCAATATCTTCCCTATATGTCTCATTATTTATTGTATAATTTATTTTTTGTTCATTATTTTTCATTTCTTTTTTGTATTTATATTTTAAACTATAATCAAAGAGATTAATTTCTGCTTTTATCATACGTAGACCATGCTCACTAAGAAGCATATCGAATTCTTGAAGTGCTTCTGTTTCGTAAAAAGTTAAATTGTGGTTTAAAACAGTAATTACTTTTTTTTTTGTTAACCATGGAATAACCATGAAGTGTTTTGACTTTTATAGGCTTAATTTCTATGGATTTCACTATCATACAACTAGTACTGATATAATTATTTGTAGCCCCTGTATCTATTAAAATATTTATTGATTTTCCTGTTTCTCTTCAAGTTCGTTGTAGGCATGGTAGACCATTCATTCGCCTAAAAAAGTACTTCCAGTTTCAAAATCGTCTTCAGTGTGTTGAGGTTGGATGGACTGAATATCCTCGTCATGTCTTTGATGTACACGCTGAACTTTATTTGTGTTGAAGTTGTAGGATGAAGGATTCCTTCCTCTCTTCCCAGGCATTTGGTTGTTGTTATGGAGCGGATTGTGATGTGTTGCATTATTTTGTGGAGGATTATTACTAATCCATCTTTGTTGTTGTGGGAAGTTTGTAGGCCTTCTATATTTTGATGAGTTGTCAACTTCCATTGGCTCGACGTAATTTCGTTGTGATGCTGGATGATTATAATGTTGTTGCCGAACCTGATATGCTGGTCTTAGTTGGTGATGTCCATGACTTTGGTGATGTGTAGGCCGTTGTCTATTATGATGTTCTTGTCGCCTTATGGTTACATTCTCGAAATAAATGTCCTGTTTGTCATGGTATATCGTACAGGCAATGGCATATGCCTCCCCAAGACTCTTAGGGTTATTTGCGTACAAGATTCCTTTCTTGTAGCTGCTACGTAAACCCATGATGAAGGTACGTACCGCATCAACATTTATATCTAATAGTCGTGCTGCCCTCATTCCTTCATCTGCCGTTTCAACTTATTGTTGTATGAGAGTCAAGGCTTGATGAATCTCGTTATGGTATTCAGTTAAAGACTTATTTCCTTGTTTGATCCTTAGCATATTGTCCCTTAGTACATACAATGGTCTTTTATCCGAATAGGTGTAATCTAATCGATTTATGATTGCATAAAAGTTGAGTTCGGTCCCATTAACTGACAGAACCTTTGATGCAGCTCCAGTAATTTTTGCACGAATTATGCATATACAATTATAATATTCTGGGCTTTCTATAAACTGTTTGATATTTTTCATCTGGATCCATACCTGATTTCTCCATGGATTATATTCGCCTTCCATTCCATCTAACCTAACGTTGGTAAATATTTAAAAGTCTTCATGTTTATTTGATTGGGTAAAGATAGTTGAGGTCTTAGTGCGGGCATTGTTGACATAGTGGTTAAAGCTAAGGGTGTTTGACTTTTTAATGCTTCGAAGTCTGTTTTCAGAGCCCTTAATTGCTCAGTTAGCACATTAATGTGAGCTTGGAGTGTTGCACCTTCAGTTATATTGATTTTTTCGTCTATTGCCCGTGATGATTTAAATATTCGTTGACGTTTCTTCCGGGAATCCAGTTTAATGATTTTAATTTTGATTGTTATTTTTTATTTTCAGAACTTTCACTTTTTCAATGGTAACTATACGAATTTAAAAAATTTTCGCGAACTTTGTATTATTTTTATTTATTGTTTAGTTCCAATATTTCAGGATTTATTATTTTATCCTTCTTTACGATCGTGAATTTTTGCTTGGCTGGGAATACAAGATTATTTCGCTTGTATCCCGGTTGAGCCCCCAGTTAATTCCTTATATAAAGAAATGAATCAAAAAAATATTTTTTACGTGGCTACACCGAAATGTGTGCTTCTTTATTAATAATATTCTTAAGACTAAATTTACAAATGTTACTTAACTGTTTATAATAAGATGAAATTCTTATTTTCTTGTTATGAAACTACTTATTTCTTTGTTATAAAAATATGTAAGATAAAATACTTATTTCATTTTTCGGAAAGTAAGATAAAATATGTTTTTGGTTATGCTGAGTTTTCCCAAAATGTGCGTTGATAGTGTTGACCTTTGTCTGCTATGTGTTATCAACAAAATGTGTGTTGATAATGCTGACTTTTGTTTGCTATTGTTTATGTTGTTTATTGGATGTGACTTGGACAAGATTGATCATGTATTAACTATGTGACTTGGACAAGATTGATCATGATTAACTTGCTAGTCATATTTGTTGTAAAGTTATTTATAGTTTGTACCAGATTATCAATAGTAGCTTCAAGTCGATTAAAGTTAAAGCTAGAGCTTGTTTTTGTCGAATTATTTGGCGGTGAAACTTTTTGTGCGGGAATAGAATTTGTCTTAACAGCATCGGCATACGATACACGTGAAGTAATTGGTTGGCTCATTTGAGGAAAAGTCGCGGAGTAAGCGTTGGCTGATTGAGGTCGAGCTAATTTAGGTTTTTGACCCATAGCCTGTTTAACGAAAGAATATACAGGACATCCTCTGTAGTTAGCGGTGTGATTACTTCCACAATTACTACACTTTTTATCCGCTTGATCTTTTGGCTTAGTACAGCTAGCAGTACCGTGCACAAACTGTAGGTTTGCTGTAAGTTTTTGTGTGGCCATATTCTTGGCAATTGTGGCACTGTACGGACCTGAACGCTTGTGTGGTTCTTCAACTATTATTTTTTGGTATAGAAGATATTTTAAACTATAAATTGGATGGTTCACATTTTTTTTCTCAATTTTATATCATTTGGCTCAAGTTCAACGCGAAATAGAGGTTGGGGGATCTTCTCCCTATTTAATATGTTTGATAAATTTTTTACCTTAAATCCCTGGAGGACGAGCGCATCTTTTATTTCTTCGGGAACAATATACGAATCTATGCCCTTCAACACAATCTGTAGGCCTTTAGCACTCTTAAGCTGGTAAGTGTAGAAACTTGTTTTACTTTTTTCAAAACAGTAACCATTTTGCGAAAATCTTCTTCTTCATAAATTTTAATTTTCGTTTCATCAATGATACCACGTTTAATTGGAACGATGTGAAATTTATTTTCACCAATGATCGAGATTAATTTTTTAATAAGGGCGTTAAAATTTTTTAATCTCAAATAGATTGGTGGTGGTTTGGAGGTTTTGTTCGAGAATACATCGGGTTTGTCGCTGTCATCTTGCAATATTTTAAAACGGTTTTGACGATTAGTATAGGATGCGCTGTTATCGCTAGACATTTTTGGAGCAGATGAAATTTTAAAAGAATTTGGGCTTCGCCCAGGCTTTACCACAGTTATATATCTATCCATTCCGACTTGGAACTTGGGTTTTGAGCTACCGTTATCAATAGTGATAACTTGGTTAAGAGATGAGCACGAGCCCGGAGCAGATGATGTCGCTGGCTTAAGTGATGAATTACTAGGCAACTGTAACGTTAACGAATCACTAGTTAGCATTGGACAAAGCGAATTTGATCGCTGACGAAAAAGTTGCTTCGTCGTTAAAAAATGACTATCATCAGATTTTTTGTTTTTATTGTTTTCATTAAGAGCTTTAGAGCTTACAGTAAAATATTCATTTCTGCCGTTAGAACTCACTTCACAATTTTTTTTTTTTGAGGTGCTCATATAGAGTATTCCTCAATGTCACTTTGTTTCAGGTTTTTTGTTTGTTTTTTCTGACTATGTAAAAAAAAATTAGCAATATTTGCTTTGCTTATTTATCAAAGTTAACATGTATTACGAATATTATGTATTACGAATATTTTTTTATGATTTTTTGTTTGTTTGGTATGTATATAAAAAAACTCCGCTAAGACGTCCGTTCACTATGAAGGTTCAACGAGAACTGATTTGTGCGTCATGATGCAAAGATCTCCTGTCAAAACGCGCCAGCAAAAGGCTGCAAGTCAAGCTGATAGTTATTCTAATTCTGCCGAAACAATGCTCATTGCATAACAAATTGCACAAGCTGTGACTTCACATACATATAGTGCCTATAATGGCGTAGCAAGTGTCACGGGTGCTATCCCAAAAACGACTACAACTGTAGCACCGCAAAATATACTAAATACAGTTGGTGAAGTACAACAAAATCTGCCACCTTTGGTGCCTGGCCGTGGTGTGAGTTTACAATCATCGCAAGATTCGTCGTCAACAAACGTAAGTACTGGTATAGGATGCCTTCAACGTCAAATAGAAAATTTGCAAGCGCAATTGTTAAATGCTCAAAGAGCCATGAGAAATTCTGAATATGCAAATATGGTGAACGTTGAACAAAATGTGTCTGGTGCAGCAAGCACGGCACCAATTGTAAGTGGTAATAATTTTGACCCTGAAGATACAATTGAACGCCGTAACGCCACACCTTATCTTACTGCAACCGCAAGCTACCAAGGTCAGCAGCAGTCGTTGACGACTCAGCCTCTTAATTTTCAATCTGTTGTTCCGTCCGCACCTATGCAGCGTAAAATTTGTGATTTGCCCAAATTTTGTGGCAATCCTGAGGACTGGCCCATGTTTTTGTCTGCCTTTGAACATTCTACTGCCGCGTATTTTTACAATAATTTTGAGAATTGTTTAAGATTACAGAAGGCCCTGAAAGGTGAAGCTAGGGAATGTGTGAAGTTGTTGCTCATTCATCCGAATAATGTGCCAACAGTTATTGATCAGCTCAAACTTCAGTATGGTCGCCCCGATGTACTGATTCGATGCCACTTGCAGCAAATTAAAGAAATTCATCCCATAGGGGAAAATTCTGTTGTCAAGCTGATACCGTTTTCCATTAAGGTGAGAAATTTAGCGGCGTTTTAGAGACTACAAATGATAAACAACATTTATCGAATCCTACCTTAATGGAAGAATTAATTCAAAAGCTGCCAATAAGTAAACGCTTGAATTAGGCTCAGTTTGCTTCAACATTAGAGCAGTGGCCTACTGTGTTGGATTTTAGTACCTGGCTTCAGCGAGTTGCAAATTTGGTAAGAAGTGTACAAACAACAAATTCTGTAGCCAGTCGCTCTAATAGTGAATCAAAAAGAAAAGTTGTGCTTCATACAGCTGATGCTCAGCGTATATCAAGTTGCACTTTGTGCCAGGCAAATCATAAATTATTTGAGTGCAAAAAATTTGTTTCATTAAACGTTACAAGTCGTTGGAGTGAAGTGAAAATAATGGAGTTATGTTTTTCGTGCTTTTGTACTGGACACTCGAGTAGATTTTGTCGAGTCCGTAAGCCATGTTCGGTAGACGGCTGCTTGAGAAAACATAACAAGCTCTTGCATGATGCAAGTCTGAGTTGGCCAACACAAGTGGTTCAAGAAATGAATGTGAATCTGTTCTTAACTGTGTGTCTAAGGGTGGAGATAAGAGTGTGCTGTTGTTTCGAGGGGTGCCAATAATAATCTATGGCCCTAGTAAGAAAATAGAAACCTATGCGTTGTTGGATGAAGGTTCTTCGGTTACTATGGTGGACAGCTCCTTGGTAAAGCAGTTGGGTTTGCAGGGGCAGCAAAGTAAGTTGAATTTGCATTGGTATGGTGGAAAAGCAGCACAGGAAATGAAAACAGTAGTTAATATGCATGTTAGTGGTGTTACGAGCCTTATAAAATATGCGTTACAAAACGTTTATGGGGTTTCAAATTTGAAATTGCAGGCTCAAAGCCTTAATATCGATTTAAGCGCCCACTCTGATTTGCCTATTAAATTGTATAATGTTGTTGCTCCCAAAGTTTTGATTGGACTAGATTATTGCCATCTTGGCCTTCCTGATGTTATCGTGCCTCTTGATGAAAACGGTCCTTATGCCGCTAACACTCCACTAGGTTGGGTAGTATTTGGTCAAATTAAGGGTTAGTCATCTGATTCACATTTGTGTTTGTTGTCAGTGCAGCCAGAGAAAGTACTTCATGACTTGGTAGAAAACTATTTTGAAACAGAAAGCTTTGGTGTAAAAGCTTTGCCAGTCATTGAGTGACAATGACAATGTTGTGCTGCCTGACAGTTACTCTATGGCTTTGAATATATTAAAACCTTGAATTTGGTACAGCCTATAAATACATAATGAAGGATCATTTGTCTAAAGGTTATGTACGAAAATTGTCGCCTACTGAGGCTACTGATATATGTCCAAGAACTTGGTATCTTCCTAATTTTGGAGTAGTCAACCCTAATAAGCCAGGAAAAATTCGTTTTTGATGCCGCTGCTTTCGTCGAAGGTATTTCGATGAATTCCAAATTACTAAAATGCCCACAAGAGTATAAGCCACAACTATCGGTTTTATTTAATTGTCGTATTGGGGCTGTAGCTGTTTGCGGAGACATTAAGGAAATTTTTCACCAGGCCCCTGAAGATAGATGCTCTCAACGCTTTCTTTGGCGAGAACATAATAAAAAATCACTTGATGTGTACGAAATGATTGTCATGACATTCGGGGCTGCTTGTTCGCCTTGCGTAGCCCATTATGTCAAAAATATAAATGCCCTGAGATATCGTGATCGATACCCACGTGCCGTAAGGTCTATTGTGGACCATCACTATGTGGATGATTTTGTTGATAGTTTTCCGACAGCAGCGAATGTTACTGAATTTGCGTCAGAGGTTCGCGATATTCATAAAGCAGCTGATTTTGAGTTACGTAATTTTTCGTCAAACTCGTTTGAGGTCATAAAAGCTCTTAGAGGTACAGTTGACACACCAGTGAAAGTTTGCAAAGATTTCAATGAGCCAGGTTGGGAAAAAGTACTTGGTATATATTGGCAACCAAAAGATGATACCTTTAGGTTCAATTTGAAGTTCCATAATGTGAATTCTGAGGTTTTAGAAGGAATAAAGCGTTAGCTATTAAGTGTGGTTATGTCTTTATTTGACCCACTTGGATTGTTGAGTAACTACATGATTACAGCAAAGTTATTGATGCGGGAAGTATGGCGACATGGTAAACGATGGGATGAAAGCTTACTAGATGAAATAAACAACATGTGGAATAATTGGCGCAAAGAATTGAAAAACGTCGTCAATGTGAAGGTACCTCGACATTATTTTAGATTTGGTATTCCCAAAAGTCTAGAACTGCACGAATTTGTTGACGCCAGTGAAGATGCATTTGGAGCCGTATCATACTGGAGGTCTATAAAGGCTGACGGGCGTATTGAAGTATCCTTTGTCGCAGCAAAATCGAGATGTGCCCCATTAAAATCGATGAGTATTCCAAGGCTTGAATTACAGGCTGCTGTTTTAAAGACTCGGTTGGTGAGTGCAATTATGAAGGAACATTCTATGAAGGTGTCAAAAATTATTTGCTGGAGTGATTCCACAACCGTTATTAGTTGGATTGGTTCTGAAAGTCGAAAATACAACCCATTTGTTGCTCATAGAATAACAGAGATTTTAGAAACTATTAACCCAGGGGTTTGGAGGTGGCTGTCAACTAAAGTTAATATTGCTGACGAAACGACTAGAATGAAGAGTCAAGTTGAGCTTTCAGAAAATTCTTGCTTTTATAAAGGCCCCAAGTTTCTCTGATTTAATGAAGATGAGTGGCCGAACGCTAATTCAGAAATGTTTGATAATTTGTGTGAAGAAGAATTGCGGCCTAAATTTGCATTGCTAGTGAATAACCCTGCTGTTATTGATATAAACAGATTTTCGTCTTTTTTGAAATTAAAACGTACAGTCGCATGGGCTTTACGTTTCATTAATCGCTCTCATAAAAAATTTGTCCTAATGAAGAAAATGGTATAACTGCTGCCGAGTTGAAAGATGCGGAAATTTATCTTTGCCGTCAAGCGCAGCGGGACAATTTTAATGCAGAATTTGAAACAATTAAAAGAGTAGTTTGCCCAAAAATAGTGAGTTATATACCTTGTCGCTTAGAGTTTATGGTCGTTTGGATGCAGCAAGCTGGTTGCCGTTGAATATAAGGCGCCCGATAATATTACCGGCGTCTCATACCATCACCAGGTTGTTTGTGGCCCATGTACACGAAAAGATGAAACATCAAAATTTTGAAACTACGATATGTGAAATTCGAAGAGCATTTTGGATTCCTCGGTTAAGAAGTGTTTTGCGTAAGACTATTTCTAATTGTTTCATTTCCAGATTTCATCGTACATTGCCAGTGCCGCCATTTATGGTCTCCTTGCCAAAAGGTAGGCTCACGCCATATATACGCCCATTTTCCTACACTGGTTTGGACTATTTTGGACAAATTAACATAACTATTGGTCGCCGTCATGAAAAGGGCTGGGTCGCTTTATTTACTTGCCTTACAATTAGAGCCATTCATTTGGAAGTCGCATTCGATTTGTCGAAAGATGCGTGTATTCTTGCTACACGAAATTTTATAAATCGACGTGGTTTGCCTAGAAGACTTAGAAGTGACAATGGTAAAAATTTTGTTGGTGTTGATCAAGTTGCAAGGCGTTTTGGAGAAGTATTTAATGTGGCTAGCATCGAAAGGAATAGAATGGCAGTTTAATTGCCCACATAACTCATCTGAAGGTGGCGCATGCGAGCGTATGGTTCAGTGCGTTAAAAGAGTATTACAGTCGACATTAAAAGTGACCTTTCCCCGTGAGCATACCCTGCAGAGTTTAGTAATTGAAGCAGAAAATATTGTGAATTCTCGTCCCTTAACGCACTTGCTATTTGCCCACGAAGACGAGGAACCACTAACGCTGAACCACTTTTTGCTAGGGTGCCCACGCACTACGCAAACTCCCGCCGGAGCAGTGTCTGACCAGCCAATTGTGCAAAAAAAGCAATGGCGCATCTCCCAACAGCTGCGCGATCACTTTTGGAATAGAATATTTGCCCACGGTGATGAGACGCTCCAAATGGTGCGAACGAACGAAGCCTATTACCACAGGTGATCTCGTGTTAATTTGTGATCCAGACGTATCTAGAAAAAATTGGAGGCGAGGTCGTATCGAAGAGGTATTTAAAGGCAGAGATGATGTTGTTCGAAGCGTAAATGTACGTACAAGTACTGGTATACTTGAACGCCCTGTGTCAAAGCTAGCTGTTCTAGATCTGGAGTAGTGAATCGTAGCCGATCCACGTGGGTGGGAATATCGCCAAATGGCTCTAAAGAACATTTTATTTGTTTATTTATTCTTTGGTTCAATTATTTGCATATATAATTTGCTTTATTTAAAATAATTTATTTTTTGCATTGTATTTGTATCACACAATGTGAACCACCTTAATGTATTCTTATTTCTCTTATATACTTAAATTCTTGTTATGCTTATGTACAATTTGTTGTTCTTTTATATATTGATCTCACTGCAGTGTTAAGTTTCGTTGAGTTATCCCGTTGGTTTGAATGTACATATGTATGTACGTATATAACACAAGAAAAATTGTCCAACAAAATATTTTAGCAAAACTGTTAGTTTGTAAAAGAAAACACTGCGTTCATTAGAAGATTAACATAATATTTAAATAATTTTATGTACTTTTTTATATAGAAATAAACGCACCGTAGTTTAAAGTTGAAAGAATTGGTCTGCGTTTTTTTGTGTTGTTAAATTCGCCCTTTACAAAACTGCGGTCGCAGCCAGCGACAAAGAATTATATCTACCAATTCGTGGGTAAGATGAACTATTTTGAGACAATTACATGCAAGCTATACCTGAAAGTGGCTGTTTTATGACAAGGGTCATATCCTTCGTAATACTGAAATGTGTTAATTGCCATTGTTTGGTAGACTTTTTATTGATTGTGAATCTGAAAACTACATACTTTTTTTTTATTTAATGTAACAATTTTAGAAAATAGCTTTTGAGGAAATTGAACAAAACGCTTCTAGCACCTGCACTCACGTGTCCCGATTTTTTCCGAGCTGCTAGCGATTTTGGTCTGGGAGTTGCTGTGTATATAAATTTCATCATATGTTGTAATACCAACAGTGATATTAGATTTGATGACTACTACGCGATTCTCGTTTAACGTATGTAACTAGAAGAAATAATGTAGATTGTCATCAGTCCGCTAAAAGTATTGAGTATTTGAGTACTGAGTACTCAATACGGAGTGTTTTTCCCGGTACTCAATACACAAATTAACTACTCAATACTTTCAGGGTTCCATTTTCTGGTATTGAAACGATAGTCTTGCTTTAAAATGCATCAAATTTATACAACTCTGTGTGCGAACTTAAGCTTCATAAAAAATATATCTCTGGACTTCCTGGAATTAGTGTAACAAATACAAATTCAGAAAGCAATAGTTCTGTTTGGAATTATTTTGATACGAAAACGCCCACTGAAATAAGGACTTCAAAGCGCATCACTGAACAACTTCACTCATGAATATATATTGGTCAGAAAAAATTACCCTTTAGAGTGGTGGATGGCACATGAGACCAGCAAGTCCAGTTCTTACAAATATTTTTTTTCATGCGTATATTTATTTATTGTATCTTCAAAAAATGAACTAACAATAATTATTCAAATCTTAAATCTAGATATAATAATTAGGCCCAACCAGTGTCAAGCATAAACTTAGTGATAGTAATCAATAATACATAAATATCGTATTAAGCACAAACATATTTTCATGCTGTTTCATCTGGAGTGTTGAGTATTTGAGCGATAGTGTCCCTCTTTTTTAAGCGGATACGTCCAGTAACATGTTACGAGCAAGGGGATTTGGATGAGACTCGAGTTTTGTTAAGTATTTGCGTGCGTATTTTTTAATTTCTTCAGTCACTAGTGGCGTATTTAAATCACAATGTAAATTTGAATTTTTAATGTTGGGTTCTCTATATTGGATGCTGAAGCAGTGCCCCATAGCTGAATTCCGTAGCACCATATTGGTTTTAAAACCGACTTGTATATTACAAGTTTACAATCTAGACTGAATGTTGAATTTCTACCAATTAGCCAATGTATCTGAGTTAATTTAAGTTTCATTTGTATTAGTTTAGAGTGAATATGATGTTTCTATATAAGTGTCTATCAAGATAATTGACATGTGAATGTTGAGGAACAACTTGATTGTTGATTCGAATTGGGGAACAAGTATCTATTCGCAGGGCAAATGTTACCTAAACACACTTTTGTTCGTTTACTTTAATTCTCCATAAGTTTAGCCATAGTTCCAGCTTTGTAATATGTTCTTGTAGATATCGGGAAGCCTCGTGAGAGTTTTCGTGCATACTAAGGAGGCTGTACCATCGGAAAATGTAGATGTATGAGTATTGCTGCTCAAAGGCATATCACATGTATAAATCAAGTACAAAACTGGCCCCAGTATGCTTTCCTGTGGCATACCGGATGATATGGATTCGGGCACACTCATGAAGTCTCCTTCAACAACCGTGAACTTCCAGCAAGTAATGTAACGTTCCAATAGCTTCAGAAAATTCATTAGTAGATATGATTTTAATTTTAAAATAAGGCATTCATGCCACACTTTATCAAATGCTTGATAAACGTTAATAAACAGGACAGAACAATACTTCTTTTCTTCAAATGTTCTTCTTATAAATTGAACCAATCTATGCGTTTGTTCAATGGTGCTATGCTGATTTCTAAAACCAAAATGATGATCCTGTGTGCACGCATTATCAGTTAGAATTGGGGTCAATTTTATCATGAGTAGCTTTTCGAAGAGCTTTGACATTGTTGACAGTAAACTTATTGGCCTGTATGACTCAGCCTTGGTAAGATATGTGCCCGGCTTTGGTATCATTTTGACCTTGGCAAGGTTCCAGTGGTGTGGATAATACTCTAGTCGTAAAATTACATTAAAAACGAATAACAGGATTATAATTGCAATACGAGGCAACTTCATCAACATCTGATTACTAATTTCATCAATACCCGGAGCTTTCTTTGGGTTGAGTTCAGCAATTAGTTTTTGTACCTCATGCATCTTAAGTTTTAAGAGTCGAGGGGGTAGAGCAACTACACACGGCAAATCAACAACTCCCGTGCATGTGTTTGGAGTAAATACGGATTTTAAATGCTCAGCAAATATGTTACCTTTTTCAGTATCAATTCTTGCCCAACCTCCGGTAGAAGTGCGCAGAGGTGATTTAAACTCAACGGTTGTTTGAAGCTTAATCGCAGCGCGCCACAAAGAGTAATTAGATGCTGGGGTGACATCGAGGTTTTCCAGATAATTTTTAAGAGATGCAGTTTTTTCAGATGCAAACAACTCTTGGAGTCGTTTAGTGCACTACTTAAACCTGATTTTATGTTGTGGTGATCTGTGTTGTTGACATTCTCTTTTAGCTCTTTTCTTTTTTCACATACGAGACGTTCAATATCCGTAGAATAAATTCTATTAAACCCAGTCTGCGGATGGGAGGTAGAAGCATGTTCAGCAGCCTGCTTAACATTTTCGTTAAGATTGGCAATGTTAAATTCAATATCATAGTGTGTTCTAAGCGTAGTGTTTTCCGTGCAATGACTACTAAGATATTTTTTAATCCCAGCCAATTAACACGGTTGATCATCTTCACATATGGGTGATGTAAAACACTTCTTAGATTGTAACGATAGTGGGAAAGTGATCAAAGGAGAAATCTAAGGAAGCTTCGACATGAACTAAATCTCTAGAAATAATTTTCATGACTCCAAAATCTATAACATCCGGCATTTTTTGCATGTCTGCAGTAAGCGACATTCGATAGCAAATAACAAATACATCAGTGATTATGATCCTACAAAAGAATCAAATTACCTTATGTATTTAGATGTAAATAACTTATATGGCCATGCAATGTCTCAATACCTACCCTTTAAAAATTTCAAGTGGGTTGAAAACTGTGAAAATTTTTAGGTAAATAATGTAAAAGAAGATTCTACAGTTGGTTACATATTGGAGGTAGATATAGAATATCCAACCACATTACACGACTATCATAGTGACTTGCCATTTTGTGCAGAAAACAAGAAAATTGAAAGCATGAAACAAGGAAAGTTAATAACAGATTTAAACGATAAAACCAATTATATAATACATTATCGCAATCTTCAACAATGTATGAAACATGGTCTGATTTTAAAGAAAATTCATAGAATTCTTGAATTTAATCAGTCGAATTGGTTGAAAAAATATATCGATATAAATAATCATCATAGAACATTAGCTAAAAATTCATTTGAGCAAAACTTTTTTAAACTGTTAAACAACGCTTTATATGACAAAACTATGGAAAATGTCAATAAAAGAAAGGATATAAAAAAAGAGAAAGAAAAAGAGCTCTTATTGCTAGACCTAATTTTCATAGTTCCCTCAAAATTCATGACGAAATGGTTGCCATTGAAATGAGTGTAGTACGAACTGAATATAATAAACCCACTTACATTGAGTTTGCTGTTTTAGAATTATCAAAATGGAAAATGTATAACTTTCATTACAATTATATGAAACCTAAATATTGTGAAAATATTAATCTTAATTATATGGATACTTTTATATATGATATCAAAACAAATGACCTATATGATTAGAAATTATATTAAAATGCATTTTGATATATCTGCATATCCGGAAGATAATATTTTCAATTTTCCTCTGATGAATAAAAAAGTATTAGGGATGATGAAGGACGAATGCAATGGTAAGTTAATTAAAGAGTGCCAATGAACTCGAGCTAAAATGTATTCTGTAAAAATAGATAAGCTAGATAAGGAAATAAAAAAATAAAAGGTGTAAAACAATGTGTTACAAATAAGTTAAGTATTAATGATTTTAGAAATTGTTTATTAAATAAACAGTTAGTTTATGATTCTATGTATGTATTTAAGTCTAAGGTGCATAATATTTATACGCAATACATTAGTAAGTTGACATTAAGTTATTTAGATGATAAGAGATTTGTACGTGAAAATGGTGTTGATACTTATGAGTGGGGGCATTATAGATTAAATTACCATTCATCAGTATCAACACCAGAAATAGCACTAGAAACAACAAATTTAAATATGTATGAAGAATTTATGGAAGAAGATGATGATATTCTCCTAAATGTTTGTTTACCGTCATCATCATCAAGAGAATTAGCACTAGAAACAACAAATTTAAATATGTATGAACAATTTATGGAAGATGATGATGATATTTTTCTTAATGTTTATATAGATGTGTAATTAACCTAAAATTGTTAAAATAAGAATCAATTGTAAAATAAAGAGATTATGAAAAAAGAAAAGTATAAAATTTTGTTTTTATTTCAAATTATATTTATTGAATAAAATTTTTAAACATAAATGTCAACAATTAAATGTATTGAATTTTTGTTTTTGTTTATAATTATATTCAAATGGTGTTTTTAAGTAATTAACTATTTCAACTGGTGGATGTAGGTTTCCAAAACTATCAAAGTATTCTTTATAAATACGATTTTTATAATAGGCTACCCAATGCGTTCCAGGACCAGTAGAACTATATAAATTAACAATACCACATTCTTGAATTAATGTCTTTTTAGGTAAACGATCACGCATAAAAACACCTCTAAAATTTTTTAGTTGTTTAGCATATTTCATTAAATCTGGATCATTTAATGGTCGATTGGGTAGACTATCTAAATGTTTTTTGGAGCTGGGTTATAATAAAGACCATATGCAGTTTTGTATGTTTTAAGGTATAGACCTTTTCCCATAGTAATTGATTCCATATGTCTATTATGTCTTGTAGCCTCTGCTAGCTGTTGCTTTCCATTTTTTATATCATTTACAGCCTTAATAATAGCTGATCCACCGGTAGCTAAACCACCAAGTGCTGATAAAGCTGTTAAGATTGGAATTAGTGGAAGAAATCCACCAATTTTTGGTATTGGTATAACTCTTGGTATCACAATATTAGCCCTCTTTTTCCCTTTAAAGTTTGAAGGAACGGCTGTTTGTGCAATTTTAACAGCCGCATTTAAATTGTCTGGTTTTTCATTTTTCAAGAGTTTCAGGGTATTTTTTACAGTGGTTGAAAACAATTTGGTATCACATGCCTTTCTCTTTTTACAGTTTCTCTTCTTCGATTTTCTACATTTAGAATTACTAGTATTCTTCATGCCTAATCCAAATTTAACTTTTGCTTTCGTTCTTTTAAGCCACTATCTTTAGAGTTTACTTGTTGCCACGCTTTTTCAGCTAGTATTTGATCTGCTTGATGTCTTTTATTAATATTGCTTGTTTCTGAATATGCAATGTCGTGATCTCTACAAGCTACATCTAATAAATTTATCCCCTTGTCTCCTCTTGCTAAACGTTTTTCAAGTTTTGTTCCAGGTCCACAAAACTGATAACCAGGTAAATGTAGTTCAATAGGTAATTTGTTTATTAAGTTGTTTACTAAGCCGCTACCAATCTTACACTGATTATCTCTAACTCCTTTGTTATAGTTTATAACCATGTTAATGTTCATTCTTCTTTAATATATATATGTATGTCTTATGTGTTCCATACTAAAAATGAAAATGATGAGATTTCCGTATATAAGATTGAATTTATAGCAAAAACATATTAGTTATCAATATGCGATTAGTAGATCAAGCAAAAAAACAAATTGTTATAAGAAATGTTGACATATCACAAGAGCAGAAAACTAAAATTAAACAATAGCACATTATTACCCAATTCAATGGGTGCACTAATTGTAGGACCTTCAAACTGCGGTAAAACTATCGTAATGATTAGTCTAATAGAAAGTCCTAATGGTCTTAGCTTCAGAAACTTATATATATATTTATATCTTTATATCAACCAAAATACTGTTACCTTAAGCAACTGATCGATCCGATAAAAGGAATTAATCTTTTTACATTTTCGGAAAATGAAAAAGTTTTAAGTCCCGCTGAAGCAAATTCTAATTCCATAATAATATTTGATGACGTTATTTGTGGTAAACAAGACAATATAGGAGATTACTTTTGCATGGGTAGACATAAGCATATTGACTGCTTTTATTTATGTCAAACAGATACAAAAATTCCCAAACATCTAACACGTGATAATGCGAATATGATCATAATATTTAAACAAGATGAAATGAATTTACGACATATATATAATGACCATGTTATTGGAGATATGTCGTTTAGAGAATTTACGGATATATGTAGTGAGTGCTGGAAAGATAAATATGGATTCGTTGTTATTAGTAAGGATGATGCTGTAAATAAGGGACGATATAGAAAAGGTTTTGATAAATTCATACACCTACAAGTGGTTTTGTCCAGAAGCAGATAAAAAGCAGATACAGAGCAGATAAAAGCAGATGCAAAGCAGATACAGAGCAGATAAAAGCAGATAGAGAGCAGATAAAAGCAGATAAAAAGCAGATACAGAGCAGATACAGAGCAGATACAGCGCAGATACAGAGCAGATAAAAGGAGATACAAAGCAGATAAAAAGCAGATACAGAGCAGATAAAAACAGATACAGAGCAGATAAAAGCAGATACAGAGCAGATAAAAGCAGATACAGAGCAGATACAAACCAGATCAATATCAGATACAAAGAAGTTAACAACAAGATACAAATTAGTGCGAAATGAATAATAACAAATTATTAAAATATATTGTTAAAACAATAACGATATTAAAATAAAAACTAAAAAATATAAAATTAAACGAAGTAGATATACTCAATTTATTGGAAGATACATTTAAGCCTGTAACGAAACCCCTGAATAAGATAATTGAAAAAATTGATAATTATTAATCCGGTGATTTATTGAAAGATACATATACACCTACAGCAAAACCTTTACAAAAGATAATTAAAAAAACACCTGATTACAAATCAGATGCTTATCAATCAAATTATGATATATCAGATTCAGAACTTCCATCACTAACATCCGATGATAGTTCTGATAACTTCGATGATGCTGAGGGTTATGATGATAATATGATTAATAACATACCAAAAAAAAAAAAAAAAACTAGATTTACAAATAGTTAACGAGGATAATGACGACGATAAGCACAACTACAAGGTAACCGAAAATTATAATAATAAGTCCTCACTAGTCAAAAATATAGAACTGCTCTTGATTAATAAAAAAAATAGATATGGTTTATGGGTTCAACATAGATAAAAGCGGAAACTGGCGATATGCAAATAATAAACTACATTTTGATGCAGATAATTCTATTCGAATAGGAAGTACAAAGTGGAAAATGACTCCAGGATTATTCGAATTAGTTTTTCATTTAAAACCTCTACATTACACTAAAAATGATTTGAAAACTTACAAAGAACTTTTAACGAGTACAAATGCATACAAACGACAATATAAATATGTTAATATAATAAAAAATTTATTTACTACGAAACCAAATGTTTTAAGAAAAGGTAATGGATTATTATTAAAAACTGCAGATAATCGTAAATCTAATTATATATATTGGGATGATCCAGATGAACTAGTTGACAGATTACGTTTACTTCTTTCATCGGAAATATAATTTCCATTGTTGAAGAATTAAGAGAAGCTGACATAATATATTAAAAATTAGTTATATAAATAAGTTTGGAGAAAGTTCCATTAAGACTAATCTAAATAATTTAAAGTTAAGTACGTAAAAATATAATTTCCAAATGGATGTCATTGCAAACGATATTCAAAAAATGCATGTTATCATCAAAACCATTAAGGACCAAAGTGAGGAAGTTAAAAACGATTATAATTCACAATTAAACGTTATCAGAAGAGATGTAAAAGTATTACGAGAGTTGATTACAAAAGGTATCGATGACGATGTTAAAGCTATTGAAAAAGTAGTGCAGGATCAAGTTCATTTTGCAAATGAAGGCTTTTTAAAAAATATCGAAGAAAGATTTGATAATAGTGAAGAATTTTTATTTAAGTCAATTAATAAAAATGCTGTTGTAGATGTTGTTAAAAAACGAAAACTCGAGCTTTCTAAAATCAAAGGATTAAAATTATATATAAGCATATGAAATTTCCGTTTAGATATTAATAAGGAACAACTATTATAAAGGAAATGAATTCAGATAAGAGAGAAATAGTTAATGAACTGCACAAACAAGCGCGAAAAAATTTTAAAAGAAGACGAGTTATAATGAAAAGAATTGATGATTTATGGCAAGCAGATTTGGTGGAAATGGGAAATTATGCAGAACATAATAACAGATATCGATATCTTCTAACAGTAATAAATACCTTTTCAAAGAAAGCTTTGGCTGTAGCATTAAAAAATTAAACTGCATCAAACGTAGCGAATGCTATGACAAGTATTTTCACTAACAACAATAAAAAACCAAGAACTTTACAAACAGATGACGGTAAAGAATTTTTCAATAATCAATTTCATCAACTAATGCAATCGAATCATATTAATCAATATTCAAAGTATAGTGTTCTAAAGGAATCCATAGTAGAACGATTTAACAGAACCTTAAAAGGAATGATGTGGAAAGAGTTTAGTTACCAAGGAACATACAATTGGATAAACAAATATCAAGAACTTCATAAATATAATGATACATTTCATAGAACAATACAGATGACCCCAAATGAAGTAAATTCGTCAAATTAAAATTTATTGTTGAATACAGTCTACAACAATTTAAAAATATTTCAAAAACCCAAGTTTAAAGTAAATGATAATGTTCGAATAAGTAAATATAAGCATACATTTAAAAAAGGTTACACACCAAACTGGACAACAGAAATATTTAAAATCAAAACTATAAAAAACACTAACCCTAATACCTATATATTACAAGACTATCAAGATCATGAAATTAAAGGTGGTTTTTACGAGCATGAGCTAATGAAAACTAAATTTCCAGAAACATATTTAATTGAAAAAATTTTAAAAAGAAGAAATAATATGGTTTACGTTAAATGGTTGGGATTCTCGTCAGAATATAACTATTGGATTAATATCGACAATACATCGTCATAAAAATCATTACAAAACTTATTAATAATTTATTCGCTCATCAGCCGTTAAAATGTCAATTACATTAATATTAAATGGAGACTCTTCATATCTTGTTGCAAACTATTTTCCACCAATCTAACTAAATGAAAACTATGTTTGTGGCTTAATTAGTTTCGATACGTATCACTCAATCCCAAATGTTGATGTCGAAAACAACTTATTTCATATTGGGAATCATGAAATAGAAGTTTCAGTTGGCTGATATGAATTATCAGATATAGCTGAAGTATTAACAAATAAATATCACAATATAAATGCAAAAGGATCGCTTGATGTACGAGCAAATTGCAATACTCTGCAAACATGCATAAAAAGTACTACAGATTCAGTTTATTTTAATAAGAAGAGATCAATCGGATCCTTATTAGGTTTTAGTACAAAAGTATTAGAGCCTGGCATGGAACATTACTCTGATAAAACAATAGATATAACCAAAATTAATACAATAATCGTTGAATGTTACATTGTAGGTGGATCATATATAAATAACATATCTGCACATATTTTGCATCAGTTTTCACTTAACGTCTGAGGCTCCAACTAATGTAATATATTTACCTGTAAGTTCAAGAATAATAAATAGTCTTATTTTGAAAGTCGTTGATCAAGACGGAAACTTAACAAAACAGAAATAAAATATTATTCTCCGTGAGACTAATAAGGAGGTTTTAAAAAATTTGGGGTTCCATCTAAAAATAAAAGCGTAAAGATACAGGAACAATGAGTAGTATTATTAACATTTTACAAAAACCGCAATTTGATAACTCAATTGTCAAGAAATAGTACCACAGCTACACATCATATTTACAATCATTTAGAAATAATGATGAGATTCGTATAACGATTCAAAATCAAGATTTGTATGTTTTACCAAGTGAAAGTCTTATATACATAGAAGGACTTGCTACAAAGGAAGATTCAACAGATTCTGCATCCATACGTCTCTTAAACAATTGCATGGCACATCTATTTGATGAAATTCGTTATGAAATTAATGGTGTAGAAATTGATCGCACACGGCATTTGGGTATTGCAACAGAATTAAAAAACTACGTCTCGCTGAATAAATCTGAAAGTGACAGTCTACTAAATGCAGGATGGTCTCCTTTTAACATTGATGATATTACGCTTGAAAAGGGTTATGTCAATTTTTGTGTACCATTGAAATATTTACTCGGATTTTCTGAAGACTTTAATAAAATTATAGTTAATTCTAAGCATGAATTGGTACTTTCACGATCTAAAGATGATAGACAAGTTCTTAAATCACAAACCACAGCTGAAAAAATTAAGTTATCAATTTTAAATATTAGTGGGAAACTACCACACATTCAACTTGCTGATGCGTACAAATTGCAGATGTTTAAAACAATAAACAATCGTCATCCATTAAATATATGTTTTAGAAGTTGGGATATGTATTACTATACTTTACTTCCAGAAAGTACAACAGTTTTATGGAATGTTAAGCTAGCTACCGAAAATGAAAGACCGCGTTTTTTATTGGGTATTCGAAATGATGACAACAAGTTTCAACATTGCGATTTAAGTGATATTAAAGTGCATCTTAACTCTGTTACATATCCTTATGATGATTTAAATCTTAAATTCGACAGAAATCGTTTTGCAATTCTATACGATATGTACTTAAAATTTCAACAAAGTCATTATTCACGTGACTCTCAACCATTATTAACACCAGAAAATTTCAAAACTATGGCGCCAATAATAGTTTTATATGTTACTCATCAAAATGAATCAGTTAAAACTGGACCTATCGATATTCGTATTGAATTAAAAACCTTTAAAAATATTCTACCTAATACATCCGCATATTGTTTAATTATACATGATAAAAGGTTCGAATATATTCCTCTTACAAACGAAATAAGAAAACTATTGTAACCATACTAATTGTATATATTTTATAGTTAGTTTAAGATAGATAATTAAAATAAAATAAAAATTAAAATATTTTTTATCTTTTTGTTAAAAAAGTAAAAAATAATGATGAAGTAAGTAATTTTTAGAGTATAAATAACGAAACTTTCAACACTGATGGTTATTCATAATCATTTAGTGCACACATGTAGTCATACTCAGTAGTTAGAATGATATTAAAATATATATATAATTTCTTAAAAAGATGTTCTCATATTGTTTCTGATGAAGACAAATACAAACTCATCAATATTCAAACACATTTGGAGATTACAAGCAGCTTGAAAACAATGCAAAATAAATATGGAGAACATTATGAAAATTGTTGTTGGTCTAACGAAAATGAAACATGTGGACCAGACACCTGCTCCTGTTCGTACTATAGAAGACAACATATGGAAGCAGAAAAAGAAGCAAAACAGCTAATACAAACTTATTACAATATCTACAATGTAACTAAATACAAAAATTGTAATGTCAATAAAATTTAAAAGATATACAATGTAACTAAATGTTTTTTATTTTTTGAAAAAAAAAATAAACAAGCTAAAAATTATCCCCCATATTCATGAAATTTAAAACGAGTTTGAAATGTATTTTATTAAAAATGTTCATACAAAATTTTCCTAAAACGAATTTCAAATTAATTTTTTTTTTATGAATACGGGGGTATATACATATGTATATATCTCTTAATAAAGAGAACATTGAAAACATCTGAAAATTGTTGTTGCTCATTTCAATAACATTTTTTAATAATAAATAGTATTTAACTGACAAATTTCAGTTAGTTACTCAATCATCCTTTTGCGAGCTACATTGGTTTTTATTTGAAATGGTTTCGTCAACTGAATTACAGGAACTACTAGATGGTTATAGTTGTCATATTGATAAGGACCACAAGAAATTATTCCTGAGAATGATAAACGAATTAAGAATGCATAGCAATGTCTACACTCCTTTCATATATTATCGTAATAACTTGCATAAATATGATTGTAATATAATAACAAAGGATTATATTCAGGATGTTAACATATGTGCATGTAAATTATATTATAATGAATATATATTTACTCTAAAACTTTTTAATTTATATAAAAGAATTTTTGACTATAAACCTATATCTCAAAAGTAAAAGAAATATAAAAAACCTTTAAATAAAATTTATATTACAATTTGTTTTTATTTATTTGATTGGTAAAAAGGTTGACATCGGCTGTGTACGTATTACGTACAATTCACCCTTTTTGTCTACTGTATTAATATAATAAAAATATGCCCTGTACACAAAGCATTTATTTGAATTGTAGTGTTTAAAACATATTGAACAAAAACTATGACTACAATTAATGAATATTATATTACTACCCAATATATTTGATCTAAGACATATTGGGCAAGAATGATGCTGCTCGTACAATATTTTAAAAGGGATTAACTTCCTCCTTTTCGTTTTTTATTTTGTTAATTATGTTTTTTTTTTGGTTTTTAAACGCATTTAATTTTTTTTAATATTTTATTTTTTTCATTATAATTATTCCTTTTTTCTACAATCGTTTTGATTTTTTTCATTACTTAAAAGTAATGAAATAAAATCGTCTTCTTCTTCGGCTTGTTCTTGTTCTTCTTCTTCGGTTTCTTCTTCTTCTTCGGCTTCTTCTTCTTCGGCTTCTACTTCTTCTTCTTGTTCTCTTGCCATTTGTTGGTTTGGAAGAGGTGCGAGAAGCATTGTCTCCTCGTCATCCAGGTGGAAAATTGCTGCATTCATTTCAATTGACTAATATTTTTAATACTACTGATAACTTATTGAAAAAAAACAAACCTGTATTTATAGGATTTTTAAAAGAAAAAGGAAAATCCTATGAATTGTATTTTAAAAAAAATTTTATGTGCAGAAAATCCTTTTCTAAAATTGTTGATCCTTGTTCTTGAAAAAGTTATAAAATGTGTGTAATAATAATAACTAAATGGACACAGAAGACAGACGATCATACAATTTCATTTTAACCAAAAAAAAAGATAACAATTCAAACCCAAAATTTTCAATAAGAAAGGATTTACATACCAAGTGTGCTAAATATAACACATATGTGAACATTTGTTAAGATTTCTCCATATATGACATACATTTGCGTGCTGCAAATGCACGTTTGTTTTCTTTCATCCTTTTTTAAAAAAATGTTTTTCCTTTTTCTAGGAAAAGGCTATAAAATATGTGTATTCAAAATAGCCAAATGGATACAGAAGACAGACGATAATACAAATTCCTAACGCACACAAACACAATAACCAATAGAAATGTATCAGTTGTAAGTGAATAAAATAGAAAAAATAAAATAAAGATACGAAATATTTAAAAAATTCCCCTCAACAAAATTTTCATTTCAAATTATTTTCCCTTAAAAATAATAGTGATGAAGAAAAATAACACAACGGCCACACCTAGCATCATGTGCACTTTTACATTAATACTTATGGGAGACCTTGATACACATAAAATAGCATGAAGAATAATAGCACTACGGTCACACCTAGCATGATGTGCAATTTTACATTGATCCTTATGGCACATTTTCGCCCCCGCAACCCATAAACACACTACTTACAAAAACTAATCTTCAAACTAGTTTATTTTTATTTGTTATAAGTTAATGTAAATAAATTTAATTTTTGTTTTTTACATATTGCATTATATAATATGCATCGCAGGTTAATTTGCTTTAATAGTAGTATTGAGTATTCAAAAGTAGCCGTTTGTTACAACACTAAGCTACATTACCATAGTGAAACATAGCCTATTTTTTATCCTGTTCGAAACCGGTTTCTTATATTTAGTTCGGATTTTTTCCTAAAAACATATTTCTGGGCTGGTTAGGGATATTTTCGTTTCGAGTTTTATTGTTTAAAGAGTTTAAAAACTGGTATTTATTCTAGTTTTTTAATTTTTATATCCTTTTTGTCAGTTATTATCAGTGAGTAACAAAATATTCATAAATTTTAAGTATAGTTTCCAAAATATCAATTCAACGCGAGCGTAGCCGCGGGTAAAAGCTAGTATAATATATAAACAAATATAAAAAAAAGTAATTCAAAGAACTTTTTTTAAGACCGAAGTTTCTTTTTGTAATTATATATAAATAAAATGATACTAGTACTTTTGATAGTGGCGAACAAAATTGCAACATAGTCTCTCGGCCAAGGTCCGTATTGTTAAGAACGCTAAATGCCGTAAAGAATCTTTTAAAAAATATTTTACACGCAAATAAAATGAACTCATAAATAAGTTATTAAGCATATAAGCTGTACTTACCCATAACACTCCCCTCCTTATCTGTTGTGTACTCTATGTATGCAGTCTCTGTGTCTTCCACGCAAATATTCCCAGCCGTGAAGTCTCTCGGTGGCTTAGGTAAGTGCTCTGTAACAAACCACTGTAAATGCGGCCACCCTTTAAGTTTCGCTATTTCTCCAGTATTTGATTTGGGTAGGCCTTTTAAGCAAGCTTCTGAAGTGAGTGCAACGTTAATTCCACAAGAGCTCAGAAGAAAACCAACCTGCTGCGGTGGAGTATCTGAACTTGATAACGGTAGTTCAATGGGAAGTGGAACTAGCCCCCGAAACATGCAACCGTACCACGCTGTAATAAAACTAGAAAAGGATTATAAGTTTTGAAATAGTTTTTCAATTCAACAGATAATATTAGGAACATTTAATCACTTGTCAAACATTTAAGTCATCTTGAAGCAACAATGGACACATTTGTGTAATAAGTAAATAGTTTTATTAACGAAAAATCTGAAGAAAAGTATGTAGGCGCACGATAGTGCACCAGGCCAAGTTCCGGCCTATGCACATAGAATACATATTTACAAAAAGCTATTCGTACCATATTTATCTCAATTATAAAGGATTAACCTCATACACGAAGTTTGAAAGTTTTACAAGGAAAGGTTTTGGTGATATGGAGGTGCACAAAGTACACATTTAAGAGATACTAACTGACTGACTTGTTGATTCACTGACTCACTCATCAATATAATGAGGCGTTTTCGCTATATCAAGGAAGCTGACATTAATTATGTAAGTAGGCCTAAATGAGCAACCAACTAGAAAACTCTGTAAATCAACAAATTTTACACGGAGGATAATTTTTCGTTTTTAAATATGTCGTGGACACGCCCACCAAGTTCTAAACTGCTGTTTCATGTACGGCTTAGCAGATTTTAAAATATTATTTATTTCTCATGAACCGGTTTTAAAGAAAATTTACATGAATCATAAACTCAGGCTGCAGGAAAATATTGACTTGTAAATGTAGAGTTCACGCCCATAAAAATTTCAAATTTTATTTTGTACTAGAGAGCTGGCATTTTATAGACAAGTAGGCCCAGCTGAATTTTTTTATACACTAATATTTATATTTATTTATTTATTTATTTATTTATGTATCTTCAAAAATGAAATAATAATAAGTATGAAAAACTTAAGTCAGATATAATTCTTAGACCCAACCAGTGCCGGATATAAAGTAAGTGATAAAAATTAATAATGCATAAGAGTCGTGCCAAGTGAAAAAGTTTCAACTGGAGTGTTGCGTATAAAAGCCCTCGTGTCCTTCTTTTTTAAGTGGATGTTTCCAGTAAAGCTCAAGATATTACTAGCAAGCGGATTAGGATGGGACTTGAGTTTTATTAGAGCCAGTTTAGATGAAGCGTGGCCTAGGTGCTACAACGCTAGTAGTAGGGAATTGCCAATTCTGGCGCCGATTAAAATTGTTAAATTGTGGCTGAAATTGTTAAATTGTGGGCTGAAATTGTTAAATTGTGGCTGAAATTGTTAAATTGTGGCTGAAATTGTGAAATTTGGGTAATTAAAATTTGAAAATTTTAAAATTCTTGGAAATTTGATACCTACGAGGGTGGTTCAATAAGTCCGTCCGATTTTTTGTTTACATAAGGAGTTTTTTGTTTACATAAGGAGTTTTTTTATTATTACTACATACGAGGGCGGTTCAGTAAGTCAGGTTTTTTATGACCGTGGGAATTTATATGTATGTATGTTTGTGGGGAGGATTAAGGAGTTTCATAAGATTAAGATTTTATAAGTATATATATATAGATATGCCGACGGGAAAATCATGAAATGATTTTTCCTAATGCCGACGGCAATGCTTGATTATTTTTCCTAATGCCGACGGCAATACATGATTATTTTTCCTAATGCCTACGGCAATGCATCATTATTTTTTCTAATGCCTACGGCAATGCATGATTATTTTTTTCAAATGCCGACGGCAATGCATGATTACTATATTTCTTAATGCCGACGGGAAAATGATTTTTCCAAAGGGAAAATTGCCAGTGTTGCCAGACTGTATAAATTTGTTATCGTAATACTATATCAGTAATATCAGAGAAAATATATTTGATGAATACTAGGCGATTGTCACATGAATCGTGGGAATGTGTATGTGTGATTTCCTCACGCTAATAAATTGTTTATAAATAAAATAAATTGTTTATAAATAAAATAATTGAATAAATTAATTTAATTTATTTAATTATTTTATTTATTTATTTATAAAATGTTCTCATGTATGTGAACACCCTAAAATGTTCTCATGTATGTGAACCCCCTAATGCTTGTGTGTGGGTGGTCCAGCTTGATTGTCGCTGGTAATTGTATATTGTGTTTATTTGTTTAATAAATATATTTGTATGTATGTATGTATAAATGTATGAATGTATAAATGTATGTATGCATGTATGAATGTATAAATGAATGTATGAATGTATAAATGTGCGATCGTGGGAACTTGTGCGTGGAATATTTTGTGCTTGTGTAGAATACATTTATATTTTGCAACGTAGTCAGTTTCTTTGTCTTCAATTCTTTTAAAGCAGAGGATTTTCAACTAAGTACAGTCATCAGCAGAGAAACAAGAAGTAAAAATTTGCAAGTAAGCAAAAAAGTTAACTTCTCCTCCTCCTCCCCACCTCCTTCTATTCCCTTTATGTAGTTTGTATTTGAAATAAGAAAACACTTTTACATTTTTTTATTTTGTAAACATTTATTGTTTAAAATTTTATAAAATTTTATAATAATACATACAGTAATATATTCTTAAGTATAAATATTTTAAAAAGTGAAAAAGTTCATTTAAAACAAGATATTTCTTTGGAGAGTAAAATAGCATTTCTTAATGCGCAAACACCAAAATTATGATAATTACAATAAAAATATTCTGGATACTTGATTTCCATTTGTTTAAAGTTGATGCAGCTTATATCCTCAACGTTAGAAATTTTTCGGTGTAACATTTTTTCCAACCATAGTCTTTTTTCTTCACCTTTTACGTAAATTTTAGAACATCTTACGTTGGCTTTTAAAAAATTGCAAACGCTATGAAATGAAACTGATCCAGCAGTCCAGCTTAGGTGATGATAGTTTTTTGTTAGCCACTTTGCTTCTCTTTGCTTTTTTATTGATAAGCATTTAAAATCAAATGGTGGTTTTATAATGAAGTTGTTATATTCATAATTGTTGAAAACAATCGCTACTTCTTTTGCGATGAAATCGTTTGAATTAGTTTTGAAACCTTGTACGTCTATAAAAATTATGTTATTTTCCATGTTATTCAATTTATAACACTTTTCGAACTTGTCCTTTCATGGGTATATATTCTATTATACGATCATGAATAAGAATGCAGTAAGCTGATGTCTTTGGTGCAATATTAGTTGCTGTTTCAAATTCTATTTTTATATCAATCGGTCCATTATTGAGTGATTCATTCTGATGACTGACATCTACTACAATAATAGGAGCTTTTGTCTTAAACTCTGATGCAGTTAGAAGCGGTTGAGATTCTTTCATATAGTAGCTTTGTTGGAATCTTAGATACATATCATATAGAATTGCATAACGTTCAGTTTTGAACTTTATGTCAAGATCATCATACGGGTATGAGACTGAATTTAAATGTACTTTTAAATTAGTCAAATCACAATGAACAAATTTATTTTCTTGTTGAAAAGCAATCAACACAAAACGGGGGCGTTCTCTATTTGCAGCCAGTTTAACATTCCAAATATGGCTAGTTCCTGTGTTTAATTGTGGATTAATATGACAATCCCAACTGCGAAATGCCATGGGTATAGAAGCACCATTGTTAATAATTTTAATCATATTCAATTTGCTAAGGTCAGATAATTGATCATGAGGTATTCTCCATGAGATGAGTGAAATTGTAAGTTTAGCTTTTTCAGTAGAAACACTCGAGCGTACAAGATCTTCGTCGTTCTTATTGCGCAAGAGTATCAGTTCATGTTTTCCATTTAATATAACTTTGTTGTAGTCTTCAGCGAATCCTAGAAGCATTTTTAGAGGTACATAGAAATTGAAAAATCCATTTGCAAGAGTGACATCGTCAATTTTGTTCCATCCAGCATTTTGCATCACATTGCTTTCGTTTGGTGATAGAGAAACCAAGTTCTTTATGGTGCTCGTGGCTCCTAAATATCTTGTATGATCAATTTCAATTCCATTGAGCTCATAGCGAATTTCATCAAATAGATATGCTACAAAGTTGTTTTTTAATTTAAAGTTCTCTGAAGAAGAAGAAGATTTAGGGCTATTATCATCGGCAACAAACCCCTCTACATAAATGTAGCTCTCACTGGGTAGCACGTATAAATCTTGATTTTGTATTGAAATTCTAATTTCATCATTATTGTTGTAAGATTGTAAATATGGTACATATGTATGATAATCCTTTTTGATTATATTCTCATCAGAGAAAGGTTTATCTAAGACATCTATTATTGAACTCATTTTGTCTTCAATTTAAAATTCAAGGACTTTAGAAAATTTTTATTTGATGTTGTTAGTGCTTTCTGTTGAAGTGGTCGCTTTAATGTTCTTGTTGTTGTTGTTACTGCTTTATTTTTCAATGTATTTGTGTTGTATATTAGCATTATTTAGTTGACCTCAAATGTATTCGTATTGTAATTTCCTCTCCTCGAAAATTAATTAAATCACCGTGTTGATCAACTACTCTCAGCGTTAGTGAACTTATCTCTCTGGTGTTCACAGGTAAATAGATGAGATTTCTTGGAACCTCATCTATTTTATAGCCTGGAGGCACATTAATCGGAAATTCATGAAGTGTATGCGATTTGGAGTTATTCATATATGTGTTAATAGCGATACTACTTTCAATTCGCAAGAGATTCACTTTAAAAATATTAACTGGAAGATCTGAGTAATAATATTTGTTTGGTGTTAGGATTTTGCTATTGAATCCTAAAAGTTTTCCAATTGTGTTGTCTTTATTAAAATATACAGGATCTTTGGAACTATTAACTTTAACTTGCATTGTATTGTTATTGGCTTCAATAAAAATCTTATTTTCTGGACAGAGTCTTCTGTATTGCTCTTGTATAAAATCTACAATATCATTCAATTCGTAAGATCCAATTGGTATTTCAATTGTATGTTCCCCTATATGAAACATATTGTTGTAGGTGTCTACATTTGGAATGCTGTTGTATGAATGAAAATCAGTTAGAGCACACTCATATGCACCATGTAATTCAATAGGAGGAAAGTAACTAGCAGATAATTCTGATGAGTTAGAGCTCAGAGTAAGTGTTATTGACATTATAACTGTCTGATTACAATTAAATAAAGTTTAGTACAACATATGGTTTATAAGCATGATTTACATATTTATTTCATTTTCTTATTTTAAAATTAACATTAGTTTCTTAATATTACTGCTATTGTTGTTGATGATGGTATTCAGCTATAATATTTCGTTCTTACTTATCCAAGAATTGTGTTGATTAGAAAATCCCAACCATTTAACGTATGCCTCCTTTCCTTTAGTTTTAAGAACCTTTTCAACTAGATATGTATTTGGATATCTAGTTTTCGAAAGTTCTTCAGTATAGAATCCACCTTTAATAGGATTACCAAGATAATCTTCTAATATGAATGTTGTAGGATTTGTATTTTGAACTCTTGTAATTGTGAAAATTTCTGTAGTCCAATTTGGAGTATAACCTTTTTCAAATGTATGCTTATATTTGCTTATGCGTACATTATCTCCAACATTAAATTTCGACATTTTGTACATCTTCAAATGGCTGTATACTGTATTTAGTAGCTTTTCCTCATTTGTTGAGTTGACTTTAATCGGAGACATTTTAATGGTGCGATGAACTTTTCTATTGTATGCATTAATTAAATCTTTGTATATATCAATCCACTTATATGAATCATTAAAGCTAAATTCTTTCCACATCATTCCTTTCAATGTTCTGTTAAATCGTTCTACTATTGATGCTTTCATACTGCTATATGTTGAGTAGTGATTAATGTTGTATTTATCCATTAATTTTCCAAAGTGTTTGTTGAAAAATTCTTTACCATCATCTGTTTGTAAGTTTTTTGGTACTCGTCCTAATTCAAAAATATTTTCCATCGCCTTGGTTGTTTCGAGTGCAGTTTTAGTTTTTAGTGGTACTACCCATGCAAATTTTTAAAATGTGTCAATTACAGTTAACAAAAATCGATAATTTCTGTTTTCTCTTGAATAGATCCCCATTTCAACTAAATCAGCTTGCCAAAGATCATCTATTCCTTTCATTACAACTCTACGACGCATAAAAACTTTGCGAGCTTGCTTATGCAGTTCGTTTACTAAATTTCTTTTTGAAGACATTAAGTTGTTTTACAGATTTTTTGGAGAGTGATGTGATCTACTTGACGCACTTTCAGCTATTGATACAAACATGTAATTTTCCAATCTATAAATTTTCTCATTAAGCTGTTCAATTTGTTCTTCAAAGGATGTTTTAATTTGTAGAATGTCTTTTTGAATTTTATAATTTTTTCTATATCTAATTTTATATCGCGTTGTAGCTCCTCAATTTGCATTTGAATATCTTCTTGAATTATAGTATTATCTTCCTTAAAGTATGTTAATAATTTCTCTTCTAATTTTTCGATTTGAGTTTGCAGAAACAATTTATTGATAACATCGTTTTCCTCCAGAGCTTTTGCAACATTTTTGATTCTTTTGTTTTGGACATCAATGTTGTTGTTCGTATCCATAAAGAACCCCAGCAGTTTAGGTGCATTTTTCAAAGAAATTATACTGCTAGTATCGTTTAAATAGTGTCCAAATTTATCAACAGACATGCTTTATATACTTTATTAAAGTTAATGTATTATATTTGCTTCACGTAGTTCTTCAATAATTGATACAATCTCGTTATTGTGATTAGTATGACCTGCACCTTGTGATGCAAGCAGTAGTCGAAGACGATCTACTAACTCATTTGGATCGTCCCAGTATATATAGTTTGGCTTATGGACGTTAAATTCCATCATTCCATCACCTAAATAACTACCTTTTGACTTAGATGCTGTTGATTCGTTTAAATTCTTCTGGTTTTTCTCGTCAATAAATTTCTTAATAATATGTTTGTATTTATATCCTCTAGTACCCTTAATTTGACCATCAGGTTTATAGTCCCTTCTATATGCATTAGTAGTAATTAAAATCTTTTTATAGATTTCGAGTTCAAATTTATCATAATTTTTTGGTATTTTATGAAACATTAGAGAAAATAGTCCTGGTGTTAGAGCCCATATTTGACCACCAACTTGTATTTTATCTTCATTAAGTTTGAGGTTACTATCACCAAATTTCCATTCATTATTGAAATCTTTATGTGGACCATAGTTTGTATCTAATTCATTTCTTCCTTCCAAGACTGATAAGTCAGTATAAGTATCTTCTGTATTGGAAGTCTGTGAGTAAAAATCATCTTCATCATCGTCATCATCATTCACAGTATTAACATCATTAAACAAGATGGTATTATCGAATATTGTTCCTTCTGCTAGTTTCTTTGGTGTACTTGTCTCTATCTTGACTGATGTTTTTTCAGGTTTAAAACTTGTATTATTTTCAACTTCTGTCTTCATTTTACTTTCTTCTTTTATGGGAATGTTTTTAATTTTATTAGAACTATTTATGAATTCTTTGAGTGGTTCTGTTATAGGTTTAAATGTATCTCTTAGTTGTTCACGTGTATCTATTTCACCAGTTTTTATACTACGAAGCTTTTTCTTCAAGACATTTCTTGTCAACACCAACTGTTTTAAAATTTTCTCATCCATGTTTAGCAAATAAGAGGTATCAGCTATTAGATCAGGTATCAGCTTATCAGGACCTGGTCTGGTTTTCAGATCAGCTTATCAGGACCTGGTCTGGTTTTCAGATCAGCTTATCAGGACCTGGTCTGGTTTTCAGATCAGCTTATTAGGACCTGGTCTGGTTTTCAGATCAGCTTATCAGGACCTGATCTGGTTTTCAGATCAGCTTATTAGGACCTGGTCTGGTTTTCAGATCAGCTTATTAGGACCTGGTCTGGTTTTCAGATCAGCTTATCAGGACCTGATCTGGTTTTCAGATCAGCTTATCAGGACCTGATCTGGTTTTCAGATCAGCTTATCAGGACCTGATCTGGTTTTCAGATCAGCTTATCAGGACCTGATCTGGTTTTCAGATCAGCTTATTAGGACCTGGTCTGGTTTTCAGATCAGCTTATCAGGACCTGGTCTGGTTTTCAGATCAGCTTATCAGGACCTGGTCTGGTTTTCAGATCAGCTTATCAGGACCTGGTCTGGTTTTCAGATCAGCTTATCAGGACCTGGTCTGGTTTTCAGATCAGCTTATCAGGACCTGGTCTGGTTTTCAGATCAGCTTATCAGGACCTGGTCTGGTTTTCAGATCAGCTTATCAGGACCTGGTCTGGTTTTCAGATCAGCTTATCAGGACCTGGTCTGGTTTTCAGATCAGCTTATCAGGTATCAGATGAGGTTATAGCAAATGGATGTATCAAGTTTAAAGTTAGATTAATAACTAGAGATAATTTTTATGAGTAGTTGCTTATATAGTTATGAAATAGTCAAATTGCTTTCTGTAGCGACCATCGTTTAATTCGTTATCTTTGCTTATCATCAAAAATCCATATTTATCCTTCCAACATTCTCGACAAATTTCTTGAAACTTTTCATAGCTCATATCGCTGGCAACATGATCCTTATAAACATGCTTCATATTTGTCTCATCTTGCTTAAACATTATAATAACATTTGCATTGTCTCTTATTAAATGCTTGGGAATTCTGGTATATGTTTGACACAGGTAGAATGAATCAACATCCCTATGTCGCCCCATACAAAAATATGTACGTATATTATTCTGCTTTTCACATGCAACATCATCAAATATCATAATTGAATTAGTTTTAGCTTCGTCAGGTGGAATAACTGATTCATTATCGGTGAATGTATAATACCCCATACCTTTAATTGGTGAAATTAGTTTCTTTAGGTATTCATATTTAGGTTGATAGAGAGATTTTGAGTATAAATAGATGTTTTCAAACTTGAGTCCATTAGGACTTTCTAGCAAGCCAATCATAACATTAGTCTTTCCACAATTTGATGGTCCCACTATTAGAGCACGAATAGAATTTGGTAAGAGAGGACTATGCTTTATTTTTGAACTGATGTTCGCTGAATCATCAATATTACGAACTAAAATATTTTTATGTTGTTTTACTAACTGCATTTTTGTAACTAAATGCATTTCATATATATTACCTCTTATATAGGAAAAATTAGATAATATGGTTATACGATATCAGAAAACTTTTAGTCATAAAAACACCGTCGTTGGAGGAGGTCTAGTAGACAAAATAATAAACTCTCTACCTGTTGAACTGCATCTACCTGGATATCAGTACTGTGGACCTGGAACAAAACTACAAAAACGTTTAAATCGAGATGATAAAGGAATTAATTTATTGGACTCTGCGTGTAAAAATCACGATATTGCTTATTCCAAAAATAAGGATTTAAGTACCAGACATAAAGCTGATAAAATACTTGAAAACTCCGCTTGGGATCGAGTTTTATCAAAAGATAGTAGTCTTGCTGAAAAATCATTTGCATATATGGTTACTAACGCAATGAAAGCCAAAACAAAATTTGGTATGGGTGTGGAGAAAAAGAAAAATGTAAAAAAGAACAAACTAAATGTTAAAACACTATTTAGAACATCAGTTAGAGCTGCAACAAAAATACTAAAAAAAGAAAAACCATTAGATATTAACACAGCCATTAAAATTGCACGAAAAACTATTAACAAGTCATTAAAAGGAAGAAAGTCTCAAATTATAGTACCACGTGTGATACGTGTCCCAAAAATTGGTGGTTTTTTACCTCTAATACCGATTTTAACTGCTCTGGGTGCAATTGGTAGTCTAACAACTGGAGGTGCTGCCATAGCTAAAGCTGTAAATGCAACAAAGAATGCTAAAAATCAACTTGATGAAGCAACTAGACATAATAGAGCGATGGAATCTATAGCAGTTGGAAAAGGACTTTACTTAAAACCATATAAAAAGGGTTATGGTTTAGTTCATAAAGAGGAATCAAAAAACTCTTAGAGATGCTGCCCAACAGACCACTTTCTGATGTGGACCTAAGACGTTTCTCTATAAATATTCCATATTTTAGAGGTGTTTTCATGTTGAATACTCTACCAAAACGAACAAAGAAAATTGAATGTGGAATAATCAATTTAGATGTATCAACAGGACCTGGTACACATTGGGTAGCATATTATAAAAACATCAATGAAAAAGAATATTTCGACAGCTTTGGAAACTTACAACCTCCTTCAGAAGTGGTCAAATATCTTGGTGCAAATATTAAATACAACTATAATCAACATCAGAATTTTAATAAATTTACCTGTGGACATTTATGTCTTAAATTTCTTTATGAAATAACTGAAAATATTAAATAAAAACACAAACATTTATATTTTACAAAACTCTTTAATGTCTTTTTATTCATAATTTAAAAAACGTAATTAATATAATTTATTGCCAGACAGGATATTGGGAATTTTGAATTAGAAATTCACTCAGCTTATTCGCAACGATTAGGTTTTCTTCACCTTCTCTACTTAGGCAATATGATTGTGCATGTTTAATTTATGTGAAGACAAGACTGTGCATGTTTAAGCAATATGAAAACAAGAATTTACATATAAGCAAAAACAAAAACTGTTTGATCCAACGAAGTAAAGCCAATAAAGAAATAAACACCATTTCATTCTTTTTTCAATATTTTATTTCAAATTTTTTCTTAAAAATTCATATAGATATGTACAATAATTTTTCATAAAAAATAAATAGGATTTTATTTACAATAATTTTTCTTATTTAATAAATATGATTTTATATACAACAATTTTTCTTAATGAATAGGATTTTATATACAACAATTTTTCTTAATGAATATGATTTTATTTACAATTTAAAAATTAACTAAAAATTAATTAATTTTAACAATTTTCTTGCATTCTAGCAATCTCATCTAGCAACATATCAAGTTCGTATTCAGGGTTAGTTTCCTTAATACGAAAATGATACCATGCATATGTATTAATGTTATTTGATCTAATTTTTCTCTTATCGTCTCCATAACTTAAGACTACCTTATTTAGTTGACTAGTATATATCTGATGTAGCTTAGATTTAAATGTTAACATATTATCATACACATTAGTCTTATTAAATAAACAATTTTTATAAGTAGCTAAACTATATTTATCTAATATGGCTCTCTTCACCCCCTTCGATTTTTTAACGTCATTTTGATTTTGTACACTGAATGAGTACATTTTTGATCGCAGCCCAACAAATTCTGTCATTATTTTACCGCAATTTTCATCCTTCATCATACCAATGACTTTTTTATTTACTAGTGGAAAATTATAAATATTGTCTGTAGGATAGTCCGATGTATCAAATTGTTCTTGTATGTCATTTTTGATGTCAGCGTAAAAGTCGTCCGTTTTTATTGAATATATAAAAGAGTCCGTGTCCATATAGTTCAATGAGACTTTTGTCTTAAACTTAGGTTGCATGTACCCGTAATGGAAATTATACATTTTCCATTTGGACAGCTCGAGTACACAAAATCCTAAGTAAATTGGTTTATTGTAGCAGGTTTTGACTCTAGTCATTTCGATTGCTACCAGATCTTCGGAAAATATAGATAAACTATGAAAATTTGGTTTTGATATCCAATCTTGGGCACCCAAATGGTTCCGATTCGTTCTCTCCCAACTATTAACAATTTTAACATCTCTCCTCTTATCCACATTTTCCATGGTTTTACCATACACTGCATTATTAAGTAGTTTGAAAAAATTTTTTTCAAAAGCATTTTTAGCAGTGGCCCTATGTCTGGTATTTAGGTCAATATAGCCTTTTAACCATGGAGATTGTTTAAATGCTAGAATACGATGAGTTTTCTTTAAAACTAAGCCATATTCTAAGCACTGTTTCAGAACTCTAAAGTGTATCACGTATGATTGCTTTGTAGAGAAATCGGTTATCAACTTGCTATACTTCGCTTGCATAACTTTTTTATTTTCAGCGCAAAAAGGAAGGTCATTATGCAAGTCGTGTAAATGAGAGGGATAATCCAACGTGACCTCATATACATAACCGTCTGTTCCATTGTCAGCTATGCTGTTTGGATCCAGATTCAGCTCGTCTTGCGATAACCATCTGAACCCACCATGAGGAAGATATTCCGACATCGCCCAACCATACAAATTGTTAGCGTCTAAATAGACGAGAAATTCTGAGGGCTTCTCTTTATCGAAATCTTCCAAATATTTGTTATTCGCTTTCGAATATCTTTGACTACACTGTACGATCCCTCCACGTATACCTTTTTTCATAAAATTGTACATGTCTATGTCTGTCAATAATTCTAATTCAATTTTTGTGTATTTGAGCATTGCATCCCAGGAAAGGCCAGGTGCTGTATAATATTGGCATGGATCGAGCTCATAAATACCTTTACAAACTTTTCTAAAGTTCTCGAAAATATCTGTCAGTAAGAGGACATCTGTTTTTAAGTAAAGTTCCATGTAATCTTTCATAGTTTTGCAACCAAAAGTATTCCATACCTCTTCAGCATGTGAGTATTCCTCTAAAGAACACTCTTTATTGTTCAACTTATTAAAGAAATCACTGCGTGAAGGCAGCTGACACTCATCTAATTTTTGGAATGAATTTAGGTACTCATACGGGAAAATACCTTTTTTCTTAATAAGCTGAAATTCTTTTTCTGACTGAAATAAGGACCTTATAGTTCTGAAATCATTATCCGACAAATTGCAGGCTAATGATTCCAAACTCTCAGCCATAAAGCGTATTGTATCAAGAAATCTTATTTCAAGCTTATGGCCATCACTCATTTCTGTAAATTGGGAGAGGGATATATAAAGTTCCTTATTGAGAGGGAGTACTTTCAGTTGCATTGCAATTTCACCTAGATCTTTAATAAAAAGATGTGAGTCATAATTTGAGTAGTTGTGAAAGTAAACTGGTATAAACTTGGGGATTTGGTAATTTAAATTACAGTTATTGTGGGCTGCACCTCTATATTTACCACTAATGTGACAATGATCTCTAACGCGATCTTTACCTAGAAATTTTTGACAAATATGACAATTCACCGCACTATAAAAATTATAAATATCAGAAGGGGATAAAGTATCCATTTGTCTATTATTAACTAAGTGACTATTGTATATATCCTCACAATCTTTAATTAAATATGATACAAATTTTTTTGAGGCATCTTTTCCTGTGTATATCCTTAATTTATCTAACTTATTGCTATGGAGACACTTAATATAATAGCTAAATGCACAAGGAGTGTGCTTTTTGACTAGACTAGTTTTATTACTTACACTATTACTAACTTCTTCCAAGATGCATTCGAAGTCCGCATATACCACGAAGGGTACATCCATTTTTCTTTGATGTCCCTTGAAGCTCAGAATTGCATCCGGACCTGATGGCATAGTTGTAACAATTTTACCGCACTCCGCCTTATGATTTGTCATACCATTTTCGTTATGGGTGTACTGGAGACAACTGTTGCAGAAATGTAGTTCGTGTCCGTTCTTTGTTATCTGATTCCTTAAAAGCCTGTGAATGATAAAAATAAATAAAATTTTATAAGTTAAATGTACATAGTATAAAGTATATAAACAAGTATTTGTATCCTTAAAATAAAAAAAAGTTGTATATTTTTTTAACTTACCTTGATATATTCTTTATCAATATGTAGTGATGACCTGCAGCATTCTCTAAAAGTAGTAAGTTGACGTGGTTCACTTTCTCGTCCTTGGTCACATAATAAGGACCAATGATCTGATCTGCTCCCTCATCATACCCAAATACGTTCACACTTATAGTCGGATTATTTGCCTCAAACTCTTTGATTTTGTTAAGTGGTAATGGGTAGCTTAAATTTTTGAAATTTAACGCTACACCATTTCGCGTAACAATCGTCTCTGCAGCAATGTCATGGATGTTGTAAGAACTACAACGTTCTTGGTTGTATTTGGTGCTATCCATTGCAGCAATCAGACACCACTTGAAACAATATGCATCATTGTTTTGTATGTTGATGCAAGCTTTTCTTCCTTCTAATTTTTGAGGTGTGGATATCCAATTCGAGCCTTTGACGAGCGATGATTTGTTGATGTTGATTTCTGCTCGGACTATGCGTGACAAAGTCCAACCAGAATCTCGCTCTTCAAATTCGGACATTTTGGTTGAAATCTCCTCAACCTGTTTACGTAGTATTTCTTCTATATTGTCTGCCTTCGTCAGTAAACTCATTTTGGCTACATGTGATATTATGCACAACTCCAATTCCTCTCCCACAATTTTTATATACTCCGCCACAATACTCACATGAAATTTAATTATTGTATGTTTAGCTAAATTCATTTGAAGTCTCTCCATAAAAATATTTTTGTTTTCCTTAATAAACTCTTCCAAGAGAAGTTGGTCTTTTTTATTTAGAATTGCATATGTGGCGATATGATTTTTGAAGGCTTTCGATATTTTATAATATCTCACATTATTTTCTTCTGTCCTGACATGGGGAGTACTCATTGGAGTTGGCAGAGTTTCTTCTCCTATTTCTTCTACATCTACTTCTCCATCACTTTCCGGTAAAGTTATGTCCATAGCATCGTTGTATAAGGTCCCTCCAAGGATATCCACACCTTGTTGTTGAGCTTGTTGTTGTTGTTGTTGCTGCTGCTGCTGCTGCTCTTGTTGATGATAATGCCATTGCATTAAATTGGAATACTGCTGCATTTGGTTATCTGGTGTGACGGGATTATAATTGTAACTTGGATACTCATATTGCATTGGTACTCCTGATCCCAAAAACTGATTATTCCATGACATTGATGTAGGGTAAAAGTTAGGCATACCGTATTGTTGATGATTCATTTGTAGTTGATATTGGGGGTACTGTAAAGAGGGTTGTTGCTGATGATGAAATGTATTTAGCTGCTGTTGATGATTTTGAAGAGATGTCTGCGGTTGCTCTTGATTTCTGTCCCGGCTTACGATCTCTTGATCCTGCACACTATGATTTTTAACATGGTCCAAAAAGGACTTTTGGTATTTATATACCTTATGACATCTATTACACATATATCCAGAAGAACTCATTTTTAATTAGTTTATAGAATTTATATTTGAATTTAACACAATTGCTGATGATACTACTACTTGTAAATACAATAAAGTACTGATGTGTTGGTTATAAAAGTTGGCGTATTTATACGAAAATTAGTAGCAGTAGCCTTGCGACATTCATAATTTTGACTTTTTGTTTCTCTGCTGATGACTGTACTTAGTTGAAAATCCTCTGCTTTAAAAGAATTGAAGACAAAGAAACTGACTACGTTGCAAAATATAAATGTATTCTACACAAGCACAAAATATTCCACGCACAAGTTCCCACGATCGCACATTTATACATTCATACATTCATTTATACATTCATACATGCATACATACATTTATACATTCATACATTTATACATACATACATACAAATATATTTATTAAACAAATAAACACAATATACAATTACCAGCGACAATCAAGCTGGACCACCCACACACAAGCATTAGGGGGTTCACATACATGAGAACATTTTAGGGTGTTCACATACATGAGAACATTTTATAAATAAATAAATAAAATAATTAAATAAATTAAATTAATTTATTCAATTATTTTATTTATAAACAATTTATTTTATTTATAAACAATTTATTAGCGTGAGGAAATCACACATACACGTTCCCACGATTCATATGAGAATCGCGTAGTAGTCATCAAATATATTTTCTCTGATATTACTGATATAGTATTACGATAACAAATTTATACAGTCTGGCAACACTGGCAATTTTCCCTTTGGAAAAATCATTTTCCCGTCGGCATTAAGAAATATAGTAATCATGCATTGCCGTCGGCATTTGAAAAAAATAATCATGCATTGCCGTAGGCATTAGAAAAAATAATGATGCATTGCCGTAGGCATTAGGAAAAATAATCATGTATTGCCGTCGGCATTAGGAAAAATAATCAAGCATTGCCGTCGGCATTAGGAAAAATCATTTCATGATTTTCCCGTCGGCATATCTATATATATATACTTATAAAATCTTAATCTTATGAAACTCCTTAATCCTCCCCACAAACATACATACATATAAATTCCCACGGTCATAAAAAACCTGACTTACTGAACCGCCCTCGTATGTAGTAATAATAAAAAAACTCCTTATGTAAACAAAAAACTCCTTATGTAAACAAAAAATCGGACGGACTTATTGAACCACCCTCGTAGGTATCAAATTTCCAAGAATTTTAAAATTTTCAAATTTTAATTACCCAAATTTCACAATTTCAGCCACAATTTAACAATTTCAGCCACAATTTAACAATTTCAGCCCACAATTTAACAATTTCAGCCACAATTTAACAATTTTAATCGGCGCCAGAATTGGCAATTCCCTACTACTAACGCTAACGTTCTTTTTTGGAGTCACTTCTTAAATCTACGCCCGTATACAAGAATACTTTTTTGTCGTAATAGTCAAGCGACTTTTTGATATTAATTTGATCAATGCTTTTTATTCGTTCATTTGTAGTAGTGTTGCGTACATGCGACTTTCACTTCTCGCCTACTGTAAATATCAAAAGGTTCTTCTATTTCAATAGGAGGCTGCTAGGTCAGAAAATCTTCAAAAGTTTGCCTGCCTACCCGATGGTGCCTAATTAACGCCACTGGCTCTAAATTGTTTGTTGGCAGTTGAATGCCTAGAAAGCAGATGAATGCTTTCTATGAACCAATAAAAATATGCCAATTTTAGAAGAGCTCAACGAGGAGCTCTTTTGACATACAAATAATTTCGGCTTATATACTAACTATGTGAAGAATCTAGATTGTAAAAATGAGTGATCTTATTTCTATTTTATATATATATATTGAGTATATTAAAAATATTTACATTTATAATATTCATGGGAAAACAAAATGTCACTTGATATATTTACAGTAATATATTATTTTCCCATAAATATTGAAGTGCGCCACAAACAAAAACAACTCACGGTATGTTTACCAAAGACATGCATTGCACTAGAATATCAATACGGTGACCAGCGGTATGAAAGACATATAATATCTTCAATTGCTATTGTGTGCAGACCCGTAAAACAATGAATAAATTCACTGATGTGTATGTAAAAGAATTAAATCATTGTTTACTACACCTCCATTTTTCGCAAGAATGTTCATATAACGTTAGTTTTATGGACATTCTTTTACAGATAAAAAACTCTTTCTGAAGCATAAATTTTTTTTCATGCATATATTTATTTACTGTATCTTCAAAAAATGAACTAACAATAAGTATTCCAATCTTAAATCTAGTTATAATAATTAGACACAACCAGTGTCAGGCATAAACTTAGTGATAGTAATCAATAATACATACATAAATATCGTATTAAGCACAACAATATTTTCAAGCTGTTTCATCTGCAGCGTTGAGTATTAGAGCCATAGTATCCCTCTTTTTTAAGCGGATGTGTCCAGTAAAATGCAAGATGTTACGAGCAAGGGGATTAGGATGAGATTGAGTTTTGTTAATTATTTGCCTGCGTACTTTTAATTTCTTCAGTCATTAGTGGCGTATTTAAATCACGATGTAAATT